>CM076584.1:1622296299-1622681444 GCA_034641835.2 Pinus albicaulis
GCATGATGGCATCTTCAAATCCAAGTCTATAATCCTCAAATTCTAATCTTTCCTCATCCCAGTATGAGGGTGAGGGCTGATCTTCTTCTGTGGAATAGTTGTGGATTGAGTTTTCTACTTCAAACATGTTTATTGTATTCCCCTTGGACTCTTCTATGATTCCCTCATCTTCATCAAGAAATTTTTCTTCGAATGGGGGAATAACTTGCTGATCTGATTCTCTTTGTCTGTTGGTAGTGGTATTGTTTCTTCTAAAGTTCTGGTTCTGGTTATGATTTTGGTTTCTATTCTGGTCACTGACTTTGACAACCATTTTTTCCATCATTTGCTGTAGCTTTTCCATGTTTTTAGATATACGGTCATAATTGGGATCAGATGTGGAGGCTACATTGTCATCTATATATGTTACCCTCTTCTCAGCTCTCAATATTGTTTTTTTCTCAATCAGGTTAGCCTCTACACTCACTTCTCCTTTTTTCATGTCTTCCAATGTGTTGTAATCCCTCTCCCTAAGCTGGTAGGCCATGTCAGCATCAAAGCCTTCCAGATATTTCACTAAATCCATACCTTGGGGAGGTTTCATATGTGTAGGAAGAGAGTTATAAATTCTATTAAACCTTGTAGAGTAGTCATGGACACTCTCTCCTACATTTCTTTTCAGGTTCTTGTATTCTACTAGGATTTGGAGAGGGTTGGCCTTAACTTCCCATTTGTTTATGAAAGTCTGATATAAAGTAGGAAGGTCTTGGATACTATTAGGAGGTAGGATTTTGAACCATTTCTTCACATCACCTCCTAAGCTCTGGGAAAATATTCTCATTTTGACTGTATCATCATCTATCTCCATGTATTCAAAAGAATCTTCCATCCTATCTACATGGTGCTGAGCTGTGGTGGACTCTTTTGCAGTGAAGTGGGGGATATTTGACTGATAATCGTTGGGCAAGGGCACTAGAGGCTGAGGTAATACCAGAGGTGCATACCAGGCTTCCATGATGATGTTTTGCAGAGGTAAGGGGTTGGTTTGAGCAGCTGGTATATGGATGATAGGGATACTAGGACCAGCAGCAGACTGCTGAGCAGATTTAGGGTGGCAGAGTTCCAAGTTTTGAATGAAGTGAATATCAGGAGGTGTAGATGGAGGGGTATCTCTGTCCCTAATATGTTTACCACTTTGAGGTGAAGAACCAGGAAGCTCAAAGTCTGGCTGGTATAGGATACTGAATGACCTAGTTCTGGGTATACTTTTCTGAGAGTCTAGGTCAAAAATAGGGTCTGATAGAGGTGTGAGGTCTTCTGGTGCAGAGTTAGCTCTATGGATGTGGCTGGAAATAGTTGATCCTTTAGGTGTGGGAGATCTCTTGAGGATTCTCTCAGGGTTGTCAACTATTTCAGGTGGGTTTGGGTTGGGGTATGCTCTTGTGTGAATGGTTCTTGAAGCCAGAATGTTGTTTTCCAACCAAGCAACTTAACCCTACTTGTTACTTCTATTGTGGCTGATGTTGTAATGGAGGCTGGTCTCCCAGTGGAGTTTTATGTGAACCAAGATAATCAACAGGCCTACTGATCACCAGTGGAGTCTTTTAATCGTTGAGGAACTATGGAGTCACCAGGTGGAAGGTTTAGGATGTTTCAAGAGGGTATATTGTCCACCACAGTGCTTATGTAATGTCCCTTTTCAAGGATATCCTCAAAACACAACAAACTCTAACCGGAGATTTACTGGGAGGGCTTTTACCAGATATTTCACCTCTAAAAGCGTGTGAGATCTGGAGGCTACCTGGCCCTCTCCAGAATCTGTCTAAGAGTGTGGGAGAAACACAACAAATGGTGTAGAATGTGAATTGCGAATGGAAGTGTTTCACTACCAACCTGACCAGAGTTTCTAGGTTTTTTGAGGCTCTTGTGATGTAGTAGAATGGAAAATACTCAGAAGTTCCCCAGCGGAGTCACCATTATGTTGGGGTTCCTATGTTTTGGCAGATTTTGCAATACCAAAAGATAAGACAACATCAAACCACTTTGGGATCCTAGGATCTAGCCCTCCTGGATCCGGAGAGGGATCTCTCCAAAAGAATAAAGAATGGTATATCTTTGAAGCTCAAATGAGATTTTAAGCTAGGTATGAAGCACATAGGGGGTTTAAAATGATTTGGTTGGTTGGTTTCTGGGTTGGTCATGAGATCATAAACTGAGAAAGTTTTGGAAGGGAAGGAGAAAAATAGCAGGATGTTTCGACAAAAGTGGATAGGTTAAGAATGTGCCACCCATTGGGCTATGGAGTCATCAAATGTAATTACATGCAAACAACTAGCCAAGGCTTTCAAAGGGCAAGTCATCTATACTAAAGGATCTTTTTAGATAGATGATGGAATGGAACATTAAGGAAAGAAGGTGAAAGAAGGAAAGACACCCAATTTCTGTCTATAGATCAGGTCAGAGGTCATTTAAGTCCAGACCTGCTTGGACATACTCAAAGGCAGCTTTCAATGAAGGGACAAAGGGGCAGTTTATAGATTGGACTAGAGGTCATTTAACTCCATGTCTGCTTTAGCATGCTCCAAGGGAAAAACAGGGATAAGATTTGACACAAAACTAGAGTCTATAGATCGGAGAAGGACTTTTAACCTTCCCTGCTTTGACACCAGCAAGAAGCATCCAAGTAGCAAGCTCCAAGCTCACACATCAGCTAGCAGGAAATAACATCTTCTACACTAGTTAAACCACATGAATTTACTCTCAGATTCACAATCAACGAAAAATATTGAAGGTAGGAAGAGAAGAAACATAGGGTACCATGCGAGGGTAAATCCTATGCTATATATCTGATGCATACCAGAAGACCAATGAACGGCATGAAAAACTTAATAAACAGTGTTAGAGAAAACATCACCAATAGTAATAGACCAGGATCCTGTGAAATTTTCTTAATTGATTGATGAAAAACCAGTCACATACACTGAGCTCAATGGTTAATACAATCCAAACTTCTCCTCCCAGCCTACTAAATTACAAAATACTCTGCTACTCTCTCCCAAAATTGTTTCTAACAGTCGAATGAATCCCTACAACTACAACAGCAACAACAACAACCGAACAACCACTTACACTATGTTCTTGGGGATTCTTATAGGAGAGCATAATTATAGGAGTAGATGATATTCATTAAATGGATCTCATTACGACAGAGGAGAGGTAGGTCGAATGCCCATTCCGCAAAATGGCTCTTCATTAACTGTGTGTACTCTGGAGCATGGTCCAGAAGTCTTGTTAATAACTTCAAGTATGTTCTTCTGAAGAAATCCGACTGGTGATACTCTATGGTAGCTTTCTGAAATAAGTGACATGGGGGAAAAGGTCTGCAGGTCTCTCCATACCTCATAACTGTGGTCCTGACAGTAACAGAAACTTTTGTCAGTGTACTCAGCTTCTTAAGGGCTCAAGGGGGCATGGAGAACGCTGAAGGGCAGTCTTTCTAGAGAAAAGTACTCTGCTGACATAAAACACAGATATAGCTTTGTTTCGTGTGCTTATTTAATCTTCAACTGCGCCTTGATTCCTTGAATAGGGATTAGAGCATTTAATCTTTAATTTTCGGGCTCTAACACCTTAATCTCTACTGCTGATACGTTTAGCTACTGTAACGGCATTTCTGTGCTTTGAATCGCATTAACTGTGATTATGATAAACAGAGCGAAATACCAATCTAGTGAAAAACCCTGCACAATGAAAACAAATCAATTACAACATCCAGGGTGGTGACGGGAGAATGCTCTGGAGGGCGGAGGAATGGTGGAAATGGTGGAGGCGCATAAAAAAAAACTGTAGTAGAATGGTAAAAATAGGTCAGGCAACGCAAAAATGGTGGAAGAGTAGACAGGTGGCGGCGTGGTGGAGAAAGAGCATGTTGACCGTTCGATCCTGCATGGGGGCGATGATCTACGGCGGGAAATGCACGATGGAAGGGTTTTGGAAATCAGGCGAAAAACAAAGGTAATGAGAAAATTCCGCGAAGGGAGGTGACATGGAGCTCTGCGAGTGGGACCCGATCAATGGCGGGGCGAGGATTTAATCGGGACTGTCCGATCTCAGGAGGATATCGATGGTGGAAAACGTAGCAGAGGGCGACGGATGGTGGGCCAGGGGCACTGTTTGCCTCGGGCTAACTCTCGAGCATCTTCGCGTCGCGATCACCGTTGGATGGCCCGTCCCAGATCGGACGGCGTACAGCAATATCGCGTCGAGTCTGCGAACGAACTTTAATGCATGATGGGGGAGCGGTTTTCAAATAGTGCTTGGGGACGCGTATCATGCGGTGAACGGCATCGCTGGCCAAATGGAAAATACCGCCCACCTTTCAAAGGTGGTGCGATAGAAACCGCCGGTTTCTGCACAGGGCGCGGCGCGGGGACCACCGGGACGGATGAACTATGGACCGTTGATTTGCGGGTTAAACGGATGGTGGATGTGCGATCAGGGCGGGGCGAACGGAGTGGACCACGGGTGCGGCGCTGATCTGCGAAGACCGTCCGATCTGTCCAGATCAATGGCTAAAAACGCTCCCGATATACATTTGCGATAAGCGCCTTCCGCCTTGGCACCTGGTCTTGGCGCTGGGTCATGTGGGGGGAAACGGTTCTGGGGCTAGGGCCGAAAGGTGCTAAGCCCACATACATGGAGAATATGGGTTTTTGGCCCATTTTAATGCAATTTGATGGTAGGAAAGGGTAACGATAGAGGGAATAAGGGTTTTTAATCCAAACAAGGGGGGTGTGTATGGTTTAGAGGGGATTTTGGGATAATTTAAGGAACAAGGGGAGGGAGAAAGAAAGGGAAACAGGGGGCTAAGTGAGGATGAAATAGGGGAAATGCCTTTGGACATTCTTTTCACAATAGAGAGGCTTGGTAACAGCAGTGGAATCTGACCAAAGGGAAGAGGGTATGAAGAGGCTTTCAAGGATGATGTGTTTTCAGGAAAAATTCATTCCTTGAAAGCTCCAAAAAAATTTAGCCCCCTGCTTGCTTGTCAAGAAATTTATCGGGGGCTAACACTTGGTAACCCAACCAGCTTATAGATCTCCCTACAAAAAAAGCAAATTCATGTTACCAAATTTGATCATACAATCAAAAATACTTACTTGACAAGTGAAGAGTCTTCAGCTTGATTTCTTTGATGGCTGGTGGAGAAAAGATGTGTTAGTGCTTTCTCTTTGAAATATCTTCTTCAAGGGTAAGGATTAGATTTTTTTGTAATGACAATAAAGCCTTCTTTTCTGCACTCTTCTGCACCAGTCCTAGGAAAGCTCGGTTCCTAGTCTTTAAACAATATGCTTCCTTGACCAAGTCTAAGATCCTTTATAGTGATGCTTTTCTTCAATTAATAGAGTTATATTCCTTCCTTTTCCATAGTAGATCATCCTCCATACTTCGCACTTCTACTCCAAACTTGATCCCTTCTTCTTATGCTTTGTAGCCTCTTTCTTTGTTGTGCATCGCACTGCTTCTTTGCAAAAATTATAGACTTGTATTTTATTAAGACAACCCTCAGCTTGCCTGAAACATGCGTGGTAGAGTAGATTAGAATTCGAGGTATGTATGCCTCTCTTCCTTTCACAGATCAGCCTTGTATCTTCGCACCAAAATAGACACTTTAAATCACACCTTTTATTAGATGTCTTGATTTGAAATACACAAAATTATCTGAACTGTCATCTCTACAATGACACCCAACTTCTTCTTTGTAAAAGCACCAAACTTCTTCTCTTTGAATTTGATCCCAGATAGTAACTTTTCTCTAACTCCAAAATCCTCTTGCCTATAAGGTGATCATCTTTTGCCATAGCTCTGATACCATGTTGAGAATTTTATATAGCTGGAGATTAATACAAATTATCTTCTTGATAATTACTTGTGAGCTTTCTTATGTTACTTATGTCTTCTCTTAATTAATCTTTCATCAAGTCAATTATCAAAATGTACAGGACACAAACTTTTAGATAGAGGTATCACTTTTATTGTAGGAAGGTATATCACATATTTACTTTCCTTCCTTTACACTTCAGAATTCCTTTTCTATTTTGCAGCCTTTCTTATCAATTCGCATCAATTTACATTCGTATTTGTAATTGTTGTATGACCGAAATCCTCCTTGATAAATATACTTATCCCAACGTTGTATGCACTTGATTATACCAAAGCAAAATGATCACACTTATTACTGTGGTGTCCATAATGTATATTCATATTTCATCTCTATTATGGTAACCGCAAGGTCTTCAAACTATAACCAAATCCGCATTGTTTGTTGTCCATCTTATATGTGTTTGCACCATCTTCTTTAAATATCTGCACTTGTCTCTTTTTATATATCGGACTGTATCCTTTATTGTCTTTGCTGAGTATTTTCTTTAGGTTTGACCACATTCATTTCACATTTATCCGCAACTCTGTTCTTCCTTTTCAATGTTGTGGCATACTTAGTATATCAGCAATTCTTACTTCATTTTCAACGTTGTTCCATCCTTAGTTTATTCGAAAAAATTACTTCCTTTTCAACATTGTTCCATCCTCAATTTATCCGTAATGTATCCTCCTTTAAATGCACACTATAAACTTGTTTTTGTCCAAACTGTAATCTCAGAGATGTTCGATTGATATGCTCAACTGCATATCATATCTATATATATATATATATATATATATATATATATATAGAGAGAGAGAGAGAGAGAGCATATTTATTCAATTTAAGATGACCATACAGTTGTGAATTAGGCTGACTTGATAAGGTTTACCCCATCATTGAAGAGGTGTTTTCTTCATTTGTCTTTCATTGATGTCTTGAGGGTTGATGTAGGCTTCTTCTAGAAGATCTTGAAGCATATAACAAAACTAGATCTGACACTTAACTCAACCCTAATGGACATCAATAAGAATTCCATCTAAAATATGCTCATGAAACCCATGAGGCAACTACAAAAACACATTTTATTATCTTTATCTCCTTTTCATAATCAACATGAAGACCGACCTAGTTACATTTTACAACAGATCCCTATAAGGTTTGGTAATCTGCAAGTTAAGTTCCTTCATAAAAGACAAAGGTATGAGGTTATGGGACGCTCCTGAGTCTAGCATGCAATTATGTAGAGTAAAATCATGAAGCAACAGAGAAATATAGAAGGGTGGAATAGAAGGATCTACTTCTTCTACATGAGGACCAAAGGTGACCACTGCCTTTTTTTCTTGTAAGTTTACTGTGTTACTTATATCTCCAATCTGTGTGAGATTAATAAATTCTGAAATTTCTTTCTTGTAAGCTGGTATTTTAGCTAATTCTAGAAGAGGTACCTGAATTTTAGCCTTCTCCAACTCTTTTTCCAAATTGAAAGCATGAGTTTGCTTAACATTATTTTCAGGTTCTTTTTCTCTATTTATAGAATTTTCCACTTGTTCAGGTATAGGAACAACTCTCTCCAAAATATTAGTGTCAACTGATTTATTCTAGGAAGATTCACCCTACTACACATTTGTTCTATTAAGTGAATTTACAGTTTTTTTCCCCTTACTGACCTGTTTCACAAGATCCTTTTGTCGTGGAGTCGCCATTGGAGGGGGAATGGAACCTTGTTGTTCACCTTCATTATCCTGCTCTCTAGATCTATTTCTAGACCTTAAATCGTACTTTTTATGTAACTCAGCTTGCGTGAAATCTGTGAATTGCCTACAGTATTCATCCAATTCATCTTGATCAAAGGATACTTCAACTTCATCATATTATCCCTCACAATCTTCCTCTTCATCCTCTTATATTGTATGCATAGCATATACCTAATCCTCAGCCTCCCTTTGGTCATATTCTGTTGGCTCTCCTCGTGTTTCTTCTATATACAATGGTGCTTGAACTTGGTCTTGATCTCTTCTTTCCCTCTACAAAATTTGCAGGGGATGTCTTCTGAATTGAGGGTTAAACCCCCCTCAGTTTTGTTGTACTTGTCTTTGGGAGTTCTTATTTTCCAATTCCATATTAGCTAGCTTATTTGTCAAAATTTTCTTCACCTTTGTCATATCTTCAATTCTTATATTTTGCGATGATTCTTCTTTTGCTTTCCCCTTCTCTTGGACTGGTTGTTTCCCTTTTTCCCTTCCAACTATAGTCATATTAGCTTAAATCTATAAATAATATGTATACATATGTTCAAGAGTAGGGGCTCTTCTCTCTCTCAATGTAAAACTAAAATGAGCTTCAAAAGCCCCCTCAAAAACTAGCTTTTCTCCTATAGGGGGGGGGCTTCATCTCTATAGGTAAACTATTGTACAATTTGTTGAATATTTTTACAATCTCAGAAATGTTTTCAATAATTGCATTAAACTTTGTCAATGAGTAACCATGATCTCTCTTTTCTCCCCATCTCTGAGTGAATTGAGTTTCTAACTCTTCTCAGTTATTTATTGAACCATTTGGTAAACCTTTTGAACCATTTTCTAGCCTCTCCATTTAGAGACTGCACAAATAGTCTCATCACCACATCAAGATGTTCTACATTTAAATTCTCAGCAAAATTGAAAATGATATGCTGAGAAACAAAATCTATCACTTTTAAGTTTCATAGGAAATTCACAGAGAGAGATGAAACTCGAAATAATATGTTGTAAAGACAGAATCTATTACTTTAAAGTTTCATCATGAGTTTGTGAAGAGAGAATAGATGAAGTGAAGGAGAAATAAATTAAAGAAGATCAAGTTTCATACACCTGTTGATGTTGATAAGTCTTTCCAGTTTCACTGTGTTTATTCCTCTTTGAATGAAGTGAAGGAGCGCAAATTAAGGTTATTTAACTCTTACTCACAGATGTAATTAAGAGAACGGTTGCTAAATTACTTCACTTCATTCAAAGAGGAATAAACACATAGTGAAACTGGAAAGACTTATCAACATCAACAGGTGTATGAAACTTGATCTTCTTTAATTTATTTCTCAGAAAATTTAGTACCAAATTAACAGCCATCCAAAGGTCCAAAACTCAGAACCGATTTTCTTTATTTATATCTACTTAAATGCATCAAAGTAGTTTGTAACTGTTGAACTTCTTGAAACTAATCGACTACCTAAACTGTTAAGATTACTTAAGAAATCATACCAAGAAAACAAAAATAAATTGGAAATATCGTTCATTTCACTGAATCTGATGTTGTTGATTCGTCCCCCTGAAGTGTTGAGGTGTCCTTCCTGGTTATGATATGGTAGCTGTACACATCTATAACAACGCATCAGTGCTCGACTTGACGCAGTTGTCGTGCTTCCCACAGTGTCACCATATGTTCTTCTGCTTGACTCTGCCTATGCCTTTTTCGTTTCAAACGTTTCCATCATGTCACCTGCTACCCAACTCTGCCTCTTCCATGAGTGCCTATTGCATTTAGTCTTCTCTTATCCTCTGCCCTGCGTCGGGTCACTTACCCAAGTCGTTCTGTCGTGTTTTGCCTATTTCTTCATAAAATGGTGCATAAAACTCATAAGCCCGGACTTGAAATCCTTTATATTTCATCTTGGATTCACATCGCGTCCATGCCAACATTGCACTTCAAATTTCGTTGTCTTTAAATTTTCTTTAGCACTTATCTTTTAAAACTTGCGATGTGTTCTATGCAATCGGGTCCCATCTGGCTTTGCACATCGCACTTTGATGACTTTATCACTTACGTCCCACAATTATCCTTTAAAACTTGTGATTTGTGATTTACGATCAGGCCCCACCACATAGTACATCGCACTTCAACGATTATAACACTTTCCCTTTGCCCTTAACTTTTAAAACTTGCGATGTGCAGTATGCGGGCCAGGGCCACGTCATTTGCCACGTCACCTTGCCAGGTCACTGCCACGTCATCTACCATGTCTCCTTTCCACGTCACCTTGCCATGTCACTGCCACGTCATCTACCACGTCACCTTTCCATGTCATCTTAACACATCACTGCATATCGCACTTCGAAGAATTTAAGATTTACCTCCGCACTTATTCTTTAAAACTTGCGATTTGTGATCGGGCCCCACCACATCGCATATCGCACTTCGGAAATTTTAACATTTACCTCCTACTCCTATCCTTTGAAACTTGTGATTTTCGGTTTGTGGTTTAATCTTCGCTGTCCATCTCTCTGCTTCTGTGCTTTGATCTTGACCATCCATTTTTCCCTTTGCGCCTCCTCCAAAACTCTTAAGTTTTTAAGGGAAATGTGCCATTTCTCCGCCTTCGGGAAATTATTTTGTTTCCTCCATGGTGTAACCCTCCTGAGCTTATCCAGTGTTCTATCGTGCTATTCCCTCCTGAGCTTGCGAGTGAGCCCGACTCGACCCAAATTCACATCTCATCATGTAATGTTAATGTACCAACATATAAATCAAAATTCTTCTACGGCACATAAAATTTTACATTTTCTATCATATATTCTTTTTTGGTGTTTTGAAAAATATTTCAAAGGTAAATGCAAATGAGCCACAACACTACCAACAAGAATATATTTAGAATAATCAAGATAACCATTGATGACAAACAAAATAATTGGCACAAATATTTAACTTTTTTCTCTATGGGCTGAGAGAATCACACATAAGACTTTATTTGGAACTTCCCCTTACCAATTGGCGTATGGGAAAGAATAAATTTTACCTTGTAATTTAGCTTTCCGCTCATTTTCCTTAGCTCAGTCCATAAAACAACAAACTTGCTCTTCTTTGCAACTAAGAATGTATCAAATCTTAAAGATAGAAGAAGAGAGGGATAAAGCCAAACAAACTTATATTCAACATCAAAAAGTGGTCAAATATTGGTTTGATGCGAGTTCAGTAAATAATAAAAATTTTGAAATTGGTGATCTAGTTCTGAAATGGGATAAAGCCCATGAAGAAAAAGGTAAACACACAAAGTTCCAAAGGCTATGGCTCAGCCCATTTCAAATAATTGAGAAACTAGGCCCGTCAACCTTTATTCTGCAAGATTTACAAGGAAAGAGTGATACTCTTCCTGTTAATGAGCTAGTTCTTATAAAATATTTTTCCTAAAAAAAAAATTGTCCTACTGTAAATATGTAAATAATCATATGTACATATCTCTGTTTCTAGTTTAACGATTTTTGAGTAATACTCTAATTGACTTCATATTGGCATATCTCATCAATAACATGAAGTTTGATCAATTAAAGAAGAAGTTATTAGAAGTAAATTATAACATTTAAGTTAGATATTGATTTACTATAATCTCTCAAAACCTTTTTTTCCACTAGTTTGTAAATATTTCATCACTTGAAATATTAAAAAATAAAAATCTCATTATCCTTTGCTTAGTCATGAAAATTATATTTTCAAATTAAAGGCTATTTTGAAGTTTTAGCATATTTTGACTTTCATTGTCATCCCAAACTCTTCAAGAGAAATATTACCTTCTCATCCACTATATTGTATTTTTAAAGTGTAATTCAAAAATATCTAAAAACTTAATAGATAAGGGGTCTTATTATGAGCCAACTTACCATGATCATAGGAAACTAATTGTATTGATATTATCATAATTGGCCACCAAATCAAGATAATGGCTTATAGATTTATATATGTAAGACAAGAGGTCTCATCACGGTTCGACTTGTTCAATTTCATTATAACCTATGAATGGCATTATCACTATCTAGCTATCAAACCAGGATAATGGCTTTCAAGCAACAAAATAAAATTCTAAAATGATGAAAGGCTAATACCTCTAAAGATATCGCTATAAGTGGATGGGATACTGGTATTGTTTGGTAAAATGGTAATTCTGTCAAGGTTATAGACGCTTGCTGGAAGTAGTGGCTCTACCAATGACAAATAAGTCTAGCTTTACTCTAAACTTCTATAGTTATCTATTTTTATCTTTATATCTGATTAAATAACTAAAAAATATAATAGAGGTTTTCATAAATAACAAGTTTTTGATATTTTCAAAATAGTGAGTTCTTTAATTCAGATTTATTTTAATCATTATAGATTTCAAATAATTGAAAAAAAATCCATAATCCTTTTCCTTATTTGATTAAAATTTCACTCACTTTTACAGAGATAACTATTTCTCCTAGTATGTCGCCAATTTTTGTAGTACTCAACAACCCCCCATTTATTTTTATGTTAGTTAACTAATAAATAATGGGGACCCTTTTAAATCATAATAAAATTCTTTGGTTCTAATAAAAATAAGGCATTTTTTAATTTTTGTAAATAAAACACCTTTCCCCATGAGAACCTCCCTTATCGAAACTTACATATCGGAGATTAACCACACAAGTGATATCATTCATAAATAACTCGATAAGCTTTATTATTACGCAATATCGGAAGGATTCTACCGGAGCACTTCAATATTGTAACATTACTTACAGGAAAGTTACAATAAACATTCCCCCGATCAAAAATTTCTTGATATTTGGTACAAAGCTACATATGTGCTTCCTTTCCGAATATTTTAAAGAAAATTTGGCCCCACCATACTTCCACATGGCATATAGGAATTCCAACATATCGTAACTTTTTAACAAGTGCCATAACAAAACCTCTAATCTTTGATACCTCTGATATTCCTCCCCTCCGATATTACAATCCTTCGATATTCCCCACTCTATTCACATCGAAACTTTTTATATCATATGGAACTCTTTAATATATTTGATATTTCATTCCCTGATATGAAACCTCTGATGTATCTTACTTCCTACACTCATAATTGTTATTTCTTTGAAAATATATATCGAAAGTATCGAATATCATAAGTTTTAAAAGTGTGACCAAAGGATTTATCTGATAAAAATATTCTGATATGCTGACATGTACAAGGCCAACATGAATTCACATTTATCATTTAATTTCCAAAATTAATGAATTTATGGTTTTTCAAATTTCTAAATGACGTAATCATTACAGCTTGATACCATTATGATTTTCTCTTAAAGACATAAATCGTTATGGAATACAGTTATTTGTGCTAAGAATTATCTGGTAAATAAATTATCGCTCATTCTTTTGTTTTCCATTGTAGGCCAATCCCAATAAGCTAAGTTCAGCAGATATATCTAAGGCAGCTAAAGCAAGGAAGAAACCTATAGTTCAATAGCAACTGATTTCTACTCCAACTAAAAGCACTTAGATGCCTGGATTATTTTCTGACACATAATTTACTTCATATGTTGGAAGCTCGTTTTAGGAAGCTATCTATATTCTTTTTTAGGATGAAGGACCGAGGGAGACAAAAGTAACAACTACAACTGATGATTCTACCCCGGTCTCTAGTTCTACTTATAGTGATGTAGCCAATTTGTTCTTACATAGGATTGAAACCCAAACAAAAATCCTTCCTTATAAATACATGATTATATATCTTGTTGAAAATGTAAAAATTTCAGAAAGAAGTTTCCTAACACAGAGGAAAATAGTCATAGATTCATTCACCAACATTGATTTGAGCACAATGTACCATTTTCCACACCCGTAGCAAAGATATGAAAAACATTTTGTAGAGAATTTCATGAGCGAAAACGATCATCCATCAGAGCACATCAAAGATTGGAGAAGAGATCCCAACAAGCATAAGTGAGAATACAAGGGTATGTATGCTATTTCTTCCCTTGTTGGTCCATGTTTTCAAATAGCCGCTATGTCAATGCTTACCCTACTACATAAAAATTCTCCGACCAATGGGTACCGCTCATTGACGTTGCATTTGATGACTATATCATGGATTGGAGAAATATACTATCTGACAGCATAGCCACTCACATCTTAAGTTATAGGAGTAAACGTGAGTTTTCACAAAATATAGTTTCTCCTTTTTATATGAGTGCTTACATAATGGATGCCATACGCTTTACCTCATATTTCACCTACATGGGATGGAAATGGACTATAAAATACCTTACCCCTATCCAAATTTATCATGATATGCTTTAGGAATCTAAGTTTCAGCCTCATTTCTATATAATTTTCCTTGGAGTAATGTTTCTAATTCACTAAAGTGTCTTTGACAAGAAATCTCATAGGGTTCCACGTGAAGCTGAAAGTAAGTTACTATCAATTAGAAACTAGTTTGGTGAAGAGTCATTTACCTATGTTCGAATCTTTGGTAGTCTTAAAAAACCCCAGTTTTTGCCTCTATATGTTCCTAAAAAAACTCCTTGCCCAAGAAATAGCATACCAGACCATAGGAAATGGTCTTTCAAAGGTCTTAAATGAAGCCAAAAAGACAATGTGGCCTATTTTTCCAATTCAGTGTGGTGTATATTCTCTAGATAATTAAAAGCATGTTTGTCTTGAAATTGATGAGATTCAGAGTTTAAACTTACCAACTCTTCCTAACAGACAGTATGATCCAAATCAAACTGCCAAAAGGGTCACTGCACAATCAAGTTTCAGGAAATTTTCTCATGAGCTAGATAAGTTTGATGACTTATTTGAAAATTTATTTTCCTGTAGGTTTTGAAACTAGCAGCAGCAAAGTTGACTCCAGAGGATATAACTCAGTTTAACCAATATAGGAATAAAATAATTGCTAAACTACCTATGGATTTATTTAAATTTCCTCAAGAAATCATAGATAAAGATGATGTTGTAACTATTAGTTCCACCCAGACTATTAATATACCCATGACAAAAGGGACAATTACTTCCTCCTTTTCTCAGGCTGAGGAAATTTTTCCAGATAATAAGCTTGATGCAATATGGGAGAAGTTCAATCAAGTTATTAAATATACAGGGCCTCTAGATCTTAAGACTCCATCACAGGAGAAGATCTTAAACACTTCTGAAACTATAGAGAAGACTCTGCTTACTATTGTGGCTTTTGAAAAGTCTTTAGAGATTGATGACATAAATATTATACCATCATTCCCGACCTCTGAGTCCGTTTTATGGGTCAAAGAGATTCCTACCCTTGACATATTCAACAGTCCTCAACATAAATCCTTTGTCAATACACAAAGAGAGAGAAGAAATATTGATCAATCCTAGGCATTATTCCCTAGAAACACTTCTTTTGAGGTAGTATGGAAAGGTTCATAGTCTACACCTGCAGAGGATCTCAAAAGACTCTCACAGTACGCAAGAGCATATGCTACTGCCACTATGGACAAATCCACTGAAGTACAACAACTTTTTAAGGAAAATGATGATATGATTATGCAGTTGGAACAATACATTGAGAATGAAAAGCAAATGATTACTCAAAAATGGCAAGAACAACTTGCAGAACTTCACATAATTTCGATGCCCTTAAACTTCAACATGATTCTGATTTAAGGATGTGGGATGCTCAAATACAGGAATTAAAATGGAGGATGAACAACTGAAATTTAATCCTAAATTGGATAAGTTTAAAAGGGAAGCAGGAGAATCCAATACTCTCCTTGCTCAACAACAAGTCACTTTCTGTCATAAATTATCCATCATTCATGATCTGTGTCAAAAAACCAATGCATTGGTAGATCAATTCTCCAAACTAAGGACATTCTTTGAAGATATTGAGAAGAAGATTGCAGACCACATAACATGGAAATACAATGTTGAAGTGAAATTAGTCGATTTCCCAAGGATATAGGAATCACATAAGGAAATAGCCTTCAGGGAATGGGAAATACGCCTCAAACATTCAGAAACAACAATATTCAACGCAAAGGACATCTCCAATGACCTCATTGAATCCATCAATGACAATCTATTGTAGGAAAATCTTATACAACATAGTCAATGGTTAATGTTGAGACTATCATACAACACAACCACTCATATGTTGTTGGCATTCATGGAGGCTATATTTACTGGTGAAATGCGGATATAGCCACAGTCTCCACCTAAATTAAATCCCATGACAAATATTTACGACTTACGGCAACATATGGGAGGGAAGTCTTCATCACAGTATTAGTCGAGTTGTTACGAAAAAATCTAAAACTATCTTATCGTTTTATTTTAAGCATTTTTTGTTAAAACCGCTTCATAATTTTATTCTTCTTTGCTATATTTTTATTTGATTGAAAAACTACAAATCCCCTTAATTTGAATAGAGAAGGGGTTTTGAATTTTGGGGAGAAAAAAAAAATTTGCACTATTCTAACTCAATTTATCTTAATAGAAGGTTGAACCACTACTATTTTCTCATGAGCAAAGTGACAATATATCAAGTACTATTATCTGTATTTTTTTCCTTTGTTTAAGATTTAAATGGTTATTTGATTTAAGTTTATCATATATGTGTTGCAAGAAGTCATACATATTTCACTATTGTTATGTGTGATTGGAATCATATAATATATGTATAAACAATGAAATCATATATATGTTATAAGTTTTATCAACAAATTTAATTAACTATTTAATTAAATTTAGCTATCATTCGTTGTTTTAACTTCATAATCATTTGATAATCTACATTTTCATATTGTTTAGATCACATATGTATTTATAATATTTCCCTCGATAGATATTAATTTCAAGTATTCATTGTGTTTCAAGTCTTAGCTTACATTAAAACCATTATTCATACATCTCATATTTTTATAATTTTGTTTAAACGATAAACTGGTCCTGTAATCGCAATTGAAGCCACTAATCCAAATGGAAAAGGGTTTTCTCTAAGGTCTAGATCGGATGGTTTTCCCCGATGTTGAGGAAGAAATTTCAAGCCATCAACAAAACCATAATCCTGAGGAGTTAATTTGGATGCTCTTGACCTCCCTGCATAACATAGATCTCTTCTAGTTTCTGTAAGGCCTCTAGGTCCTCTGATTTTTCAATGAGTTGATCTGCATTGGGTTAGATTATTTTTTGAGCTATTAGAATCCATTAAGGGATAATTCAAGGCCTCATTTGGGCATCTCGATCAAATATCTCACTTAATCCATCCTTTTTTCTAACCCCAATCCCCTGTAATTCCATGAGACGGCCCTCATTACTTACTTTTTGTATGAGTATCCCCTTGTTGAGGGGTTGATTTGCCTCCTTTTTTGGCATTTCTATATCCCTTTATTTTTGGAAATTATATTTCCTATGTTCCTATTTCCTTATCCTTCTCTATTTTTGTCTACCTTACCTCTCTATTGGTCTCTTGATCATACCTCCATTAGATCCTTTCTAATTATTTTTCTTTGTATTCCTCTAACTTCTCGTCAGCTAAGCTCATAAAGGAAGGCCCTAATTTAGAGATTTTAGAGGAGAGCATTTGTTCCTCTTTTGAGAAGGATTCCACTATTCGTTTCTCTGGTATTGGATTAGTTTCTAATGGCAACATGGATTCATCATTTTTCTTTTGTTTTATGCATTAGTCCCAAATTTTGTACTTTTTCTTGTACATAGGTTTCAAGAATTTACCTTCTTCAGTCATTGAATTAAGAGCCTCAAAAGTTGTTATTTTTCTTATTTATTCATTTACTAGTTCCTTCCCCTCCCTATTACAGACCATTTTGTCACATCAACCCAAAATTCCTGCAAATCGGATCAATTGAAATCCATGAACACTTTGTCACAATCCCTTCACAAAACCTTGAGAATCACTTCTCCAAAAACTCCTAGTTTTTGGGACAAATTGCTAAAAAACACTATTTTTATCCCCAATGCACTATGCCTTCTTGGCCACCTGCGTTCAACACATGTTGCATTCTTGTTCACCAACGTTGGTTAGCACATGTTGCTCCCTTCTATAGGTGCGTTGATTATAGAAATTCAGGAAACTAAAAAATATCTCTAAATCTTCCTCTTCCAGAAGCTTCGAATGTAGATTTAAATATTTACTATGGATAGAAAGTTTGAATTCCTATCTGATCGTGTATTGGAGAAATTATCTCTTATCCCTTGAGCTCATCCTCCCATCATATGTGGATCTCAATCCTAAGATGGTAAATCCTAAAATACCACTCTTACCCGATATATTTACTTCCTTCCATAGCATCATGGTTGGGTTTTGGAGATTGATATTTCCCTCATGTTGCCACCTTGAACCTAAAGGAGTCATCATGTTCATGCATTAGGGTTGATGTTGAGGTGTTCTTTGTGACAAGGAAGGACAAGTCAACTTGAGGATACATCTACAAAGTTAGATACTATTTATGGTTGTAAACTCTCTCCTATATTTGTCAAGACAAAGAGTATCTTGTTTTCCTATATCTGTTGTGTTATGTTTGCACTCATATATTTAAATTCCATGTTGATTCATTGACTAGATATCTTATATTATGTTATGTGGATGTTGTGGATCCTTTGATTATTTTATTTGTGTGTGCAGGTTCTAATTATATCACTTGGAGTTATAATTGGAGCTTACAAGCGCAGAGGAAAGAAAGGCTTGCTACATATTCCATGCAGGCTTCTCTCCCATACTCTAATTTCTCTAAATAAAACTTCATGATTTTTTCCTTCTGTTGTTCTAGATCAGCCCACTAGATCTAGGGAATTCACCTTTGTCCAGAATCGTGAAAATTCCACATAACGAATTAGCGACTCCATGAGATCCATCTTCCTCTTCCTCTGTTATGATGTTTTCTTCCACCAAACATAAAAATTAAGTTATGTCAACTACAAGAAATAAGGACTATGATAATATTAATCCCTCGGATGGTAATGCTACTGATCAACTTGCAAATTATACTTCATCCACTTCGGATCCTTCCCCAAATGTGGTTCCAACTGAACTAATTATTAAACATCCCAACAACGTTATTCACAAATCAATCTAGCTCAAGCTCCTTCATCTATATCAACTCTCGAATTTTTTCATAATTATCCCAACCAAAAGAGGGATTTAATTACCGCAATTGGAGGTATCAATCCTTTGGATTCTAGTCTTGTAGTCTTTAAACATGATAATTTTACACCCAAAATTCCACTGCAACTGGCCTTTATGATCCAAGTTGTTGTTCGAAGTAAGACTATCCATCGGATAATTGTGGACGAAGGAGCCTCGACCTGTATCAAGTCACTTTCTTGTTGGAAGGTCATTGGTTCTCATCAACTCAACCAGTCACCCACTACCCTCAAATCCTTTGATGGAAGAGGTTTCAAGCCTTACAAAATTTCGAATTCTTTACAAGTGGAATTAGCTGGAAAAACAGTGTCAGTCGAAGTTCTAGTTATAAACGGACCATTGGATGATAACATTTTACTGTGTCATACAAGGATTTATTCCATGGTCACTTTCATTTCGAACTATTTTAGAATGATCATTTTCCCTCATCAGGGGAGCATCATGGCCATTTATCAACTCACCATTTTTTCCAATAATTCTCAACTTACTGGAAGTATCCCTCTTGTTGGATAAGCCCCACATCCCTATTCTCATGTCGGAGTTGGATTGCTTAAGGATTCCACTTTGATGGGATTTTTTTCCCTTCCTCCTCCTAACAACCCAAATCAAATTTCCTTTAACAACATGATCTCTTCTTGTACTACTCCTTTTGATCCTTGGATAGTACCAGAAACTTATAACATTGATACATTTGGTGAATGCATATCGCTCAATCATGTTGAGCTCGAATATGAAGCTATCTATTCATCATGTTCGACAGATTGAAATTTCTCCTCCTCAATATATTGGGCTAACCATTCCTAAGATTATGGTTTACTTTCTGATCCTTTCTCTGGTACATTTTCTACTAATAAAATCGTCATGGGAATCATGATGTCAGATGATGCCCCATGGGACGATAATAATCATCGTTCCTCCTTGCCTAATACCTTTGAGGATAATATTGGTGACATCTATTCGCTCAATATCATTGAGATATTTATGAATTCCTTATCTATTCACGTCATCAATTCTAAAAATAATTTATTGAATATTGAAGAGATTGTCTCTCTTGATATTTCAATTAAACCAGCAATTGTAGATAATGTGAATATTGGTGCATCTTCCTCTCATGACGAGGTCAAGAACTATAATCCCTTTTCTAGGAATTCTGATACGTTTTCACCTGGTCATATGAAAATATTCTAGGTATTGATCCAAATATTGTTGTACATGAGATAAAAACATATCTATATGCTAAGATATTTCAATAGCACTTGCGTCTAGTCCATCCTAATAAAGTTGTCGTTATTAAGCTAGAGGTTGAAAAACTTATGTATGCTAGTTTGTAATATTCCCAAATGGGAAAGCAGCAATATATGAACACAAAACTTGAAATAGCAGTGAACAAATCAATACACCATTACATGAGACAAATGTAAAGCCATTTTATTAAATATATCAGCAAGCATTTAAGCACAAGATCTTGAGGATCAAGTTACTCAAGCAATGGGGAAACAAGCCTCCTTTAGGCAAATATGCTAATACATGAAAAATACTACTATACAAGAGTCATGAGCCATGACAGTGTAGTTTTTGGGCATAAACTGCTACAGCAAGGTATAATAATGTAGATCTGTTGATATATAGCTCAAACAATGTTGGGAGTGAAGATCTAAGCTCCCCAACACAATTCCAAGACAACCCATAAAGGGTTTTCGAAAATACCCAAAATACCAAAATGCCGGAATGCAACCCTAGGTCTGAATAGAAGCTACAACTCAATAACTGGATGGAGATGGTTGAATATGATGTTTGAATGAATATATCTCCTCCAATAGATCTTTCAAGTGAAAGGCTAATCCCAACACTGAAGATCTCACCCTCCAAATAAAACACTGAAACCCCCACTGCAGATGCTCACTGAAATAACGCAGTCAAAGAGGGAAACTGCGCTGTAGATTATGGGAACTGTGTTGGCCACATGCCAAGATGTGAAATCTAGTCAATAATCCTCCTGGCTTATCTCCCAAGAGAAGGAGTCCTTCCTCCTATGAAAACTAGCTCCGGAAGTGGGTTTCTCAACCCTCCACTGCAACACCCTGCAACACAACGTAATACTCTGCAAAAACTGTGTTGTAGCTGAAGACTGAAGCTTGGCCTTAAGCTTGAGTGTGGAAAATGAAGTGCAATAGTCCCCCAAGATGCCTCCCAAGAAAGGATATGGGTTTCCTGCTTGGGAACACCCGGTGCTAAACAGCACAGCAATCTCAACTAAGCACCTGAAGAATGCAAAATAGTCATGCAGACCATAAAATAAATATTAATCAATAACATAACTCACTATCGCTGCCTTTCCCTCATTATAAACAAATGTGAGCCTTCTCACCTTGGGTCCCACTCATTAGGGTTTCCACCATCATGGAATCTTCCTCCCATTCACACTGTGTTGTCTCTATTGATGATTCACTCTCTCCATACCAGCATTGTTGACTTGGTCAAACTTGACCTTGTCCACATGAATTAGCCCTTGTTCACATGTGAGGATGATTTATCCAGCTATAAATATGATCCCTTTTCATATTAAGAGGGATTTTATGCCTACTAAAGATATTTATGGGCCCCCCTACCCATTTATTCATCTAGCTAGAGCAAAATTAATATTCCAATCAGCTTCATGCTAATTTAGGAATATTACAGTCCTCCCCTCCCAAATGTTGCTTGTCCTCAAGCAACTGCAAGGATAGAACTGAAGAGCCTCTTCTCGAATCTCCTCCTCCTGTAGAATTTTCATATGATAAACTCCTCCAAGGAACTAGATGTTGTCTCATCAATAAATCTCCAAGTTGCCTCTCCCAAATATGCAAGTTAGCTTTTGGTAACCATCCCAAATAGCTATAATCAAGAAGAAGTAAAACACCCACGGAGGAAAAAATGTGTTGTCTAGAGGCCTTCCTAAGGCATGGAATCTAAAATATATTGGGAACTATCATTCCCATGTGAAGCCTCCATCCCCAAGCTATCATCCACAAAAATTGAGTCACCCTCCAACATGGAAACTCATGGAAAATCTCCTCCACCTTGGGCTCTTGCAATGTAGGTGGGTTACATAATTGATCAAGGTAGACAAAATTTCCTACCCCATGTTGTCTCTCTCTCCACTTATGGAAAGTGTAGACCTGCTGCTGATATGGGGCTGCAATAATGTTGCACTCAAGATACACAAGCACAACTGGATCTACAAAGGCCCCTCCTCTAGTTTCATGAGCCAAAACCATTCCATACAAAGTGAATGGTACTTCATCACCATGTGGTATCCAAATCTGAAAATTGTTGAAGGTTATGTGCAAGTTTGGATGGTACCAATGGTTTTCCCAGTGGATACAGCGCAGTTTTACCAACTGTTGTTTCAAAACATCATGTGGCAAGTTGTCTCCCAACAAGTTGATAGTTGTGCATGTTTTCTCATCTACTATGAGGTAGTAAATGGCATTATAAATCAGCTGAGCATAACAAGGATAACACCACATTTTCCCAAAGTCATGCAAAGAAGGGCTATCTCCATCACAATTGTTGGCCCTAGAGTGACCATGAAACTCAAAGATAATTTTTCCCTCTTTTGGAGCAATGCACTGTACATAGAAGGTGAGAATATGCAAATACTTTATGACATAATCAATAAGTATAGAAATACATTTCTTACCATGCATAGTGAGTAGGCTGAAAGTGAGGTCCAAAGATGAGCCCTCCCATGAGAATATTCTCATAAGGATCTGAAAAATGAAGGATTGCATACTCCCCTTGGAACACTCCATCAATAGATACATACTCCTAAGTGACATCATTGTTGGCCTTAGTAATAAGGCTCTTTCCACTCCATGACCTCATTCTTTGACATGCCATATGCCAAAGTCATCCACCATTATGTTGCTATGTGTGGGAGTCTCCTTCTTATGTGGAAGTACCTCTTCATCCTCCAATGCTGAAGGGTAGCCTCTTTGCACTTTGATTGTGCCATATATTTCTTCTGAATTCTCATGCCAAGTATGGGAAAAATTATGCCCATACTCTCCCAAGAGTAGCCCAAGAAAAAATAACTCTTGCTTCCCCCTCACACCTCCATCATACAAATCATGAGGTGAAGATATGTTGATTGACATGAAGAATGTCATATCAACACAATGCACCCAGACTACTTGCTGCCATATGAAGCAAGTGTCCTACCAAGTTTCCTCCACCATCATACCCTTTGAAGAAGGATATGGCATATGATAGCCAAACTCTTTCAAGAGTAGCCAACGCAGTCATGCCTCCTGCTGCCCTGTGTCATAGATATGAAAGTGGCTCACCATCCACACCCATTCATCCAAATGTGGGTGTCTCCTCCATGCTCCATCTTGGTACTCCTCCAATAGATAATAAAATCCTCCCAAATCAAATATCTACCTTTGCATTTCATGGGATGTTGAAATTCAACCCCTTAGAGATCTCCCAGTGAAGACCACTCATCAATTACCATGTTGAATCCATAGGGATCCAAGTATGTTGAAGGTAAAGATCCATCACAACAATGAAAGACAGAATAGCTCTCATCAATCATCTGCCAATCCCATGTCATACAAGAAAATTGGTCATCAGAATGTCCCAATAATTGGGCCCCCAATTCATCACTGCTACTCAATGACAATGTTGTTGATTTCCATAATGATGCATTTCTTGCCTCATGCTCATGCTCAATGTTGAACATATAGTTCTGCATTGGATTGTTTAGGAAAATTATCATCCTTCCCTCCACAAATATACACTCCAACCCCAAGAGTTGTGTGCAGCTCAAAAATGGCACACTAGGATGAAAGTACATCTCATCCTTGAACAAATCAAGGCTCCCCAACGCAGTGATAGTTTGCTGCTCCAACCCAAAAGTAAATCTTGACCCTAGGTCATGCAATGGTATATTCCCATACTTCTCTATAAGATGTGCTGAAATAATGTAAGATGGAAACATTTTCATACCTTCGTTGTGCTTGGGAACATCTTGTACTGCTACAATGGTTCCATTCTCTGGTGTAATGGTTTCCCCAGCTGTTGATGATGATGGATGTTCTTCCATAGCTATATCAACGCTGGTACAAGTCTCCTCAAGTGGTGGTGAAGGTCTCTTCTCCTTTGATTTCTCCTTGTCAACTTTCTTAATCAACCTTTGAGAAAAATTGCAAATGTAGTCACTCTTGCATGACTCAAATGGTTGAACCACCAAATGTTTGCTTCACCCTCTAGGTGCAGCGCTGCAATCTCAATAGCTTCTTTCTCTACCACTGGATGTAGTAGGAATAATGCATCTAGCTTCATTCCCCAAGTCCTTGTTGTACATGTGGATGACCCATAAAAAGTGGACAATAGAAATCTATTGCCCTTTATTTTCCTATTGCTACAAGTTCTCCTTTCCTCTTCGATTTGAATGAACTGTGGGAGAGTTAGAGTCTCCCTGAAAGCTCTAGGTTGAGACTTATACTCTGCCAGCTATCCACTTAGAATCTCATGTTCCAAGTGCCCTCCATCTCCATGCCTCTTGTCTTCTTCGTCATAAGAGAAGGGCATAGTGCATTACTTTGGAGTTCTATGCAACACCGGTTCTTTCTTATAAAGGAGGTACATGGACCTTCCTCTTCTTGAAACAATTTAAAGGTTTCATTGCATCTCTTCTCTTTTATATGCTTGAACTCCTTCGAGAGGTTCTTCTTAGATCTGAAAAGTGATGAGACAAAGCTAATTCCTTCCATCATTTAGATCTCGTTTTCTTCTCTTCTTATCCTTATAGCATATTGGCTTGAAACTCACAGGCTGAGCCAAGATTATGCTTCGATATCACTGTAATATTCCCAAATGGGAAAGCAGCAATATATGAACACAAAACTTGAAATAGCAGTGAAAAAATCAATACACCATTACATGAGACCAATTTACAGCCATTTTATTAAATATATCAGCAAGCATTTAAGCACAAGATCTTGAGGATCAAGTTACTCAAGCAATGGGGAAACAAGCCTCCATTAGGAAAATATGCAAATACATGAAAAATATTTTTATTGGCAAGAGTCATGAGCCATGACAGTGCATTTTTTGGGCATAAACTACTACAGAAAGGTATAACAATGTATATCTGCTGATCTATAGCTCAGACAATGTTGGGAGTGAAGATATAAGCTCCCAAACACAATTCCAAGGCAACCCGGAAAGGGTTTCTGAAAATAACCAAAATACCAAAATGCCATAATGTAGCCCTAGGGCTGAATAGCAGCTACAACTCAATAACTAGTTCAAGATGGCTAAAGATGATATCTGAATGAATATATCTCCTCCAATATATATTTCAAGTGAAAGGCTAATCCCAACACTGAAGATCTCACCCTCCAAATAAAACACTGAAACCCCCACTGCATATGCTCACTGAAATAACACAGTCAAAGAGGGAAATTGCGATGTAGATGATGGGGATTGTGTTGGCCTGATGCCAAGATGTGAAATATTCTCAAGAATTCTCCCTGCTGATCTCCCAAGAGAAGGATTCCTTCCTCTTATGAAAACTAGCTCCGGAAGTGGGTTTCTCAACCCTCCACTGCAACACCCTACAACACAATGCAATACTCTGCAGAAACTATGTTGTAGCTGAAGACTGAAGCTTTGCCTTAAGCCTGAGTGTGTAAAATTAAGTGAAATGATCCCCCAAGAGGCCTCCAAAGAAAGGAGATGGGATTCCCGCTCGGGAACACCCGATGCTAAACAGTACAGCAATCTCAACTAAGCAGTTAAAGAATGCAAAATAGTGATGCAAACCATAAAATAAATAATCAATAACATAACTCACTATGGCTGCCTTGCACTCCTTATAAAAAAATGTGAGCCTTTTCAACTTGGGTCCCACTCATTAGGTTTTCCACCATCATGGAATCTTCCTCCCATTCACATTGTGTTGTCTCTATTGATGATCCACTCCCTCCATACGAGCGTTGTTGACTTGGTCAAACTTGACCTTGTTCACATGCATTAACCCTTATTCACACATGAGGGTGCTTTATCCAGCTATAAATATGATCCCTTTTCATATTAAGAGGGATTTTATACCTACTAGAGAGATTTATGGGCCTCCCTACCCATTTATTCATCTAGCTAAATGACAAGAGCAAAATTAATATTCCAATTAGCTGCATGCTAATTTAGGAATATTACATAGTTTCATTTACGCAGTTCCTCTTACTAATTGGGTCTCGAACATTGTTACTATAACGAAAAAAAAAGGTAATATTCATGTGTGTGTCGTTTATTAGGACATCGCCCATGCTTGTCCTAAGGACAACTATATTACCTTGTTTATCGACTAGATTGTTGATGATTGTGTTGGAAGAGAATTTTTTTCATTGAAGGATGGTTTTTCTGGCTATAACCAAATCAGCATCCTCCCATCACACCAACATAAAATTGCATTTATTTTTCTATGAGGCACGTTTTCCTGTCAAAATCTCTCCTTCAGTTTGAAAATTGTTGGCGAAACCTTTCATGTGGATATGAATTATGCCTTCCATGACATTAAGCACATTATACAAACTTATTTGGATGACCTACCATCCTACTCAAAACATCGTTCATATCATCCGATGCATCTCAGGGCTATATTTTTACATTGTCTTCATTATAATATCATGCTAAATCTACTCAAATGTGTGTTTTGTGTTCAATCCAGTCGATTTCTTGGCTTCATTGTGTCAAAGAAAGGAATTTGCATTAATCCACTTAAAGTCCAGGAAATCCTCGATCTGCCTGCTCCCTCCTCTCTTGTGAAGTTACAACACCTCCAAGGGAAGGTTAAATTTCTACGAAGATTTGTTCCCAACTCTGCTGAATTAACCAAAGGATTTACTCGATTTTAAGAACGGGGTTCCCTTCCATTGGGATGAGACTGCCAAAAAGGCATTTGATGCTTTGAAATATGTTCTGGTTTGGAAATATTTTTCATATTCCCAGGATTATCAATGTGATTACTTCTTGTATCTCATCGCCACATTTACTAACATTTCTATGGTATTGGTCCAAGAAGACAACGTAGGGGACAAACATCCCATTTATTATGTGAATCAAAACTTAAATGACACAAAAATTAGATATACTCACGTTGAAAAGTTAGCTTTGGATTATGTCTTATCTTAAGAGACAATCCCTTGGTTGTGAAAGGAATCAATTCTTAAGACATTTTAAAAGTGTGTCACGGAAATAATTTTATCATGAGGTCTCAGTTCTATCCCACTGGAAACTAGTTTTCTAAAACCCTTAATGATCTAGAATAATACAAGATTTCACAATGCCATTGACTGCTAATATCTCAATGGAAAAGAAGAATTGTAGGGGAAACTCAAAGTAATATGTTGTAAACACAGAAACTATTACGTTTAAGTTTCAAAGGAAATTCATGGAGAGAGAGGAAACTCAAAATATATGTTGTAAACACATAATATATTACTTTAAAGTTTTAGAGAGAGTTTGTGAAGAGAGAGGAAACTCAAAATAATATGTTATAAACACATAATCTATTAAGTTTAAGTTTAAAAGAGAATTTGTGAAGGGAGAAGAGATGGAGTGAAGGAGAGCGTATTAAAGCTATTTAAATATTAATTAAAAACGTAAATCAAAGACAAACTTTTTCTTTACTTCACTTCATTCAAGGAAGAAAACACATAAAATGGCACAAGAAACACGAATCACCATCAACAGTTGCAAGAAACTTGTTGCTTCTTTCATTCACCCATCAGAAAAATAAGTACAAAATGTAGTCCCCAAGAGGTCCAGAACGTGAAACCCCTCCTCTCTTTTTCTCTCTTCCTTAAATACAGACAAAATAAGTTTGTAACTATTCAAGCTTCTTGAAACTCCTAGATTGCCTAAACTATTAAACTACTTATTACATTGCAATCAAGGACATCATTGTAGCTTCGATCTTAAAAAAGAAAACAAAATAAAACTTGAAATATAATCCTTTTTCTGAATCCGATTTGTCGCTGATGTGTCTCCTTCCGAATCTGTTGTGATATCCTAATAGTCTGCATAAACGCATCTCTACCCGACTCTGCCCATGCTTTTTCATTTCGAACATTTTCATCATGTCACCTACTACCCGACTCTTCCTCTTCCGCTTGTTCTCATAGCGTTTAGTCTTCGATTAATAAAACTGCCGCAAACGCATACCATTGTTCTGTACGTAGCGTCAAGGTGTTTTCTTACCCGAGTCTGCCCTGCGTTCAGACTTTCCTTTGTAACTGTCGTAAGACTATATTTTGAAATATATTCCATTACCTTTAAAAAACGGTATCGCATTCGCTTCTCTGTCGCATTTCAGCATTCCAACATTCTACGTTATAATCTGCTTTTGCCCTCCGATGTGATTTTTACAAAGGAAAAACCAATGTACCCGGACTTAAAAACCTTTAGACTTTAGTAATAACTTCCATCATGTCTTCTTTGTTATCACATCTCGAATTTCGACATTCATAACAAATTCATAAGCACCATTCCTCCTGATCTTGCGATGTGTGATGTGCAATAACGGTAGGGATGGTGTGGCAATTGGAGGTGGGGCCAATCGTAAATCCAAATCAACGATATGAAACCTTGTCGCATTTCGCATTTCGGCATTTATAGCATATTTGTTAATTTTGGACAACTAGGTCTAAACTCCATGTTGTGATGCTCAAATGAAGATGCTAATATTTTTATTGGATTCCTCTACTGGAGAGGTGCAAGATCAATCTAAAGATCATCTTGATCCCATGAGAAAAACATTTATTTTGAATTAATTCCACTTATGTGCAAGGTCAGCCAGAATTGTAATGTAGTCTTGAAGCCCCAACAGATGTGTCACACACCCTCACTAATGGATATATATAGGTCAACGTTGGAGGTCATTTTCACCATCACTCATCACACATTCTCTCTCATCATCTGATTGGTCCAATGATCATCTTGGACGCTCTTCTTCTCTCACACGTGGGAAATAGCAACAAAGGATTTTCTGGTTTTGACCTAGGGTTTCAACACAGATTTGACCATGGTCAAACTGACCTCAAACTCTCCCAAAATTATAATTTCTGCAGTCCACATTTTTTTGGCACAGAAATCTAGGCTGGACGTTGACTTTGACCTAGTTGCATTGACTTTTGCTGTTGTTATTTTAGCATTAACCATTGACTCGACAGCGTTGACTTTTGTTTACTTTTGGTTGACCGTTGTAGACCTGTCTGAGAGGGTTGTGACACATTCTGGTTAACTAACCATGTAGATACTTTGTTGGTTGAAGCATCCTGCTGATTGTCGTAACGCACCACAACACATATATTTTGTTGATCAAGTTAAGTGTATTTTTGGCTTGTCTTCTATCGATTTATTGGTATGTTCTATCAGCATTTTACTTTCTTGTTTATGTAAGTATTGTTTCATATCGGGTATAAAATTAAAGTTTCATCAAGCATAGAACATCCACGAAAATTTACATGGGATCAGAGCTGAGGTGAAGACAAAGCCCAAGTTTGTATTGAGAGCAATCACCGAAGAAGGAGCATTTGTCAAGGACCCATGGGTACCTCAAACTATAATGGCTTCAAAGCTGATGACAAGTTGACTGGGAAGGAAGAATTCCATTCCTGGAAGATGACTTTGGATCTAATGTTGGAAGATCAAGATGTCATGGACTATGTGCAGGGTAAAATCCAAGAGCCTCCATCATCTACACCTGCTGCCACCAAGTCAAAATATAAGAAGGGGGGAATCAAAGAAAATTTTATGATATGGGATTCAATTCATAAGATTATGATTTCCTACATCTCTGAGCTACACACATCCAAGGAGATGTATGATAAGTTAGTTAACATGTTCAAGGCTAAAAATGAAAATCAAGTCCTTTTCTTTAAGAACCAACTGAAGAATCTGAAGAAAGGCATGGATGAATCCATTCAATCTGATTATCTGAAGTTGATCGAAATCATAAATAATATTCTAGCCATTGGGGATACAATAGTCGATCGAGAAATGGTTCTCATCGCACTTGGAGGTCTCTCCTCCGAATGACATGTATTCAATACTACCACTCTCCATAACAATGTGATATTTGAGAGTGCAAGCTTCTGTGATCCATAACATATTAGATTATAAATCTTTCGGGAAATCACATGAGAATTTTAGGACCGACGCGTTTCGAACTACCAACTGTAGTTCATCATCAGGATACGATGAACTACAGTTGGTAGTTCGAAACGCATCGGTCCTAAAATTCTCATGTGATTTCCTGAAAGATTTATAATCTAACAATGTGATACCTGATTTTGATGAAGTATTATCAAGATTCGTGCAAGAGGAAACAATAATGAAGGAATATGAAAATGAAGGTAATGTTGCCTTCACCAATCGTGCCAAGAAGAATAAAAATGGTGGTCCGAGGAACCATGGAAGAGCAGGGGCCCAAGGAAAGAAGGGAAGATGTTACACATGTAACAAGACCGGACGCTATAATAGATAATTCCCTAATAAGAAGGATTCTCTTGGGGATGATGAAAACAACAACAACCGAAGGAATGGAAATCAAAGGAACAACAGGTTCAAAGGAAAGAGGAAGGCTCCCTTTGGTCGCAATGGAAATGGGAAAACTTTCAAAAGGTCGAGAAATTCCAAGTATGAGGAATCTAATGTTATTGATGATAAAATAAATGAATTAATTCTTGTATCTTCCCTCTTCGCTGCATCTCCACCCGACACTATGGATGTCTGGTTGATTGATAGTGGTGCCTCAAGGCACCTCACTGGGTTTAAGGAATCACTTTTGGTTGAGAAGAATGTTAATTTGAAAAATTATTCTTGGAGATAATGCCAATTATCCTGTGAAAGGGAAAGGGACTGTGATCCTCCACTTATCTCAAGGTCAAGTCCTTTGCTTGCAAGGTGTACTATATGTAACTGATTTGAAGAAGAACCTTGTGTCTATTTCGGCCATGGAAGACAAAGGCTTCAATGTGGAATTCGTTGATGGGAAGGTATACATCTAGAAGAAGAGCTTCAAGGAAGCTATCATGATTGGGTTTAGAGTTGATACACTCTACCAGGTTGGAGGAATTCCACTGAGAGCGATGATGTGATATTATCCGACAGACTGAACTATGGCACCGAAGGTTTCGAAACCTTCATTACAAATCCCTTCCCAAATAAAGGAAGGTGGTGACAGGGATGCCCGAGTTCAAAAATGATCATGAAGGTGTATGTCAGGGTTGTGTCAAAGGAAAGCATACAAGGGGACCTTTCCCCTCAAGTGTCACAAAGACATCCGATGTCTTGCAATTGATAAATTGATTTTTCTTGTATGTTACCCGTAACATCCTTGGTAGGATGTTCTTATTATATGACGTTCATATATGACTTCTCTCACAAATCTTGGATATAATTCTTGAAGAAGAAGGATGAGGCTTTCATGTGGTTTCGTACTTTCAAATCCTTGGTGGAAAATCAAACAGGGAAGAAGATCAAGATTTTGAGGACCAATAATGGCACTGAATATGAGACGAATGAGTTCAATAAATTTTGCAAAGAAGCTGGCATCAAGAGGGAGACCACAACCATATATACTCCTAAGAAAAATGGTGTTGCTAAAAGAAATAATAGGACCATTGTGGAAGCTACCTGTGCCATGCTATGTGACCAAGGTATTCTGAATTTTCTGTGGGGAGAAGTTGCAAACATTGTTGTGTACATACGAAACCAATTTTTGCATTCCGCTCTAGACTCCAAAACTCCCGAAGATGTTTTCTCTGGTAAGAAACTTGACGTCTCTCATTTTATAGTTTTTGGTTGTCCCATTTATTTTCATGTGTCGAAAGATAAGAGGAGCAAGTTGGATGCTTCTGGGAAGAAGGGAATGTTTGTGGGCTACAGTGAAACTTGGAGGGGTTATAGAGTCTATGTGCCTGGTCAAAGAGAAGTGGAGATATGCCACAATGTTACCATTGATGAAGATTCTTACCTCAGGAAAGTAATCAATATTCCGAACTCTAAGGAAGATCAAGAAGTAAGGTCTGAAAATCAGGAAGAACCGAAGGATGAGACGGTGCCCAATGTTGAAGGACCGACGAACCCGATTGATCCACCTCCTTTAATGAAGAGAAGACCATCATGGCTCAAGGACACTCTCGAGGATGCTGAGAGACATATGGCCCCAAGGGGGACATTCCGTGAAAGCAAGAAGCCAAATAGATACCACGAGTATCTAGCAGCCATGAGTACAATCATACAATATGAGCCTGGATCTTTTGAAGAAGTCGTAAACCATCAAGTCTGGAAGAATTTTATGCATGAATAATATGAGTCCATTATGAAGAATGATGTCTGGGATGTGGTTCCTAGATTGCAGGAAAAAGCATTTGTCACCTAGAAATGGCTCTATAAGATCAAGCATGGATCTGATGGTAGTGTTGAAAAGTTCAAGGCAAGATTAGTTCCTCGAGGCTTCTCTCAAAACGAAGGCGTAGACTATGATGATATATTTTCACCTATGGACAGATATGCCAACATCTAATCTATCATAGCCCTTACTGCTACGCAAGGATGGAATATTCATCAGATGGATTTGAAAGCTTCATTTCTGCATGGTGCGATAAAGGAAGAGGTGTATGTGGAGCAACCTCTGGGGTTCGAAGTCCAGGATAGACAGACCCATGTTTGCAGGTTGAAGAAAGACCTCTATGGGTTAAATCAAGCCCCCAAGGCTTGGTACGAGAGGATAGATAGCTACCTAATTAAGTTGGGCTTCACTCGTAGTAATTATAATCCGAACCTTTACTTCAAGGTTGATAAAGAAAAGCCTCTCATTCTGGTGTTGTATGTGGACAATGTCTTCCTGACAGGTGTTGACCCTCTTGTTCATCAATTTAAGAAGGAGCTCGCTTCTGAGTTCGAGATGAAGGACCTAGGACTGATGCATTACTTTCTAGGCCTAGAGGTCTGGCAGAGACCTGGTGATATTTTCCTTTCTCAAGGAAAATACACTGTGAATTTGCTGGAAATATTTGGAATGGTGGACTATAAGTCCGTTTCGACACCGATGGAGCTCAACTTTAAGAAGTTGAGTGGCAACGTTGCTGGGATCATGCTATAAAATCCTACTAAGTATCGTCAACTCATAGAGGCCCTGATGTTCTTAGTGAACACCCGTCAGGATGTATGTTTTGCAGTGAACACTTTGAGTCAACACATGGTTGATCCTCATCACATTCACTGGGTTGGTGCCAAGAATCTGTTGAGATATCTTTGGGGCACGATAAACCATGGGTTGAGATACATTGTTCGGAGCACGATACTCCATGGATATACTGATGTTGATTGGGCTGGCAGTGTGGTGGATCGCAAGAGCACATCTGGATGTTGCTTCACACCTGGGTCTACTTCAATACCTTGGATGAGAAGGAAGCAAAAATCGGTGGCTTTGAGCACTGCTGAGGCTAAATACATTACAGCGAGTATGTCCTATTGTGAAGTAGTTTAGTTGCGAAAGCTCTTCAGTGAGATGTTCGAGCATGTGCTAGATACCACCGTTATCCTTTGTGATAACCAAAGTTGGATTCAGTTGTCCAAGAATCCCTTGTTCCACGATGAATCCAAGCATATTGATATCAAGTACCACTTTATCTGGGATATGGTACAGCGAGGCATCGTAAGGCTCGATCGCATAGGAACTGATGAGTAGGTCGCAGATATTCTCACAAATCCCTTGGGGAACGTCAAGTTCCTAACCTTCTGTGAGAATCTTGGTATCGTGGAACGACCCTATGTTGAGGGTCTTGTTGGACGATGAGCTTTGGGAGCTCCAGGGGGCCTTGGGGATAGCTTCTTGGAGCTATAAGAAACCACAGGGATAGGCTTGATGAACCTTTTTGGTGTGCTTCTGCCCCACCATTATGATATTAATTTGTTTCACCTCTCATGATCTGTGCCACGTATGCATCCTACCCATTGAGTCCCAGACTCATGGGAAGTACTTCTTATTTGGCCAATGAGGTGGGAAAATCTAGAGACCAGTAACAAAGTCCGATGGACGCATTGGAGATTGTCATACTCTCTATGTCTAGGATGGCATGTGTCCAAACACTTGTTTTGGGATCAAGTCTAGTGAGGTTTCGAACCTCCAACTCACCTCGGGTTAGTTAACCCAACTTCAGGTTGGTATGTGACTCCTTTGAGTCCTATGGAGGTTTTAGACCTCTGAGCTAATTTTTTCAGTCGGCAGTGATGTCTTTGTGACTCACCTTTTTTTTTTAAATAAAGAAGCCAGCAAAGCAAGTTACGGCGGGATGATGCAGGATGTTTGGATGGCACAAGTGGATGGAGTTCTCCCTAGTTGAGAGGGAGTGTTAATTTTGGACAACTAGGTCCAAACTCCATGTTGTGATGCTCAGATGAAGATGCCAATGTTTTTATTAGATTCATCTTTCGAATAGGTGCAAGATCGATCTAAATATCATCTTGATCTGATGAGCAGAACATTTATTTTGAATTAATTCCACTTATGTGCAAGGTTGGCCAGAATTGTAATGTAGGCTTCAAGCCCCAACAGATGTGTCACACACCCTCACTGATGGATATATATAGGTCAACATTGGAGGTCATTTTCACCATCACTCATCACACATTCTCTCTCATCATCTGATTGGTTTGATCATCATCTTGGAGGTTCTTCTCTCACACGTGGGAAATTGTAGCAAAGGATTTTCTAGTTTTGACCTAGGGTTTCACAGATTTGACCAGCGTTGAATTTGGCCAACGCATGGTCAAACTGACCTCAAACTCTCCCAAAATTCTGATTTCTGCAGTCCGCAATTTTTTGGCACAGAAATCGAGGTTGGATTTTGAATTTGACTCGGCTGCGTTGACTTTTGTTGCTGTTGTTTTTGCGATGACCGTTGATTAGACAGTGTTGACTTTTGTTGACTTTGGGTTGACCATTGTAGTGTTGTCCGAGAGGGTTTTGTGAAACATTCTGGTTGGCTGATCGTGAAGATACTTTGCTGGTTGAAGCATCCTATTGACCATCGTAACGCACCACAACACATATTTTTTTTTATCAAGTTAAGTGTATTTTTGTCTTGTCTTCTTTCGATCTATTAGTATGTTCTATCAGCATTTTACTTTCTGGTTTATGTGATTATTGTTTGATATCGGGTATAAAATTAAAGTTTCATCAAGCATAGAACATCTATGAAAATTTACAATATTCCTTAGTGCCATTCCTCCTGAGCTTGCGATGTGCGATGTGTGATGTGCAAGAGGTTCCCATGGTCAGACTTTAAATACTTTAGACTCGAGCTTCGAACTATATCGCATCCGGTCCTCGTATCACATTTTGCATTTCGGCGGTTTTAACCTTGTTCTATTCCTCCTGAACTTTGCAATTGTGATTTGCAATATGCGATCAGGCCTTCCACATGCGAATGCGATTAAGCCTCCGAACACTGTTCTACACATATATTTGCACAACTCGACCCTCACCTGTGTGCAATGTTCTGAACGCATAAATTGGCCCGACTCCTGAACTGTTTTGCACGTGAATAAGCTCGACTTGACCCTTGCTGCACGCTTTTATTATTTGCTACTCCTCTGGCTTAGATTACACCTCCAATGTTGTTGCTTCACTGATTTCGGTTCCAATGCTCATGTGATGATGAATCCTTGTTAAGCTTGTAGTTATCCTTTTGAGCATGTTGCAAGTATTCTTGAAATTTTAACAATTGTTCCTCAACAACCTTGAATTACTCAGAACCTCTCTTAACTTGTAGCTGAGTCAAATTATTCTACAACATCTGGCTCCAATTTGGATAACACTTTGGTAGCAAAGTGCTGAGAACTTGTAGATCAGTAGCGTTTAATCGGAATGGAGTCAAAGAGCACTTGCAGATCAGTAGCCTTTATTGGGCATGGAGTCAAAGAGCACTTGTAGATCATTAGTCTTTATTGGGCATGGAGTCAAAGAGCACTTGTAGATCAGTAGTCGTTATTGGGAATGGAGTCAATCCCAAATGGGAGTTGATCCAGTATGAAATCCTCTCGAAACCTGCTAAACTTTGGATTTCTTCCTTTATTCTTAAACTGAAAATACCGAACTAGAAATACTACAACTAAAAATGCTCAACTTCTGAGCTTATTTATGCACAAACCCTACATATGTATTCATGCTTTAACTTAATCAGGTGAAGTCATCCTTCCAATGGCACCAATCCAACATCTGCATGTTAGACCTAATGCCTCCATGCTGTTGAAATTTGAAGATCACAATAGGGAGGTACCATGAAATTTTTCCAGATACAAAGCTTTTCACATACCTTTGCATAAATTCTTCTTGCTAACAAAAGAAAGTTTTCATATAGTCAGCTACTGGATCATAAAACTGATGAGACCAATTTTTTGTTGCCTCCTTTTCTTGAAAATCTTGCTGATTTAGACTTCTTTGAACACGGCAGCTTCCTTCATTGTTTGAATCCTCAATTTGAGGTTGTATGTGAGAATGTTGATTGTTGTTTTTTGTTGACAACCATTTAGGCCGAAAAGCGAAATCTAAGGTTTGTTTCTCATAATTCTGATGTTCTTTGTATAATGTCAATTCCTGACAAAAATATTCACCCTCCTGCAAACACACCTGAGGAGCTCCACTAGTCTCTCCTCTATTCACAAAATCATTAAAATTATGAAAATTGTAATGATCTTCCAGGATTTAAACGTGTAGCTCAGTTGTTGCAACGAATTTTTGACCAGAATCTTCGGAATGCTTAAATTCTTGTGTTTCAGCAATACAGGAATCCTCTGACACCTTTTGAAAATCCTTGTTCATCTCTGAATTTTCATTCTCTTGTAAAGCAATCCAAATGTTTTCTTGACAGGCCCTCTTGTCTTCAAAAAAACTTTTTCTTTCAACATGACAGGAAAAAAATTGACAAGCCCACACATTATCTTCGATTTATTGTGCATAAAGAAACATCAACTCCAGAGAGCAAGGATTTCTCTCCTTGAAATAAAATCCAAGACAATATAAAGAGCCTTCAAATAGTAAGCCATAGCTGCAGCTTCTAGAGTTCGAATTTCTTTCGGCATAGTGAAATAAATTTTTTAAAACCTCCTATTAAACTCAGCGATTGATATATTTCTCTGCCTCTAGATGGAATATAATTCCAAAAGGTGTTTTTCATATGACTTACGCTCAACCCAATATTTAAGAAATATATCTTGAAAACATATCCATGAACTAATTGAACTTGCTTCCAAACATTGGAACCATTGTTGAGAACCCTGCTTTAATGAATGACAAAACATCCTTAAATCCACATCCTCATAAATAATTTGAAATTTGTCCAGAAATTATTCAAATGCTAGGAGGTGTTGTTTGGTTTCACCCTCATCACTTTTTCCAGAAAAACTTGGCAGAAATTTAAAGCTTTTTAAAGGATATTGATGAAGAATTGTAGGTAGCACCAAGGGTTTAAATATTTCTATGTTTTTGAGCTGAAAAGCTGTCGATTTCTTGTGAGACAGAATATTATCACCCAAAGATGATGAATCATCACCTTTATTCCTGGAATGTGACTGATTATATTCAGGAATTGTAATGCAACAATCATCTCTCCTCTCATATTTAGGAGATAAAGTTGTGTCAAGATCAATAATACAAGCAGAAGAAAAATATTCTTTCTCCAATAAAGAATTTACTTTTTGGGCCTTATAATCTTCTAATAATATAAAGCAACAAACAATCTTCTTGATATGCAAGGGGAAATAGACCACTGAACTGATAGTGAAAAATAAAACTTCCTTCAACATATTCAAACTTTGATACATGTTTTTTCCACGATGCGTTCTCATCTTCTTGCCAGAAAAATTCCTTATCTAATGAAATCTTCATCAGTGGAGCAGCCACGTGAATAATAAACAACCAAATTTTATATCTAAATCTTGTTCACCATCAAGAAATATATCTCAATACCCTGGGAAAAATAACTTCGTTCCTTCGTCCCCAGCAACAGCGCCAAAAAATGTTGTATCTTAAGAGACAATCCCTCGGTTATGAAAGGAATCAGTGCTTAAGAAATTTTAAAAGTGTGTCACATAAATAAGTTTATCATGATGTCTCGATTCTATCCCACTGGAAACTAGTTTTCTAAAACCCTTAATGATCTGGAATAATAAAATACTTCACAATGCCATTGACTACTGATATCTGAATGGAAAAGAAGAACTGCAGGGGAAACTCAAAGTAATATGTTGTAAACACAGAATCTACTACTTTTAAGTTTCAGTGGAAATTCATGGAGAGAGAGGAAACTCAAAATAATATGTTGTAAACACAGAATCTATTACTTTAAAGTTTTAGAGAGAGTTTGTGAAGAGAGAGGAAACTCAAAATAATATGTTGTAAACACAGAATCTATTACTTTTAAGTTTCAGAGAGAATTTGTGAAGGAAGAAGAGATGGAGTGAATGAGCGCTTATTAAGGCTATTTAACTCTTACTTACAAACGTAAATCAGAGACCAACTGCTTCTTTACTTCACTTCATTCAAGGAAGAAACCACATAAAATGGCACAAGAAACACGAATCACCATCAACAGTTGCAGGAAATTGTTGCTTCTTTCATTCACCCATCAAAAAAAGAAGTACAAAATGTAGTCCCCTAGAGGTCTAGAACTCAGAACCCCTCCTCTCTCTTTCCCTCTTTCTTAAATACAAACAAAAGCATTTTGTAATTGCTCGAGCTTCTTGAAACTCCTAGACTGCCTAAACTATTAAAATGCTTATTACATTGCAATCGAGGACATCATTGTAGCTTAGATCTTAACAAAGAAAACAAAATAAAACTTGAAATATAATCCGTTTACTGAATATGATTTGTTGTTTATGTGTCCCCTTCTGTTTCTGCTGTGATATCCTAATAGTTTGCATAAATGCATCTCTACCTGAATCCACCCATGCTTTTGCGTTTCGAACACTGTCATCATGTCACCTACTACCCAACTCTGCCTCTTCCGCTTGTGCTCGCAGCGTTTAGTATTTGATTAATAAACTGCCACAAACGCATACCGATGTTCTGCACATAGCATCGGGTCTTTTCTTCCCGAGTCTGCCCTGCGTTCAGACTTTTCTTTGTAACTTCCGTAAGACTGGAATTTGAAAGATATTCCATTACCTTTTAAAAATTGTATCATGTCTTCTTCTCTATTGCATTTCAACATTCCAACGTTCTACGTTATAATCCACTTTTTCCCTCCAATGTGATTTTTACAAAGGAAAAACCCATCTACCCAGACATAAAACCCTTTAGGCTTTAGCGATAACTTCCATCGCATACGCTTCGTTATCGCATTTCGCATTTTCGCATTCATAACAGATTCATAAGCACCATTCCTCCTAAACTTGCGATGTGCAATGTGCGATGTGTGATAACGGTAGGGATGACGTGGCAAGTGGAGGTGTGGTCGATCGCAAATCACAATCAGCGATATGAAACCTTGTCGCATTTTTCATTTTGGAATTTATATCATATTCCTTAGCGCCATTCCTCCAAATCTTGAGATGTGTGATGTGCGATGTGCGATAGGGTACCACGGCCGAACTTTAAATACTTTAGACTAGGGCTTCAAACTATATCGCATCCAGTCCTTGTATTGCATTTCGCATTTCGATGGTTTTAACCTTGTTCTATTCCTCTTGAGCTTTGCAATTATGATTTGCGATATGTGATCAGGCCTTCCACATGCGATTGTGATTAAGCCTCTGAACATTGTTCTGCACATATGTTTTCAAGACTTGACCCTAACCTATGTGCAATGTTTTGAACGTATCAATCGTCCCGACTCCTGAATTGTTCTGCACGCGAATAAGCCTGACTTGACCCTTGTTGCACGCTTTTCTTCTTTGTTTCTCCTCTGGCTTAGATTACACCTCCAATGTTGCTACTTCCCTAATTTTGGTTCCAGTGCCTATGTGATGATGAATCCTCATTGACCTTGTGGTTATCCTTTTGAGCATCTTGCAAGTCTTCTTGAAATTTTAACAAGTGCTCCTCAACAACCTTGAATTGCTCAAAACCTCTCTTGACTTTTAGCTGAGTCAAATTATTCTACAACATAATCTATCCAAGTTTTCCAAAGGTTTCAACACTACATTCTTCTTTGTAAGACTATGGTTATTTCTAATTTCAACCCAATGATATGCATATTTTCATGACAATTGTTGGGGGTAAAGTACTCCAAATGGATTGTCATTCTCCAAGAGTTCAATTTGGAGTTCATCAAGCTCAAATCCAAGAAATCCTTAGTATTTTCCAAACTGATATACGAACGAAATTGAATCTACATCTGACGAGTCGTTGTTCCTGATAGATTCATTTGATCCTTGGTATGGATATATTATCATCTATCTCCAAACCTAGAATTTTCGGTCTGATACATCTGGCTCCGACCAGAGACGTATTCGATAACGAGCTAAAAGTTATATTAAAATTGGCGACACACTTTATCGTTGTGGTATTGATACCATATTTAGATGGTGTCTCACTCATGAGGAGGCTAAGAAAGCTTTGAACGAATGCCATGCTAGAGAATACAGTGGACATATGTTTGGATATGCCACTACACAAAATATTTTGTGTGTTGGTTAATTTTTGCCTACTATGTTTCGCGATTGCATTCCCATGATCCAAAAGTGTCATGCTTTCTATATATATGATTGTAAAACCCATGCTCCACCTGCTCCTTTACACCCTGTTATCGTCATTTGTCCCTTTACAAAATGGGGCATTGACTTTATGACATGTAACCCTCACTTGGATGGGGAGCATGACAACATCATTGCCGCGGTAGATTATTTTACCAAGTGGGCCGAAGTGATCACTACATATAATAACATTGGCGAAACAGTTGCATTGTTCCTCTTTAATCATGTCATTGCTAGGTTTGGCATACCACAAGCTATTGTTTCAAACTATGGGAAACATTTTCAAAATCACATGATGTATGAGCTTACTGCCAAATTGGGCCTTCAACATGATAACTCAACTCCCTATTACCCACGGTAAAATGGGCAAGTAGAATATATTAAAAAAAATTGAAAATAATGCTACAACGCATGATAGGAATTCACAAAACAAATTGGCACCTCATTCTTTATGCAGATTTGTGGGCATACCGAACTTCTGTCCAGACTACTACTGCATTCACACCTTTTCAATTGGTGTATGTTCTAGAGGAAATCCTTCCCATCTAATGTGAAATTCAATCTCTAAAGCTTTCCGTCAATATTATCCCCGCCACTTATGTAGAATAAGAGTCTCTCTTGCATCTAGCACGCTTAAATGAAACTTGATGTGATGCTGCAATGGCCAATGAGACCCACAAGAAACACATTAAATCACAATATGACAAGAATGTTAAACCTTGTGCCTCCTTGTAAGGTGATATAGTCTTGTTATGTGATCAGGAAGTCGATAAGTTAGGGTCTGGGAAGCTCGAGCCAATGTGTAACAGCCTCGAGTTAAAACCTCGTGTAATAAATTTAATAAAGGTAAAATAATAACCATGGTCATGAGACACTTATTCCAAGTTGAATATTAGACAAAACATCCTAGTGTGGGTGTTAATTTGGTTTATTATGGCTATGGAAATTGGAAAAGGAAATGGCAAAGGATTTGGAAAGGAAAATTGGCATTTATTGGCATGTATTTATGAAAATAATCGAAATTATGAGCAAAGGAAGGTGACAGGCCACAAGTTATATGTGAGGAGGAAAATGAAGGAAAATAATGGAAAATTGAAGAAATTAGAGGCCTCATTAATAAAAAGGTTTATGAGGATCAATTCATGGCTTTTGATCAGTTCAGGTTTTGAGCTCTCTCTCTCTCTCTCTCTCTCTCTCTCTCTCTCTCTCTCTCATACTCTTGGACACTTAGAGTTTTCTTGGAGCACTCTTGGAGGAGTGTGGCATACTTGGGATTTGGAGCAAGAAGGTAAAGGAAAAGTAGGAAATTGCAAGAGGACATCGGGATCAGCAGCTACAATGGATTTTTCTTGCAAGTACTAAATTGGATGTATGATTTTTTTACTAGTTTTGGTAGGCATGGCATATACATGTGGTTATTTGGTTATGATTTTTCATGGGCATGGGGGATTTCCTGGATTGATATTGGTTTTTCCTAGCCTTTCCATTTCTTGGATATCCATGGTGTTGTGGGAGTTTTTCCCTTTTTTTTCTGGTTGGTTCTCATGTTTCTTTGGCAGTGGGTTGATTTATTAGTTCTTGGAGCCTTGGTTGGACAAACGCTTTGGATTCTTGTAACAACTTGGATTGAGTTACTAGTATTAGAGTCTTGGTTGTACAAACCCTCTAGAGCCCTTGGTGGGTTGATTTACTATTCCTGGAGCCTTGGTTGGAAAAACGTTATGGAGCCCAACATCTGTTGTGGGTTGAGTTACTTTTCTTGGAGCCTTGGTTGGAACAAACTCTCTGGAGCACTGGATAGCTTGGGTAGATACCAATCTGGTGATGGTTAGTGACGTATGACTGTGAGGTGGAATCATTGGTTGAGGGTTGAGGTTATTTGGCCTGCGGAAGCCCTAGTTTGTTTTTGATGGGGATTTTCTATGAGACCCCACATTCATGCTTGGAATATGGCACGAGGGTGATTGGCTGAAGAGAAATTTGGTTCAACCAATCTATGGTTGGGTGGAACATGGAAGTCTCGAACCTGGTTGGCCACTGCACCCATAATTAAGATTTTTCTACTTGTTATTCTATGGGTAAATTTACTTGTTTATATGTGGTTTATATGGTTGTTATATCATTGATATTTATGTTGGTTATATGTTGTTTATGACTGAGTTTTATGAAAACGATAATGTATGGCTCTCATCATGTTTTGGTTAACCACTAAATGTACAATGAATGTATGGCTTAATAGATGGTAACACAATTATTGTGATGAGGTATCAATAATTCTTAGTGATTCCCAGATAATTGCGAGACCCATATGCTTATATTTTTTGTTTGGACCTACAGATTGCATATTTGTGACATGTTTGACGAAATACATGTCATGACTCGTATGGGTTCAGTCAAGTCCTTGTTCAAGTATTTACATTTTAATCCTTGTTTCTATGTTATTTTTCATTTCTGGAAGTTTCATAGAGTTTTGGGCAGTGCCCTGAGTCCTGGCCAAGAAAATTTGGCACAAAATACGGAGTCACTAACACATACCTACCCAGAAAATTTCCCAGTCGCATGCATTCCTTGTTGTGGGAGTGATTGGAGGGTCCCATTTGGATGCATGCCCATGTCAAGGGAGTGATTGAGGCTTTAATGCAGGAAAATGTCAGCATGTCTCGAGAGTTGATCACATAGATGGGTTGGATGGTTCCTGGTGGTTTTGTTGCATGTGTAGAACGTCAAGTTGTTTGTGTTCTGTCAATTCCACTTCCTTAATTTTTACATATTGAGTTGAATAATATCATAGTAACTCTTTGTGTGTGATAAAGTATGTCGGTTATGCATTGTTTATGCATGTCAACGTTTGTATGTAATGTGTATGTGTGTGTGTCATACAGATGTTTTTATGCATGCATTCTGTCTAGTTGGTGTTATGGTTGTGGAATCATGCATGGTAACTGGATAATGGTTGAAATGATGATTATATGTTGACTTCATTATATATATATATATATATATTGTGCTAATATGTTTGGTCTTGCAGACGAGATATCCTCCCCAAATTATACTAAGGTGTGTTGGTTTGTTTATGATCTAGTTTAGTTGATATAGTATTCCTTGCAGAAGAGATCAAAGATGACTAGAAATATGGTAGACTACAAAGATTATCCCTATGAATTAGATGAGCAGCATGGTTTTGGGCACTCTTTTGACTTAGCAGATCTATTGAAAAGTTTGAAGGAAGAAATAAGGAGTTGAAAAACATACAATGATAGAATCATGCAGGCACATGAGAAACAAACAGAAGTCAATGCAATAATTCTTCAGAGTTTTTCAACATTACAACGATAGGAACCACTCTAGATCAACTATGGACGGGAGGATAGGACTAATGGGGCATATGGCAGTATCTCACAATGGACATAGGCCATATAGAGATGATATGATGAGGGATGGCATGTTCTTGGATACACCAGACAAGAGAGGTGATGGAGACATGTACTATTCTAGTTTTGGTTCTGATAGGTATTGTGGTCATCATTGTTATCACCCTTATAGGAGGAGGGATAGGGGATATTTTTCAGATGAGTTCAAGAAATAAAATCCACCTACATTTGATGGAGAGATGAAGAAATCACAGGTTGCAGAAGCATGGTTTCTTGGGATGAATAAGTTCTTCAGGTTACATGATTATTTAGAAAACACGAAGGCTAGGATAGCTACATTCAATCTTAAAGATAAAGAAGATATCTAGGGGGAAGATGTAAATAATGTCAGATATATTTATAAGGAGGAATTAACTTGGAGTGAATTCGAGAGACTATTCAGGAAGAAGTATCTATCGGAGAGATACTATGACAACATGGAAAAGAGTTTTATGAGTTAAAGATGGGATCTATCACTGATGAGGAGTACACTAACAGGTTCTTGTATTTATTGAGGTATGTGCCTTACCTCAAGGAACATAAATCCAAGATTCATCATTGGGTTTCCAATATAATTTAAAGACGGGATTGAGTTTGATGAGCCTAGATCATTTGAGGAGTCCATCCGAAATCCTAAGCATTTTTACAAGCAATCAAAGCGCAAATATGAGACTAAACCGGAATGGAGAGGTAATAATAATAATAAAGGGAAATGGGACAAGAAACGAGCAAGGCCTTAGGACACAAGTAACAAATAAGATGCAGGGTTGCACAAGAATTTCAATGCATCTGACAAAAGACAAGAATTTTGGTTTGAGAAGAACAAGGGTGATGATAATAAGCATGTACGGTGTTGGACTTGTGGCAAAGATCATCTCCAGAGATATTATCCACAACATCAAGGTGGTAGACCGCAGATTTATAGTGCCCAAGAGGCACTAAATATTGGGGATGTTGGACAGAGTGTTCCTCAGATCTATGCAGCATTGTATAATAGGCAGGAAGTTCACCAGCCATCTATTATCGAGATGGACAGTAAGCTTTGTGATCAAGATTTTTATATTTTGATTGACCCTAGATCTAATTGTAGTTATGTTATCCTGACCTAGTGGATAATTTTGGTTTGAATAAAAAAGTGCATGCAGAGTCTTGGTTAGTGCAATTGGATATAGGTGAAAAGATGTGAGTTCATCATTGGGTAAGATCTTGTGCATTTGAGTTGAATGGTATGTCTACATCGGCACATTTGAATGTATAGTAATTAGGTTTATATAGTATGTTGTTGGGTATGGACTGGTTGTATCTTCATAGGACCAAAGTGGATTGTTATGACAAATCCATTGATTGCTTGGATGATAATGCAGAATAGAGAATCTTACAAGGTAAGAAGAAGGCAACATCAGTTAGGATGGTGACAGCTATGCAGGTGAAGCGTAGTTGAAGGAAAGGGTGTGTGTTATTTGCAATGCATATTTCTAGTGAAAAAAGGTAAGGAAGTTGAGGATGTGAATGTCATGAGAAGGTACTCAGTTTTACAACAATTTCAAGATGTGTTTCCAGCAGAGATCTCAGAGTTGTCGCCTCATAGGGAAGTATATATTTCTATTGAGTTGGTACCAGGGGAAACACCGACATCAAAGGAAACATACATAATTTGCACTCCAAAGTTAGTATATTTGAAGTTGCAGTTGAAGGAAATGCTTGAAAAATAATAGATTAGGCAAGTGTATCACCATGGGGTGCACCGATATTGTTTGTAAAGAATAAATATGGTACTCTCAGGTTGTGCATCGATTACAGGAAGTTGAACAAGGTGACCATCAAGAACAGGTATCCAATTCCAATTATTGATGGTTTATTCAATCATTTGAAGGGAGAACCAGTGTTCTTGAAGATTGATCTAAGATCTGGATATCATCAGATATGCAGCAAGGAAGAGGACATTTACAAGACAACTTTTTGGACTAGGTATAGACATTATGAGTTTGGTGTAGTTCCATTTGGTTTGACTAATGCTCCAACTAGTTTAATGTTCTTGATGAATAGTGTGTTGCTTTCTTACACATACAAGTTTGTTATTGTATTCATTGATTACATCTTGATATATTCTAAGAATGAGGAAGAACATGTCGAGCATTGAGAAGCAGTATTAATATTGTTGAGAGAGAATCAGTTGTATGTTAAGCTCAGTAAATGTAGTTTATTTTAGACATAGCTACAGTACTTGGACATGTGATTTCCAAGGAAGGCATAACAGTAGACCCATAAAAGATAATGGTTGTCATGGAGTGGGCAGCTCCTAGGAATGTGGATGAGGTAAGGTTTTTTATGGGGTTAGCAAGTTATTACAAGAGGTTCATCAAGAACTTCTCACAAATTTCTTATCCTATTACGTCATTGCAAATAAAAGGTAATAAGTTTTAATGGATAGAGTAATGTGCAACAAGTTTTGAACAATTGAAACAGTTGTTGAAAAATTCTCCAGTTCTAAAGATTGCAGATTTGGACAGAGAATTTTTTGCATGAAATGATGCTTGAAAAAGAGGACTTGGTGGAGTTCTTGTGCAGTAGGGACAGATAGTTTTTTACGAGTCATGGAAATTTAATGATTATGATAAAAACTATTTGACACATGATCTTGAGTTGGCAGTGTTCATTCATGCATTGAAGATGTGGAGGCACTATCTTCTTGGAAGGAGGTTTGTACTGATGAGCGATCAAAGTGGATTGAGGTTACTATTTGACCAACTCAATTTGAATGTTAAGAAAGCTAGATGGTTGGCCATGATTAGTGAGTTTGACTTTGAGATCAAGTAAATTAAATGCAAATAAAACAAGGTTGTAGATTATCTTAACAAGCGAATACATGTGAACCACATAGCAGCTATGAGTTCTTGTGGGATAGATTTACAAGCTCGTATCTTATAGGTAGGTCAGTAGGATAACAGACACATGGAGCTCAGGCACATGTTACAGCAGATTAATAGTACAGGCATAGGTACAGGTACAGGTGCAGGTATAGGTGCACAGGATGGGGACTATCATCTCACAACATATGGCTTGGTCAGATTTAGGGACAGAATCTATGTACCAGATACCAGTGATCTCAAGAAGCTTATCTTGAGATAGTTTCATGTGAAATTGTATTCATGTCACCCGGTATATCAAAAGACATTGGCAACAGTGAAGAAGTTGTATTATTGGTTGAATCTGAAAAAGGATGTGGCAGAGTTTGTGGCTAGATGCTTGGACTTTCAACAGGTGAAAAAAAGAGTCTAAACATCCAGGTGAACTAATACAGTCAATATGGGTTCCATAGTGGAACTGGGAGATATTTTCTATGGATTTTATCACAAGTTTTTCGAGGACATCTAAACAACATGATTCCATAATGGTTGTGGTGGGAAGATTGACGAAGGTAGCACACTTCCTTCTAGCGAAGTCTACTTATTTGGCTAGTGATGTAGCACATGTCTTCATCAAATATGTAGTCAGAATGCATGGTGTTCCGAATAATATTGTGTCAGACAAGGATGCAAAATTATCTTCCAAGTTTCGTAAGTAGTTGTTTGCAGGGTTGGGTACAAAATTAGCCTTCAATACATCCTATCATATGTAGACGGATGGACAAACAGAGAGGGTCAACAGGATATTGGAGGACATGTTGAGGATGTATGCGATGCATCAACAGAGGAGATGGGAGGAGTACCTTCTGTTGGTTGAGTTTTCTTACAATAATGGTTACCAGGAATCATTAAGGATGAGTCTGTTTGAGGCACTCTATGGGCGGAGTTGTAATACTCATATTAGTTGGAGTGATCCAGCTAACAGGGTATTGATAGGACCGGATATGTTAGGAGAGATGGAACATTAAATGCAAGTAATAAAGAAGAATCTAAAGGTAGCAAAAGATATACATAAAATTCATGTGGATCGAAACAAGTTGTTTAAGGAGTTTCAGGTTGGGCAACAGGTGTACTTGCGCATCAAGCCCAAGAAGACCTCCTAGAGGATTGGATCATGTGCCAAGTTGGTACCTTGGTATTGTGGACCTTTCAAAATTCTTAAAAGGATTAGACCAATAGACTATCGAATTGCGCTGCCTTCGAGAGTGAAAGTCCATGATGTTTCCCATGTGTAATTTCTTAACAAGTATGTTAAATATGGTGATCATGTGATTGAATGGTTTGTATTGCAGGTGGAGCCATAAGGAGAATTACAACTGGAACCACAGTGTATTTTGCAGATAAATATGCTCATGCTCCGGAACTGATCAATCGAGCAGGTTAAAGTGCAACGGAAACACTTTGTGCCCGATGAAGCTACATGGGAGATGGCTAGTAGATGTGGGATATGTATCCTTCTCTATTTGTTATTTGAGCGAATGTCCTTGATATATGTCTTTGGTATATGCTTGGAATGATGTTTTGGTATATGTAAATATGTAAGTGGATGTAAATACCACCATGAGATGTGTTATAAATCTCCAATAAGTTGTATGGTGTCATGTCAATATGGTTATCATATGTTATGTTTCCATGTGGGTTTGCTTCTCAGCAGCTTCATCATTGTAAATACTACAATGAGCTAAGTTATAAGTATCCATGGGTAGTATGTCTTGCTATCAACAATCTTGTTGGTTATAGGTGTCATTGAACACCGATTACGGTGTTTCCCTAAGGGGGAGGAGTCTGTAACAACCCAAGTTAAAACTTCATGTAATAAAGTTAATAAAGGAAAATAATAATAATGGTCATGTGAAATATATTACAAGTCGAACGTTGGGAAAAACATCCTAGTGAGAATGTTCAATTGGTTTATTATGGCTATGGAAATTGGCAAAGGCAATGACAAAGGATTTGGAAAAGCAAAGTGGCATTTATTGGAATTTATTTATGAAAATAATGGAAATTAGGAGAAAAGTAAGGTGAAAGGTCACAGGTTGCATGTGAGAAGGAAAATAATGGACAATTGAAAAAATTAGAGGCCTCATTGATAAAAAGTCTTATGAGGATTAGTTCATGTCTTTTGATCTGTTCAGTTTTGGAGCTCTCATTTTCTCTCTCTCTCTATCTCATACTCTTGGACACTTAGATATTTCTTGGAGAACTCTCGAAGGAGTGTGGCATACTTGGTATTTGGAGCAAGAAGGCAAAGGAAAAGCAGGAAATCACAAGAGGACATCAAGATTAGCAGCTACAACGGGTTTTGCTTGCAGGTACCGAGGTGCATGTATGATTTCTCTACTAGTTTTGGCATGCATGGCATATGCATGTTGTCGGGCTTCATAAATGTCGTATTTCATCCACCTTTCCCTTCACTATTCCTTACATTTAATCATCCCATTAACCTTTCATTATATCACTTTCATAAATACATTTGGGTTTCACCTTCCTATTTTCCACTTTATTCATTTTTGTATTATAAGTGAATTTATGATTAAATATTAGAAAATATACATGTTTTAATATATATCTCAAGAATGTGTGAGCTTTGTAATGTGTAGGAGAAATGTGAAGGATTAATTCTAAACTTCTGGAATATCTCCACCATATTAAGGAGATAATTATTCAAGCCTATTCCTAAGGAGAAGATCATGGAGGATTTGGTTGGCATGTCTTATTCAAGATATGTGAGAGATGTGTGGAGGATTCAAAGGGATCATGTCTTGTAATAATGGAAAAGTAGTTGAGAGTGGTTGAATGAGATGGTTAGCTTCTTCATGTATATAAGAGAGTGATCTCTCTTCATTTTGATTAGCTCAGGAGAATTCAGAATTCATTAGTTCATTATATTAGTTTTGGAGTTTTCAGAGATAGTCTTGTAATTAGGAGAAGGGGATTCTTGACTGTGATCCATATTCTTTTATTGTATGCTTTCATGTTTTGTCATTTGATTCTTGTAATGTAATTTGAAATGGCGTTATTGTTGTGAACTCACATATGTTGTTTGTCATTCAGCTCTTCACATGTTGTATTGCTTTTCCCTTATGTAATTTCCTGCTTTCATAGTTGATGTTTCAATGCCTTCCTAGATCAATTTGATTTCAGTAATTTAGATTAGATTAGTTCCACTTCGGTCCTGCATATATAGTGCATGTGCTTCGTAAGTCTACGAACCTCGGATTGACAAATTAAATGGTTGGGCAAGTACTACAACGGAATTAAACGACAATAGTTTCACCCAACACATGTGATTATTTAGTTATGATCTGTCATGGGCATGGAGGATTGCCTGGATTGACAGTGTTTTTTCCTAGTATTTTCATTTCTTGGATAGACATTGTGTTGTGGGATTTTTTCCCTTTTTTCTTTATGGTTGGTTCTCATGTTCCTTTTGTTGTGGGTTGAGTTATTTGTTCCTGAAACCTTGGTTGGAAAAACTCTCTGAAGCCCTGTAACAGCTTGGGTTGAGTTACTAGTCTTGCAGCCTTGGTTGGAAAAACGCTCTGGAGCCCTTGGTGGGTTGAGTTACTAGTCCTGGAGACTTGTTTGGACAAACACTTTGGATCCCGGCAGCATCTATGGGTTAAGTTAGTAGTTCTGGAGGCTTGGTTGGAAAAAACGCTCTGGAGCCTTGGAAAAATTAGGTAGAGACCATTATGGTGATGGTTAGTGATGTTTGACTATGAGGTGGAATCACTGGTTGAGGGTTAAGGTGGTTTGGCCTCTAGAATCCCTAGTTTGGTTTTGATGGATTTTTTCTATGATATCCCACATTCATGCTTGGAATATGGCACGAGGGTGATTGGATGAAGGGAGATTTGGTTCATCCAATCTATGGTCGGGAGGAACGTGGAAGTCCCGAACCTGGTTGGCCTTTGCACTCATTATTAAGAGCTTCTTATACTTGGTATTCTATGGGTAAATGTACTTGTGTATATGTGGTTTATATGGTTTTTATGTCATTGATATTTATGTTGGTAATATGTTGGTTATGACTGAGTTTTATGACAGTTATAATGTATGGCTCTAATCATGTTAACCACTGAATGTACAATGAATGTATGTCTTAATAGATGGTAACACTGTTATTTTGATGAGGTATCAATGCTTCTTAGTTATTCCTAGATAAGTGTGAGACGCATATGCTCATATATGTTGCTTGGACCTGTAGATTAATTTTCAATCCCTCCAAGCTCATATTTCCTTGCGTTGTTCCTCAAGGAATTAGCCCCTATTATTTAGGAAATCCTTCAATCTAGATTGTGAAAATATTTTAGGTCCTCTGAGTGCATGCACCACCTATACAACTTGAAATAGTTTACAATTGACACTACACTGCCCTTGAACTCTAATATCAACTAGGTAACTTGAATTTCATGCATGCATGAGTTAATTTAGGTTGATTGATTAGTTAATTGGTTAAACACTGAAGTTACACCCCACTACTAGACCTCCCACTAGTTCCTCCAACATTTGGAACTATTTTATTGGTATCACTCAATTCACTTAAAATTAAATTGTTACAATGAGAGTAACTCAACCTAAGATCCTAAAATTTAGGAATCATTTGTACACAACTCAATTTCATGGCCCCAACTCAAATTACTTAAATATGATGAGTGATAACAACTATTTCAACTCAGGAGCACAAACTGAACATACAAGTGATGAATTTTGATTTTCTCATTTAATCGAGAAGAATTAAATTAAAATGCATATTTCTAACAGCGACAGTCACTCAACAATCGTTTTATTATAGATAAGCATATTACCAATAGCGCTGTACCTAATTGACTTATACTTCACTACCTACAGTTAAATATGCATTCTCGATAAGACCTGAAAAGAATGATGTGATTCATTTTCTCTCTATAATAGATAATAAGGAAAAACCTATTCCAATACAGAAATGATTTACTGATACCATTTGTTTGCACTATCTACTAATACACCTTGGTTTGTAATATTGCTAATTATTTGGTTGCATGGAAGCTTTCAAAATATTTGTCAATAAGAGAACATCATAAGGTTATTAGACATAATGATATGTATTCTTGGGTTTATGGGTACCTATTCTACACAGGGCCAAATCTTGTGATTTGGTATTGTTGTTGGAAATACTGAGAGGAGGTGAATAGTGCTTCATAAATTTCAAAAAATTAAAAATGTAAGCATTAACCAATAGCATCCCATCAAGGAATACAAAATTATATGAACTATTTGTTTATATAGCATTACAAGGAGGCTTCACCATTCATTTATCATCTGCCACTAAAATATTTTATTTTTCTTGAAAGACTCGACCCTTAACTGACAGACCCCTCACCAAGGATCTAGCAGAATTCGGGATCTCCTCTTCCTTGGAAGAGGAGATCTTGACAAGAATTAAAATTTCAACTACTCTCCAAGAAACAAACGAAGATTCAACATCTGAAGAATCTTGCACATCTGATGGCGAACAATCATTTGAACAGGAGATCGAGGAAGAAGAAGAGGAGCTACAACATGATCTATGTAAGAGAAATTGTGCCTATCAAAGCTTTATCGAACAATGGTTCCAGGTAAGTACTCAATTAGAGTCGTCTTTTTGTTTCTTAGTTGATTTGCAGGTTCAGCAACCAAACTCATTCACGATGGAATATTTTCATTTTTCAGTTGAACAATTTCTATTGAATATATTTCTATTACTTCTATGTGAATGGATTCATTGGAAATTTAATTACACGTAACTAATTTTTAAAATTCTAATTAGTATAGAGTAGGCAGGCTTTGCTTTCATTCTCAATTTTGCTTTTGCCTAGAATAAGTATGCTCTCCTCCGCGCTTAGTGCGATCGCGAGGATCAAAAAATAAGGATGATTTAGATTAATTTCAGGAATTAAAAAAAATAAAATAAAATAAAAAATAAATAAATAAAAAATGAATTCATGTTTTGCAATATGCCTAATCGATTTTATCATTAATTTGCAAATCATTTTTTTTCTTTTCTCCATTTGCTAAATTTTTTTTTTTAATAAACCATGAATTGAGGCTGAATAAAAATAAACTGAGATTTTATCTGAATAGTCACTGAAACTGTGTCTAGCAGTCGTTGAAACTGGGTCTAGCATTTTATCAGAACAGTTGCTGAAACTGTGTTTTCTGGGCATACTAAAATCTGCAACAAGCAATTAGGTGATCAAACCTGCAAAAGCAATTGAATCAGAAATTTCCCAGGATCATCGTTTCACTAAAATAACTGTGAGGTTCATTGGATTTGCAAGCTGTAGCGATACCATATCTCCGCCCACTGTTCATAAACCTGCAACTAACAATAACAAACCAAATGATGAGCAGCAAACAAATGAAACCGAAATAAAATAAAAGATAATTCTCATTGTTTGCATATTTGGAACGTTGGAATTTTCTCACACCTAATTTGGGATACTATGCGGGGGATGATTGAAAAATATCGGCCAAAATCCACGGGTTGTTACCCTATCTTTGGCATTTCAAGATAATAGGAACGAAATCCCATAAATATGACGGTTAGATAACTATTTTTATGGATTTGTTTTCTTCAATTTTCCATCCATGGCATAATTTATCGAGATTACATGATTATGCGGTTGCTTATTAATGGATTCCTTCTTTACTGGCTACAAGTTTTTCTCCATTGCTTATCTTGAAAGAAGCATTTTTTTTTTCATGGACGGTGGACAACTGGATTTCTTCTTACGTTCTGGTGCAAATAGGCTTATGTTCATTTGCCGGTAGCAGGGATGTTAGTATGCGAATTGCTAGTAAAAACATTTAGCTTGGAGAACACTTCAGTGGAAGGGTTCCCTAATACTCCACCCTTGCATGCTTCAAAGCGACTCAGATTCAGTGTAGATGAATCCCAGACACTGCAAGTTGACACTACTAAGAATTGTTCTAAAACAGGCCTGCTGTGCTTACGATCTCCTAAGAAAAGCAATGTTGGACATTGATAGAGAATCAAATGTTCCAGAGCCAGCTTTGTTATTCAAGCAGCCACTTACAGCTTATGTTGAAAAAATATATGGGATTATCCGTGACAATCTTAAGAAGGAAATATCTGTGTTGCTTAGCCTGTGTATCCAAGCCCCAAGAACACCAAGAGCAAACGCAGTTAAGATATCTCGATCCCAAGAAAATGAAAACACACAGCAAGCATCCGACAATCATTAGCCTAACCAATCTTCTCCAAACTATGCGCGGAAATTATGTCCCATGTATTCTTGTTCATAAGGTTTTTGCCCAGATATTTGCGTACATCAATGTTCAGCTTTTCAACAGCCTCCTTTTACGGCGTGAATGCTGCTCATTTAGCAATGGAATATGTAAAATCAGGGTTGGCTGAACTAGAACTTTGGTGCTGTGAAGCAAAAGAAGAGTATGCAGGCTCAGCTTGGGATGCACTCAAGCATATTCGACAAGTAGTGTGATTTTTGGTTATACATCAAAAGCCAAAGAAATATTTGGATGAAATTGCCCACGATCTCTGTCTGGTTTTAAGCACACAACAATTGTATAGAATCAGTACCATGTACTAGGATGATAAATATGGCACACACAGTGTGTCTCCAGATGTTATTGCAAACATGAAAATGTTGATGGCAAAAGATTCAAATGATGCTATTGGAAATTCTTTCTTGTTGGATGACAACTTGGGGATACCATTCTCTGTGGATGACATCTCGAAAGTCTATGCAAGAAACATATTTTTCAGATATCAATCAACCATCTCAGCTTCTTGAGAATTCAGCTTTTCATTTCTTGTTACCATTTACTCTGTAATATAGAAGGTTGTAGATGCAATGATTGACAAGTTAACTGGTGCAATATTTTTGTTCCAGTTAGTTGTAGTCATGATTCTGGGTGTTGCTGGAAATGTTTGGAAAGCCTTCGAAGCACGAAAGAAATAATATGTGCAATATCCGAAAGAAGGACCTTGGTACAACTTTATTGTCATTCCACTGCGTTTCGAGCTTCTCTGCTCAATCATGATTCCTATCTCTATTAAGGTATCTTTAGATCTAGTGAAGAGTTTATATGCAAAGTTCATTGATTGGGATTTGCATATGTACGATGAAAAGAGTGATACTCCGGCACATGCAGTGAATACTGGGATAAATGAAGACCTCGGCCAAGTGGATTACGAGTATGTCCCAAATGGATCTCTTTCGGACAATCTCCATGGCAAAGGAATTCGTCTGGATTGGTAGAAATGAATTCGTATAGCACTCGGGGCAGCGAGGGGATTGGCGTATCTTCACGATCATGCCGAACCCCTGATAATACACAGAGACGTGAAGTCTAGCAACATCTTGCTGGACAAGAATATGAATGCCAAGGTATCTGACTTCAGACTTTCTAAATGATGGAATCGGGTAATGGTAGTCGGGGTCAATCTGAAGTCGGGGAAGAACCACAAGACTCACGTTGATCCCGAATATTGTCTCACACAAAGCTAACACGGAAGAGCGATGTATACGGCTTCGGTGTTGTATTACTAGAAATCGTAACATGTCGGCGGCCCCTAGTGGAAGGCGCAATATGTGGTTGAGGAGCGAAGACTACAATAGCGGTTGGTGGAATAAGTGCGTTTCAACGCCACCTAGTAGAACCCTTCATTCGAGAATTACTGTGAGAGTTGAAATACTCCTACGATTCGTAAGATTAGCATTGAGCTGCGTTTCTGAATTGGCTACCAATCGTCCGAACATGAGTTTTGTTGTGAAGGAGCTGGAAGCGATCGTGGAAGGGGCGTGTGACGCAACAATAACAAGTACACTAGAGAGAGGCCATGATGATGAGTCTGAAACAGCTGCTTTTTCATTTCCTAACTATCTTTATGGAGTGGTAATTTCTCCCACTTCCTTCGATTACAGTGGCAGATACGGTGTGACCCACACCATAGAGCCCAAGTGACTTTACCTCTCTGCATATACTGCTTTTTCAGAGACCACGTAGAGCGAATGGTGAGGAAAAGATTGACAACAGTGCAAGTAGGTGTATGGTTGTACAAAAAGTGATGATATGTTCTCACTGGTTTGTTCCTTTGTTCGAAGATTCAGTGTATAGAACTGCTTTTGAAATACTTGGATATCACTGTGTAGGAGACACTCTAGATCCCACCCCATTTTAAGAATTTTTTTGGATTCTTATGCTTACGCTGGATTTTATGCCGAAAACTGATTGTTTTCTCATGCTCACTATCTCCATTTTACACACTGCTTCATTAAACTCATGTTCATGATGGCAGGAAACTTAGGAACACTGATTGGATTATAAAATTGATGATTGTTACTGAATACTTAGGAACGCTACAATTGAATGGTTTGAATATTCAACTATATCTGACGATGTACAGGTCCAATCTTGCAGAGAAGTAAGTGAAATTATTGCAGCAAATCGATGTGAATCATACTCTGCCCAACGTCCAATTGCTTGAATGAATTTAATGGTGCATCTAAGTAGTATTTTCTAGCGCCGAGACAGTATTGCTACACTTTGCAAAGCATGCCAAGAAATGGAGATCTGACTTTAATTTTTCCAGTTTTGTTTTTCTTTTTTCCTTCTCTTTTGGTGTGTATTATCAACATGAAAATTGCAAATGGACCTTTTAATAAATTCTTGAAAACAATACGAACGCATGTTTTTACGTTTAAACCTAATTTGTTTTCTTGAAGTCACTTTGATAGCCATCGATGATGAAATCAGTGCGGGCGAAAGGTTAACACACACTTTATTTCTTTTGCTCACATTTGTACTTATTCTTGCATCTTACATTTTACAATGCTCTCACGAATTTTTCATACAGGATTTGTACTAATTTTTTTCACGTTTCGGAAATGATCGCATTTTGCTGTTGAAGTGATTTTCAAAGATCACAAAACTTTTTGAGAAACATGCTTTCATAAACAACTTGAAGGAGCTATAAATCATCATAAACATCATGATGTTTGCGCCTCTTGATGTTTGCTGTTACACAACGACCATGCTGATACACCAACATTTACAATTTTTCCATTATCCATGCTGTAACACTGTAACATTTCTCCTTCAAAGCTGATTGGCCATCCTTGTGTTGAAGCCCATTTTCCATTACCTTATCTTTCACGACTTCATGCACAGTTATTTTTCTGAATCACATACATTCCTTTATCCTTTTCAGTTTATTTGCCTTCTAGTTTTCCTTCTGAATAAAACTTATTCCCTTTCCATAATTACATTGCCTTGTTTTCCTTGCCATGTTGATCCACATTGCTTGCCCGTGAGTTCTTTCCATTTATAGTCCTACCAAATCTCTTTGTACAAACTCATGTTGACTGATGTGGGATTCCTTAAGGCCCACCTTTCAACAAGTCTTGCCCCATCGACCTCATCACCTTATCTGGGAAATAGACTAGAGTTCCTTTTGGGTACCTTGAGACTTGCATGCCTTAATGGCAAGTTCTCTCGCTGACAATCATGGGAATACATCAATGTCCCTTGATCGTCAGATCTTGCAAATGGCTCGACGTCAAACCCTCTATTAGAATTTCGCAAGATGTACTCTGGTACCTTGGCACTCATTTACATCAATGGTGAGTTTGGCTTGCATTGGTTAACGACATTCATCAATGGCCGGTAATCCAATGATTTCTCTTCATGCTCAACACCAACACATTCTTTCGCATGATTAGACTTGTACCATCAAGTTTTGTAGCAGGTGAAGACTATACACTTTTTCACGACTCCCTCAACAGTTACAGCAGTATGAATTCTGATCTATGAGAGTACCACAGTTCCACTTTCAGCCTTTATCTTTTCCATGATTCAACATCAGCAGTTCAAATTCCTTCATTTCCCAGGATCCAGTTACAAAAACATTAGTATTCACAGTTACATTTTCATGATCTGTACACCAATAAAACCTTCCATGTTCTCGCAGTTTTACAACGGTTGCAGCCACGATCACATATTCTTTGATCTAGTAGTTACGGCTACAACACCGATCACGTTTTCATGATTCGGCGGCGGCGGCAGCTTCTACATTCCTATTGCATAGTTCATCATTCTTGGGTAAGTAGAGGTATGTTGTTTTCAAATCTTTAATCATGCAATTCCTTATATGCTGACTTGAATATTTTGGAAAATTCCTCACCATGCTCCATTTCCTTTCATGACCCATGTCAAGTTGCATATTCACTACCATGATTCCATTTCTCCACCACTATCACTCCATTTTTTTTATCTCATTTACCATTCACCAACATTTCTTTTCCAACAATACTTTGTTGCACTTTGCTTCATACGCATTAATATACATATTGGCATGTTTCATGAATATTACAAAAAGGGCTTTCTTATGCACATTGATAGCTTATGATTTCCAGTGAGTGTTTACATTATTATTGAAGCAAGAGAACATAAAATGAAATGAATGTTGCTAACACAAGAACCAACATTCTTTGTATTCATGAGAACCAACCATAAGAAAAGAGAACAGAAAATGAAATGAATGTTGTTAACAAAAGAACCAACATTTTTTGTATTCATGTTTGTCACACAGGAACCAACCATAAGAAAATGTAATTTGTTACTCGTGTCTTTCACATATCCTGGAAACATTCATTATTAAAAATACATCATCATGTAAAGCCAAAGTTCAGATGCCAAATTTTCTTAAAGAGATCCATGCATGTTTGCATGAGGACATTCAACAAGTTCAGTTGGGGAGGATGTTGGGACTCAGAAATGTCATATTTTCATCCACGTTTCCCTTCACTATTCCTTACATTTCATCATCCCATTAACCTTTCATCATATCATTTTCATAAATACATTTGGGTTTCACCTTCTTATTTCCCACTTTATTCATTTTTGTATTATAGGTGAATTTATGATTAAATATTAGAAAATATACATGTTTTTATATATCTCAAGAATGTGTGAGCTTTGTAATGTGTAGAAGAAATGTGAATGATTAATTCTAAACTTCTGGAATATCTCCTCCACCATATTAAGGAGATAATTATGCAAGCCTATTCCTAAAGAGAAGATCATGGAGGATTTGGTTGGCATGTCTTATTCAAGATATGTGAGAGATGTGTGGAGGATACAAAGGGATCATGTCTTGTAATAATGGGAAAGTAGTTGAGAGTGGTTGAATGAGATGGTTAGCTTCTTCATGTATATAAGAGAGTGCTCTCTCTTCATTTGGATTAGCTCAGGAGTTCATAATTTCAGAAGTTCATTGGATTAGTTTTAAGAGATAGTTTTGTAATTAGGAGAGGGGGATTCTTAACTGTGATCCATATTATTTTATTGTATGCTTTCATGGTTTTTCATTTGATTCTTGTAATGTAATTTGAGATTGCTTTATTGTTGTGAGCTCACATATGTTGTTTGTCATTCAACTCTTCACATGTTGTATTGCTTTTCCTTTATGCAATTTCTTGCTTTCCTAGATTAATTTGATTTCAGTAATTTAGATTAGATTAGTTCCACTTCGGTCCTGCATATATAGTGCATGTGCTTCGTAAGTCTACGAACCTTGGATTGACAAATTAAATGGTTGGGAAAGTAATACAACGGAATTAAAACGACAATATTTTCACCCAACACATGTGATTATTTTAGTTATGATCTATCATGGGCATGGAGGATTGCCTGGATTGACGGTGGTTTTTCTTAGCCTTTCCATTTCCTAGATATTCATGGTGTTGTAGGTGTCTTTCCTTTCGTTTTATGGTTGGTTCTCATGTTCCATTGGTTGTGGGTTGAGTTATTTGTTCACGAAACCTTGGTTGGAAAAACTCTGACCTTGTAACGGCTTGGGTTGAGTTACTAGTCTTGCGGCCTTGGATTTGGAAAAAACGCTGGAGCCCTTGGTGGGTTGAGTTACTAGTCCTGGAGACTTGTTTGGACAAACACTTTGGATCCCGGCAGCATCTATGGGTTAAGTTAGTAGTTAAGGAGGCTTGGTTGGAAAAAACGCTCACGGAGCCCTGGAAAAATTAGGTAGAGACCATTATGGTGATGGTTGATGTTTGACTATGAGGTGGAATCCTTTGGTTGAATGTTGAGGTGGTTTGGAATATAGAAGCCATGGTTTGGTTTTGTTGTATTTTTTCTATGAGATTCCCCATTCATGATTGGAATATGGCACGTGGGTGATTGGCTGAAGAGAGTTTTGGTTCAACTAATCTATGGTCGGGTGGAACATTGAAGTCCCAAACCTAGTCGGCCTTTGCACTCATTATTAAGAGCTTCTTATAATTAGTTTTATATGGGTAAATATACTTGTTTATATTTTTTTTATATGCCAGTTATATCATTGATATTTTTGTTGGTTATATGTTGGTTATGACTGATATATATGACAGTGATATTATACGGCTCTCATCATGTTTTGGTTATACACTAAATGTATAATGAATTTATGGATTAATAGATGGTAATGCAGTTATTTTGAGGAGGTATCAATGCTTCTTGGTGATTCTCAGATAAGTGTGATACCCCTATGCTCATATATGTTGCTTGGACACCGTAGATTAATTTGCTGAGCCCTCGAGCTCACATTTCCTTGTGTTGTTTGATGAGGAATTAGCCCCTATTAATTAGGGAAATTTCTCATTGAGAATTGTGCAATTCCTTTAGGTCGTTCTTTGATTGCATGCACCACCTGTACAACTTGGAAAATTCTACAACTGATAATAACTTCCCTTGAACTCCAATCTCAACTGGGTAACTCGAATTATGTGCATGCATGAGTTAATTTAGCTTGATTGATCAGTTAACTAGTTAAACACTGAAGTTACACCCCACTACTAGACCTCCCACTAGTTCCTCCAACAGTTGGAACTAGCTTAAGTTACCATAACTCAATTTAACTGAATTAAATTGTTACAACTAAAATTAACTCAACCTAGGCTCCTAAAATTTTGGAATCATTGTACACAACTCAAGCTCATGTCCCCAAGTCGAATTAACTAAGCTAATTGAGTGATAACAACTATTTCAACTCAGTTAACTCATTCAAGTTGTCTAGTGATGTGGAATTTTGATTTTCTCCTAATTTAATCAAAGGAAAAATTAAATTAGAAATGTCTTGCTCATTTTCAACATTGATCACTCAACAATGCGTTATATTATGAACAAACATATTACCAATGGCATGGTACCTAGGTGGCTTCTTCTTCTCTAGGAGTTAAATATCACCATTCTAGATAGACCTAGAAAAGAGAATGATGTCGTTGATTTTATCTCTATATTGAATAATAAGGAAAAACCTATTCTAGTACAAGATGTATTTCTTGATGCGAATTTGTTTGCACTATCTACTAATACACCTTGGTTTGTAATATTGCTAATTATTTGGTTGCATGGAAGCTTTCAAAATATTTGTCAATAAGAGAACATCATAAGGTTATTAGACATAATGATATGTATTCTTGGGTTTATGGGTACCTATTCTACACAGGGCCAGATCTTGTGATTTGGTATTGTTGTTGGAAATACTGAGAGGGGGGGGGTGAATCAGTATTTCATAAATTTCAAAAATTAAAAATCACAAAGCATTAACCAATAGCATCCCATCAAGGAATACTCAAGAATTATATGAACTATTTATTTATATTACAAGGGAAGCTATAAATTCCAATTTATCATCTAACACCCCAAAATATTTACTAGCCACTACTAGAAGGAGCTACAACCCCTAGTTTACCAACATCCATTAGGAGGAGGAAACAACCTCTTGAAGGAAGCTAAAACTTCCTTGCCTAGCATGATGATGCCACCATTATCAATAAAATATAGAACAATATTCTTGGGCTCTCGTACCAGGGACAATGGCCCACTTACAATAATGTGCAATCCTCTTCAACGAATCACTATCATGACACATTCACTGCAACTTGCAACTGAACATTCGTTGTCTTCATTCATTCACAATTATGATGTCAGTACAATTCTTGTTCTTAAACAAGTTCCACAAGCACAATTCAATGTGCCACTAGTCTGCTCTATGACCAGTCTTTATTTTTGTCAACCTAAGCCTTAAGCGACACAAACACACCAACCCTTCATCTACAATAATTTTCCAAATGTCACTTTCCTTTGTTATTGTAACATTGTCACTGTCTTTTCACCTTATTGTCCTTGTATAGTTCGCTTGAGTATATAACAACCCACAAATATCAACTAAGACATTTACAAATTCAGATCTACCCCTTAGTCATGTTTAACAATGAAATAAATATTATACTTCATACCTCAGGTCATCAATCCCCCCTACTCACTGATATGTCTTTCTTCAAAAGTCCCCTTGATCTACCTTTTAATTTTGGTTAAGGAATGTGAATTTATCACCCTTTGATATCCTTTCAATATCCTCTTTAATCGTTGCTTGAATAGGTTGAAACTCAATGAAGAAGGATGATCAAAACTGTGGTTAAATATGAGGTTGACACAATGTTAAAAATATATGACATATCTCAAATACAGGACCGGATTCTTCAGAGAGAGGTAAGTTATGCAGTTAGTATAGATCCAAGATTACAGCCAATGTAGGTCCATATTGTGTGCTTCAGTTTATCATGCAACATACCTTAATTCGTCTTGAATGAGGCCTCTGGACAGGCTACAAATCTACCACAAAACTTAGCAAAATATTATTCAAATCAATCTTGGATTACCTTAAGAAAATACTTTCATATTTTCCTTTAATTATTCCTTAGATTAGCTTCAAGATGCACTTAATCCTTCCTCTAAAATCCCTTAGACAAAGGTTGAAAAGATCTACTACAGGACTAAATAAGGAACTCGGGCAGGCCAAAATAGGCCTTGAATGTGTCTACCTCAAAGCCTCAAAATTTCCCTAGTCAGAGAGGCATCCAAAAGGCCGAAAAATTAGATCTATCACAAAGATTTGAAATGAACCTTAGAGGGGGACCAAAGATAGGGCTAAAGAAGGGTCGAAAATACTTTAGCGAAAATCCTGAACTGACCTCAGAAGTGTAGCGAAGAATACCTTCAAAAGATAAATAATAATGCCTAGATTTACTCCTTAAATAGTCCCACAAAAAACTTTGTCTTTTCCAATGAGTAGCCTTATGATATATATCAAAGAAAATATAATTTTAACCCTTATCCTCTTGAAAAAATGTAGCAAGAAAGGCTCAATTTGGCTTTAGCCTTAGTCAAATTGAGTAAAATCGAATTTCCACATCAGCAGATGAACTTGGAGGCAGTTAACTAGTGTGACATGGATCTTGTGACTCAATTAGTTCAGTAAATTCAAGTTAGAGAAATTGGAGTTCAGTTATGCATGTGTGATTGTTAAATTTTAGTAATCCATTTTGGTTATTTTCAGTTGTATTCAGTTAACTGGCCTCTACCTATTGATAGAATCAGTTGAAGGTCAGTTGTGCAGTTGGACAACAGTCTAACTCAGATATCTGTCAATTAACTAATCAATCACCCAAAAATAACTACCGCATGCAATGAATTCGAATTTCTCAACTGAAGTGGAGATGACAAGGCAGTGTAACATCAGTTCTAGACTAGTTTTGAGTGTATAAGTGTTGCATGCAATCATTTATCAATCTATGTGAATTGCGCAATCAATTTGGACAAAATTCCAAAATAATAGGGGCTAATTTCCCATGATTTTCGCAAGGAAATATGAGTTTAGATGAGTTGATATTTAGCCAAGTGTTGGCCAAAATTGTTCATTGAGCAGAGAGAACAATTCTTCTTTTGCATGTTGAGCTCAAAGCCAGAGCTAGAAATTGTAATTGATTCTATATTCATCTTGTTATTGCAAAAAGGATTGAGGGGTTTTTCCTATTTGGGATTCCCTAGAAATCAATGTGTATTTCTGGTTTTTCTTATTAAATGTCTATGAATGTTGTTCTAAATTGTGAATTTCTTTTCACATATCAGTAAAGTAGAATCGTGTCTCTTAATTTTAGATAAAATTTCCTAAGCAGTTGCAATTCTATCAAATTTTTACATAGTATCAGAGCCTCAAAATTCACATTAGAACTAGTATTTTGAACTTGTCTCACAAGGAATTTTGAATTTGCACCTTCTGTGTTGTAGCTTTTCTTTAGGATTAGAAGGATGTATTCCAACGGACTTAGATTGGAGTATACCTTGGAGGGTAGCTCAAATTTCATAGCCTATAAGGATCGAATGGAAGCAGTGCTCGATGCCAATGGTGTGTTAGACTATGTTAAAACTGACATTGCAAAGCCTCCACAGTGATATGCACGGCAATTAGCCCAATGGAAGAAGGATGTTGAAAGACTAGGAAAATTATTTTGGAAGGTGTGAGAGACCATGTGGTTTCAAATCTCCATGGAAAATAGACACCATTTTCTATGTGGAAGGCACTGACTGAGCTATTCGAAATTAGCAGTGAGCATATAAAATTGGCCCTAAAAGACAGACTTCAAAAAATTAAGATGCAGAAGAATGATACTATTCCACAGTACCTCTCCAGATTTACAGAAGTTCGGGATGAGCTTTGAGGGGTTGGTGTGAATGTTGCAGAAGATGACCTTGTGAGCCTAGCTCTTCTACTTCTTCCAAAATCCTAGCACAACTACCAAGACTTTGTGAATGGAAGGGAAAATTACCGAATTAGGAAAGGTTGTGGTCAGATTTGGTTCAAGAAGAATTCATGAGAAATAAATGGGATGGAACACCGTCCAAAGCTGAGGATGAAGATAATTTGCATTGGTTGGAAATGGGAAGAAGGTAAAAGGGAAGAAGACCCAAAGAAAACTTGAGTCCATTCAAAATAATGGCAGGAAGAAAGACATGAGAAATATAAAATGCTTCCATTGCGACGAGTTCAGGCACTATGCAACAAAATGTTTGCACAATAAGTCTACCAAGAAGCCTTCAAGAGGCACAACAGGTGAAGCATTGGCTTCACAATTAGAATTAAACTTCACCCTAATATAATGCATGAAAAAAATGTTGAAAAGTGTAACTAGGATCAGTCTTCATATTGACTATGTAATTATGTATTTATGTAAAGAAGAAGACAAAGATAATAAAATATATTTTTGGTATGTTTTCCTCATGAGTTTCATGAGCAAGGTTCTACTATAGGCCAATAGACTTCTTATTGATGTGTATTAGGATTTTTCTTATGGTTATAAATGTAATTAAGAGTCATGTATATGAAGAGTCTAGTCAAAAGAATATGCCTCAAGACCTTGTCATTTAACCAAGAATAAATAGAAAAAGACAGCCCTCAAGTCAACCTCCTTAACGTTGGAAGATATTCTCCACAAATAGGCTTATAAACAAGTGTTCAAGTTGGCCTAACTACATATGGACAGGTCGGCTCAATTACAGGGGGAAACAACTATTTATACCATTTATATACTGCGCAGAAAAGATATAATTTCGGTGAAGAAATTATGTGATTTAGAGCGGATTTCATACAGTGATTTAGTGTGGATTTCAGATAGTAATAAGTGCAAACTTGAGATAGTAATAAGTGTGGATTTAAGGACAGAAACAAGTGCGAGTAACAGGACTGAAGTGAAGTGCGAGTTACAAGACTAAATGAAGATTATATCTACAGTCAAGTCTGAGATAATTGTGGTCACACTTATCTACAATAAGTGTGAATTAAAGATTGTGTTCAAGAGACTATGTCAAGTGTGAAATAGGACAGTAATAAGTTCTAGAACAGGGTTGTGTTAAAGTGGTTACAGGACAGCGTTAAGTACAAGATATAAGCTTAGCAGTACAAGGAATCATTAGGGGACTTTTGAGGTCTAAAATGAGCCTCCAGGAAATTATAAAATAATATTGGAAATAATAAAATAAGATTTAATTACTCATCAAAATTTAGAGGGAAAAAAGAAAAACTATTTTTTCAACTCGTATTTTCAACTTATCTCCCAAATTTTTTACTCCATTTTCGAGCGAGAGTACTCGTGAATGAAAAATTGAATTTTTTCATCCAATAATTACCTATGTTACATACTTTTGATGGACCCTGTTACAAGAAAATTGAGAAATACATGAAAAATGTGATTGCAATCATGTTTTTCATGTATATATCATTTTTCGTGTAGCAGGGTCCATCGAAAGGATGCACCATGAGTACTCCTTGGATGGGGAATTAAATTTTGCATCCAACAAGTATTCCTGCTCGAAATTTGAGTAAAAAATTTGGGAAATAAGTTCAAAATACGAGTTGAAAAAATAGTTTTATTATTTTATTATTTTTTAACCTTTTTACCCTTTTTACTTAAAAAAAGGTGAATCGTCCCCCATGGTTGACATCATCATCTTCAATCCTATTGGTCCTTATAAAGTTAATTTTGGTTGTACATTTTTTTTAGGAGACCCATTTTACACCTCAAAATTCCCCTAATGGTTATCATCACATTATAGGGTGAACTGCTCATTGAAAGGAATTAAGACAAGTGTGCAAAGTCAGCAAGGTTGAAGTGAAGGCTCAAGGAAAGAAATTCTAATGGCACAATGCCGATATCAAGCAAGGATCTAATACAACGGGAGAAGGAAGAATACAAGCAGAGACTGAGATCTCTAGTCTTGGTGCTAAAAGGCGCAGATTGGTGCGGGAAGGTGTAGGAAAGAAATATTAGCTCAAGGAGTCATTTAAGAAGCAGTGACAAGGTCTTGGAGGCATACATAGGTCAAGGGTCCAATTCATAGTCATGGTACTTGTCAACTGAAAGTCTATAAGAATAATTTCTTGTGGGTTTTCCTCTCAAAGAGGGAGAGGTTTTGTCCCTGAATTGAAAATCCTAAATCTGTGTCTCTTTTGTTTTTGGTAATTGACTTGATGAAAGACATAATAAGCTAAGAAGAGAAGACATAAGTATAAGAAGTAAGCTCACAAGTAATTATCAAGAAGATAATTTGAATTAATCACTTCCCTACCTAATTCTCAACATGGTATCAAAGCTAAGGTGCTAAAGACAAGGGCTACTTAGCAAAGAGGCACTCAAGGAAGCAAGAATCAAAATCAAGGTCAAATTTTGCATTGAAAAGTCAAATCAGTTTGCAAGAAATATTCTCAAGCCATTTCAAGAAGACCTTCAATCTCATTCAAAGGATCCATTCTTCAAGAAAATAATATGTGCCATCAAAGATTTATATTCAAGACATTGTTGGAAGAAACATCATCTTTTTGGAGACATCCTTTGTCATCAAGGATCCAAGATCACCTACATTGGAGAATTCAATCTAAAAATAAGTTCTTGACTTCATTTTCATCATCTTCAAGGAAGTTGTTGGAAGGAGAAAGTCGCCTTACTCAAGTAAGTATATATGACCTTATCCAATTCTGTCAAAATGACTTATTGTATAGAGAGCAACAAATTGGTTAGGTTCTCAAAATTTAGTGCGTGGAAGAAAATGACATATTTTAATCTAATTGAAAATGAAGTTATGGGCTTCATCGAAGGAACTGCAATTCAACTTCCAAAAGAATACATTCTAGCATATATTAAATACATGAAGGGAGACATAAGAGCTCGAAGGATTCTTATAGAATCCACAAAGTATTCTCTCATTCCCTATGTATCAAAGCTAGAAACCTCAAAAGAAATATATAATAGATTGGTGGAACTGTTCTTGAAAGGTTCAACAAAGGTAATAATATCCCTAACACAAAAACTATACAAATTGAGAATGTCAAGAAAGGAAGGAATAATTCCATATCTGATGGATATTTTCGCAATACGAGATCAACTACAGAAATTGGCAGAAGTAATGTCTGATGGAGAAATACTCACTATGGTAGAAAATGCTCTACCAAAAGAATGGAGAGGTTTCACTTAGGGCATAGATGGGAAAGAAGAGGCCATGACATTCCAAGGTCTAGGTAAGATAGAAGAATCAAGATTGAAAGCCAAATCTGATATAGGATCAAGTAAAAGGATCAATCCTTTGCAGCCATGTCCAGGAAGAAAGGAAGATTCGGTAAATTTGGTCCTCGGAATAAGAGAAGAAATATAGACAAAGAACGATGTTTTGGATGTAATTATTTTGGGCATTATAAAAGAGATTTTCCTAAATTTAGAAAGGAAAAGAAGAAAAGGGAAGAAGCCCATGTCATAGATAAAAGGGAAGAACATGATGCAAAGAAATATAATAAAGAAGAAAGTGAAAGATCTCTATGATCATCTTTCTCCACAAGGGATTTATGTTGGTTGTGAAATAATAGAAAGCAGTGTATATTAATAGCATCATGATAGAAGCATGAAAGGAGAACTTGGTGAAGGAGCTCCTGGAAACCTCACTGATGAGCAACATTGATGGAAGGAAGTCATCAAGATCAAGGTACATCATTCAATGATCAATATGGAAACAGGTGTTGACACTTTCTAATGGAGTTCTCAATGAATTATATGGTTAGAAAGAAAGCAAAAGGTTCCATCAATAATTATATGTTACATAATTCTGGGATTATGATATGATGACATATTGATGAAGCAGGTCAAGGGAATGAAGTTCTTCATTCTAGTAAAAATTCTACATGATGACTCAAAGGGAAAAGGTATGAGGTACATATATTTATATGTTGACACTAGATGTTGTGAAGTCATGTCATATGGTTGCAGGTAATGGACTTCTATATTTAGAAGTATAATCTATGAAGAAGGATCTCTTACGGTGCACATGTTACCACTAACAGACGAAATTAAATATTTATATGCTGACACTAGATGATGTGAATTCATGTCATGTGGTTGCAAGTAATGGACTTCTATCTTTATAAGTATAATCTATGAAGAAGGATCTCTTACGGTGCTCATATGGAATATGAGGTAGTTTTATATAAACAAAAAATTGGATACTGGAAGTTCCTGGGTATGAAGCTGTGTGAAGAAAGAATTGAAGAGATCATAAATTGCAACCATGTAAAGAGGCGGTTATCATCAGGAAGCCAAGAAGATGTGACTAGGAGATCCCCTGTGAAGACATGTGGACTCTAATAGAAGTATGGTAAAGAAGAAGACCCTTGACAATACATATCTTTAGAAGATGTGTCAATCTGAAAAGAGGTACATATATCTATATGTTTTCATTGGATGTTGTGAAGTCATGTCATATGGTTGTAGGTGATGGACTTCTATCTTTAGAAGTATGATCAAAGAAAGAAGGATCTCTTCTAGTGCACGGGTTTCCACTAATAGATGAAATAAAAATGTTCTCATATGGAAAATGAGGTGGTTGTATAAAAACAAGGAACTAGATATTGGAAGTCCTTGGGAATGAAGTTGTGTGGAGAAAGAAAGGAAGAGATCACGAAGTGAAACCATGTCAAGAGGCAGTTATCATCCGAAGCCAAGAAGATGTGACTAGGATATCTCCTGGGAAGATATGTGGACTCTGATAGAAGTATGGTAAACAAGAAGACCCTTGACAATACATATCTTTAGGAGATGTGTCAATCTGAATAGAGGATGTCGATGCCTACAAGAAGATGTCATGGTGAAAGATCATCACTGAGGTAAAATTTGATTTAAAAATTCTTATGTATATGTTTATCCAGATAATTTTATGCAGGGTTGCCAATCATGTAGAAGGATGTAAAATCCTTGAGAAATGGTTCAAAGGAAAGTAGCATGGCATAAAGGTGGACTAGATGAGGAAGAATAATGAATCACTTTCTGATAGTTGACATGACTCGTGGATCAAAGTGATGGATGATCTGCGCCCTATGAAGCCGAAAGTTGAAGATTCGTCAATATCGAAATCCATGACATCGAGAGGAGGAATTATTCATGAGCAGTTGGGTGTCTCACGATTACTGCTGGAGGTCCCTGGTTGAGAGGGAGCCTGGTGGTAAATTTCTCACTTGAAGAAACTTGAAGTATGTCCTTCCTGAGTTAAGAGGGAGTGACGTATATGGTTCTCTAATACATGTGTCATGCACTAGATCAGGACTAACAGTGGTAAGTCATAGTGAAGGCCATGTGGAGAGAATGGATAGACACATCATTATGGTCTTCACCTGGAAGACAGAATGGAGGATTGGGTAATCATATGGCATTCGATACTCTTTGAGAATGTTATAGTGCATTCAAGATAAGAGTATTCGGGGACTGATATTCTTTGAGGGTTGGCTACCCAAGAGAAGAATAGTCCAAGAAGGTCATACTCTGGGAACACCTGGGTGGAGTATGTACCTTGGAGAGATAATGACTATGGTGTCTATAAGTCGTGTCTCACCAACATTGTAGCCCATTGTCTGGTTGAGAGATTGGGCAGTTAGTTAAGGCCTTGCACTAGGACAATGTTGGTTGATATGATGCTATACAGATGTGATTACCAATCTGATTCTTCTTATGAGATTCTTCAGTTTGAAAGTGACCATGTACATGTATGAATAGCTCCCTAGTTAAGAGGGAGTGTAAAAAAGTGTAACTAGGATCGGTCTTCATATTGACTATGTAATTATGTATTTATGTAAAGAAGAAGACAAAGATAATAAAATATATTTTTGGTATGTTTGCCTCATAAGTTTCATGAGCAAGGTTTTATTTGTATTCTGGTTATAAATGTAATTAAGAGTCATGTATATGAAGAGTCTAGTCAAAAGAATATGCCTCAAGACCTTGTCATTTAACCAAGAAGAAATAGCAAAAGACAGCCCTCAAGTCAACCTCCTTAACACTGGAAGATACTCTCTACAAGTCGACCTATAAAAAAGTGTTCAAGTCGGCCTCACTACATATGGACAGGTTGGCTCAATTACAGGTGGAAACAATTATTTATACCCTATATGTATTGGGCGGAAAACATGGAATTTCGGTCAAGAAATTATGTTATTTAGTGCAGATTTCAGATAGTAATAAGTACGGAGTTGAGACAGTAATAAGTGTGGATTTAAGCACATAAACAAGTGTGAGTTACAGGAGTGAAGTGCGAGTTACAGGACTGAAGGAAGATTATATCTGCAGTCTAGTCTAAGATAATTGTGGTCACACTTATGTGCAATAAGTGTGAAGTAAAAACTGTGTTCAAGAGATTGTCTAGAACAGGTTTGTGTTAAAGTGGTTACAGGACAGTGTTAAGTACAAGATATATGCTCAGCAGTACAAGGAATGTTATCATCATAGTGTAGGGTGAACTACTCATTGGAAGGAATTAAGACAAGTGTGCAAAGTCAGCAAGGTTGAAGTGAAGGCTCAAGGTAAGACAATCTATGACACAATGTTGATATCAAGCAAGGATCTCATATAGTCGGAGAAGGAAGAATACAAGCAGAGACCGAGATCTCTAGTCTTGGTGTTGAAAGGTGCGGATCGGTGCAAGAAGGTGCAGGAAAGAAAGATCAGCTCAAGGAGTCATTTAAGAAGCAGTGACAAGGTCTTGGAGGCATACATCGGTCAAGGGTCTAAGTCATGGTCATGGTACTTGTCAACTGAAAGTCTATAAGAAGAATTTCTTGTGGGTTTCCTTTCCAAGAGGGAGAGGTTTTGGCCCTGGCTTGAAAAGCCTAAATTTGTGTCTCTTGTGTATTTTATAATTGACTTGATGAAAGACATACTAAGATAAGAAGAAAAGACATAAGTATTTTAAGTAAGATCACAAGTAATTATCAAGAGAATTTGAATTAATCACTGCCCTACCGAATTCTCAACACAACATTGTTATGCGAAGTGTGTGGTACCTTGATTCCAGTGTCTTGTTCCATATGGAAGGATGCAAAGAGTTCTTCAGTATCCTGGAGGATAAGCCTCTCCAGATGCATATCGAAATAGGTGATGATGGAAGGTACAATGTTACAAGAATTGGGAATTGGTATTGTCACCTTTGAGAGGTAGAAAGCCTCTCCTCTTCGCCTAAAAGATTTTATGTTTGTAATTGTGTTGCAGAAGAACTTGATCTTTGTAATAGTTTTGGAGGATCGTGGCTATGGTGTTATTTTCAATAAATGGAAAGCCTTTCTGAGACACATAACTACTAGGGAAGTGTAGCAGATCGAGGTTTGAGTGAAGAATTTATACAAACTTGAGGTGGGAGATTGCATTCCATTGAGCTGTAAGGCTAAAAAGGTGTAGAGTCGTGATGTTGGAGAAATTTGGCATATGATATTGGGTCATCTACACCATGGTGCCTTAGAAATCATGCAACAAATAGCCATCGGTCTCCCTAAAGGCTCCCTTGACCAGCAGGCTGTCTGCAAGGGTTGCACCTTGGGGGGAAATGTCAAATCCGCATTCCATGACCTAGAGAGTAGAGCAAATGCAATCCTGGAGCGAATCCACTATGATGTTTGTGGACCCTTTTCTACAGCCTCCATAGCAAAACATAAGTATTGTGTTATTTTTATTGATGATTTCTCTAGAAAACATTGGATCTTCTTCATGTGGATGAAGAATGAAGTTTTCTCAAAATTTGTTGAATTCAAGGCATTAGTTGAGAAGGAGACTAGGAAGAAGGTGAAGGCTCTCAGGAGCGATAATGGAGGTGAATTTGTTTCGCATGCCTTCAAGGATTTCAATGCAAAAGAAGGTATTCAAATGGAACTTACAGCACCCTATAACCCACAGTTGAATGGAGTAGTTGAAAGGAAGAATAGAAGCATAGTGGAAGAAGCAAGGGCCATGTTGCATGATCAGGGGTTGTCATTACACCTATTGGCAGAAGAATGAAACACCATAGTCTACTTGCAGAACTGGAGTCCTCATAGGATACTTGGTATGATCACACCGGAGGAAGCTTTCTCTGGGATAAAACTTGATGTGTCTCATTTCAGAATTTTTGGAGCTTTAGTTTATTGTCATGTCTCAAAGGATTTGAGGAAGAAACTTGAGCCTACAACGTAATTAGGAGTTTTTGTAGGATACACCATAACTCCACACAATTACTGGGTGTATTTTCCTTCACTGATGATGACAGTTGTAAGGAGAGATGTCAAGTTCAATAAGGACAAGGCTATGAGATGCTCTCTAGAATGAGAGTTGAGTATCGCACTGGAGCAGGAACTTCTAGCTCAAAAGGAGGAGCCTCAAGATGAGCTTCAAGAGATTGTGGAGCAACCACATGTAGAAGAGCAGATAGGAGGCAGAGTGGAGGCACCCACTCAACAAAGATCTTCTAGAGAGGGGAGAAAGAGAACCCGAGAATTTGATAGATTGTTGCAGGATGCACAAGAGAATGTGGGAGCTCGCACATCACAAAACAGGCAGAGGAGGTCACCTGATAGGTACATTGGTTACATGGCTCTCATGTCTAAGCTCATTGAGACAAAGCCTTCCTCATTTGAGTAAGCAGTTGCTCAACCAGTTTGGGTTGATCCCATGGTGGAAGAATATGAAATCATGATGTAGAAAAGTGTATGGGAGGTGGTGTCAAGACCAAAAGGGAAATCAGTGGTTGGTTCGAGATGGATCTACAAAGTGAAGCATGCAATGGATGGGAGCATCGAGAAATACAAGGCCAAATTTGTGGCCAAAGGATTCTCTCAGATAGAGGAAGTGGACTATGAGGAAACATTTGCACCAGTTGCAAGATATTCCTCAATCATATCCATTCTAACATTGGTTGCACAGATGGGGTGGAAAATCCACCAGATGGATGTGAAGACCGCCTTTCTCAATGGTGTTGTTGAGGAGGAAATTTACATAGAGCATCCAAAACAATTTTAGACATATGATCGAGATTAACATGTGTGCAGACTCAAGAGCGTTGTATGGTCTCAAACAGGCGCACCAAGCATAGAAAACTCGGTTTGACAATTATCTCAATGGATCAGGTTTCACCAAAAGTGAAGCAGATGCGAACCTCTATCACATTGTGGTAGATGGTAATTTTCTTATTCTTCTTTTGTATGTTGATGATTTAATATTGATAGGTGATGACTGGTTGATCCAATCTTGCAAAGAGGATCTTGCAAGGCAATTTGAGATGAAAGACATGGACCTCGTAAATTACTTCCTCGGGCTGGAAGTATGGAAGGGTGATGGTGATTTGTTTGTGTCTCAAGGCAAGTACTGCTACCAAGATACTTTAGATATTTCACATGGAGAATTGTAAGCCCATGGACACACCTCTAGCTACAAAGTAGAGGAAGGAGAATGCCACTTCAAGTTAAGAGGTTAATGCTACCATTTACAGGAAGCTTGTGGATTCACTAATGTATCTTGTGAACACACAAACTGACATGTGCTATGCAGTCAACCAACTTAGCCAAGCTACGGTGAGGCTTACCAAATTATATTGGAAGGCAGCAATGCATGTGTTACGGTACCTCAGAGGCACTACCCATTATGGATTATGGTACAGAAAGACAAAGGGAGTGAAGTTGCAAGGCTTCACTGATGCAAATTGGGAAGGGAGTCCATCCGACAAGAAAAGTACATCAGGTGCTATCTTCAGCATTGGGTCTGCAGCTACTTCCTGGTACAGTAGGAAGCATAGGTTTGTGGTGCTCAACTCAGCAGAGGTTGAATACATGGTTGCAAGACACGCAGCATGTGAAGCAATTTGGATGAGGAAAATACTTGTGTGATTATTCAGTCTAGAGATGGATTCGATAGCGATATATTGTGATAATCAAAGTCGCATTAGGCACTCTGAGAATTTGGTATTTCATGACAGATCCAAACACAATGATATTTGGTATCATCATTTGCGAGACTGTGTGCAGAAGAGAATTATGTCGCTACAGTACATTTCAACTGAGGAGCAAGATAGTGACATCTTGACAAAGCATTGTCAAGGGGTAAATGTGAATTCCACGTGTAGGATAAAGGTGGTGGAAAATCTCTTTTGTGCTAAGAGGGAGTGTTGAAAAAATGTAGCAAGAAAGGCTCAATTTGGCTTTAGCCTTAGTCGAATTGAGTAAAATCAAATTTCCACATCAACAGATGAACTTGGAGGCTGTTAACTAGTGTGACATGGATATTGTCACTCAGTTAGCTCAGTAAATTCGAGTTAGAGGGCTTGGAGTTCAGTTATGCATGTGTGATTACCAAATTTTAGTAATCCAATTCCATTGTTTTCATTTGTATTTAGTTCGCTAACATCTAGCTATTGATAAAGTTAGTGGAAGGTCAGTTGTGCAATGGGACAACAGTCTAACTCAGATATTTGTCAATTAACTGATCAATCAACCCAAATTAGATAGTGCATGTAAAGAATTTGAATTTCTCAGCTAAAGTGGAGATGAAAAGGCAGTGTAGCATCAGTTTTAGACTAGTTTTGAGTGTACAGGTGTTGCATGCAATCAGTGACCAATCCTTGGGAATTGTGCAATCAATTTGGAGGAAATTCGTAAATAATTGGGGCTAATTTCCTCGGGATTTGCATAAGGAAATAAGGGGCTAGGTGAGTTGATACTTGGTTAAGTATTGGCTAGAGTTGTTCATTGAGCAGAGGGAACAATTATTCTTTTGTAGGTTGAGCTCAGAGCTAGGGCTAGCAATTGTAATAAATTCTCTATTCATTTGAGTAATGCAAAGAGGCTTGAGGGGTTTTTCCCAGTTGGGTTCCTGTAGAAAACATTGTGCATTTGTGGTTTTTCTTATTGCATGTCTATGCATGTTGTTCTAAATTGTGAATGTCATTCCGCGAATCAATAAAGTAGAATTTTGTCTCTAGATTTTAGATTAAATTTCTTAAGCAATCGCAATTCTATCAAATTTCTACATATCCTTGCTCTTTGTATCACTTCTCTTATCCTTATTGTCCTTGGCCTACTACAAATCCTTTCATCCTTTGAAACCTCAGATTGCACCTCAAATATTTATCTATGGATGCACCAAATTGATACTCAAAATTCCCATGGCAAGGGAATATTTATTTTGCATGAAGAGACCTATTACAAGGTTGACTTCATCCTAGAAGTGTCTCAAAGTTTAGGTTAACCATACTTCATATGGTCATAGTCAAAAAATACTTTATCCTCAATCGTGAGGAGTTTGAGGGAAATCCATATCTCATTGGAAAGGTCTTGGAAATAACTACAAGATGGTGTAATCCATTCTTGTGCTTGGCTTGATCAAATCCACCAAAATATTGATTTGCTTTTGGGGTTGTTATGGCCCTCTGACATCAATGACAATGTAACAACCCCTGGTTGATTTTCTATGTAAATAAAAATAAGACCAAGGTCATGGGACACGTATTCGAAGTTGAATGTTGGGAAAAACATAATGATGAGTATCACTCGTGATTAATTAATGGTTATGGAAATTGGCAAAGGCATTGTGGCAATAATTCGCATTTAATTATGAAAATAAAGGAAAATATGAGAAAATGAAGGTGAAGAGACATAGGTTTCCATGAGAGAGAAATTAGAAAAAAAATTAAAGAAATTGCAGAAAATAGACGCCGCAATGATAAAAAGGCTTTCGACGATAAGTTTTCAACTTTTGTGCCTTTAGCTTTGGAGCTCTCTTTCATTCTCTCATACTCTCACACTCTTGCAAACTTACATTATTCTTCGAGCATTCTTGGAGCACTTTGGCATATATTAGATTTGGATACAAAAGGAAAAGGAAAGCGGGAAAGTGCAAGGGAACAGTTGGATTGTTTTATAGGTAACAGGTTGCATGTGAGATTTCATTGCTTATTTCTAGATGCATGGTATATGCATGTGATTCATTGGTTATGTGTTGTCATTGGCATGGAGGATTTACTAGATTGACAGTGGTTTTAGCCTTACCTGTCATTTATTGGATAGCCATGGTGTTGCGGGTTTTTCCACTTGATTATTTTCTTATTGGTGCTCATAATTCCTTATGGTTGTGGGTTGGAACAAATGCTTTGGAAGCCCTAGAATAGCTTGGGTTGAGTTACTAGTCCTAAAGCCTAGGTTGGGACAAAAGCTCTGGAACCATTGGTGGGTTCAGTTACTAGTCCCTAGAGTTGGGTTAGACAAACGCTCCGGAGCCCTAGAAGTTGTCAGTTGAGTTACTAGTTCCTGGATCCCTGGAAAGCTTGGGTAGAGACCGACCTGGTTGGTGTTAGTGATGTATGACCATGGAGGTGGAATCACTGTAGTTGAGGGTTGAGGTGGTTTGGCCTCTAGAAGCCCTGGTTTGGTTTTGTCTTAGTTTTTTCATGAGATACCACATTCATGCTTGAAATATGGCACGGGGGTAATTGGTTGAAAGAGATATTTGGATTAGCCCAATCTATGGTCGGGTGGTACATGGAAGTCCCTGACTTGGTTGGCATTTTCATATGTTAATATGAGACATTTTCCTATTGTGATATATGATTGTTAACATGGAAAATTTGTAAGCACATTTGTACAATCCAGATGGCGCTCAAAGTCATCCAACAGAGCGTACAGGTGAAGACTTTCCAACTAAAGACATCATGAAAATTAAAAAATCAAAGTCTTTCAAAGGTCTCATGTATAAAATTGACTCACGTGACCTATCTAAAGGCAGAAATTGATGACCGAGCGGCTTTTTCTTCAATAGTCGTGTGGTCAAGCAAAAGTCTAAATCACTCATCTGGGACAACTTCACACACTTGGAAGATGGGATTCCCTAACATGTTCCAGTCAAGGACTGTTGATTTCGAGTCGCCCTAGAGATATGCAGCCCCCAAGTGATCCTCTTGTCCTACTCATAAGTCATTTTCTCACTAATGGACCAAGAGAGGGAAGAAGGATTCAAAATTCTATATAAACAGTGCATTGGAGGACCAAAAGAAGGATTGGTCTCTAAAATAGATGCTATGGATCACATTGCAGAAAGCTCAGACAATTTCAGTGTCAAGGGTCTTGAGGCTACCTCTGTTAAGGATCTCGGTCAAGGCCTCACTGCTATAGTCAAAGGACTCCGTGCTACCACAGTGTCGTGCTATCACAGTCACGACGTCAACACAGTATTACGGTCTCAGTGCTACCACAGTGCAATGGCCTCGGTGCTACCACAGTATCATAATCTCAGTGTATCACAATGATGGAAATCTCAGTAAGGAGCTCAAACTTCAGTATGCCTTAAGTGAAGTTCAGATCACAAGTTGTCACAGTGATGGTGTATGAGGTTGTCACAGTGATAGTATATGAAGATGGTTCCCTTGTCATTGTTGCAAGGAAGTAGTTGAAAAATAAGCTATTGCTCAGTTGAAGAAGAAACATGCAAGGATGACTTGATGGAGGGGGTCTCTAGTCTAGGTTGTAAGGGTCTTGATCATCTCATCTTGAATCTACTAAAGGAAGAATTTTGACTGGAATTTCCCCTAGAGTGGGGTTTTCCCCTGGCTGCGTCCCTACATCTTGTGTCATCTTCTATTTGTTGTTTGGCATTAGTCTTGATGATAAGAAGAGATAAAATCTAAGAACGAATAATAATAACGAAATCATCACAAGGTAATGTCATAATAAGAGAAATCATTTAACTGCCACGCTTTGGATTTCTCAACAACAAATTGAGGTACTTGTTTGCATGTGCTACTTTTGCAATGATGGATGATAGTCCCTAGGAGCGATATTGGAAATTATGTTCTATTGCCTCCTCTTATGGGTGGCTTTCTTTTGAAAGATAAGCTGATCTATTGGGAATTGAGGGTTATCCAATAGCAGCTTCACTTTTTCAATTCAGACCAACTTAAACCAATTTTGGCCCAACCATAACTCTGTTCTGCAATTAGCAGCAAATCAGCTAATCTTAAAAAATTGTATAGATGTTATGATTAGTATTTATTTGTAAAGTAATGAATTTCCTTGTTGGGATTATTTTAGTTCGTGAAACTTTAGATTTGGACTTGAACTAAGTACTTTATGGTGGATGCATAATCCTGACAGTAGTTCATACTATCTTGGCAAATTGTTCACAACATGTGAATGCCAAATGCAGGCAAAGTGTTCTGAAGAATGAAAGGCCAAATGTAGGCCGGAGAATAACTAGACAAAGCAGCAACGAAAGATTGCATGCATGGGAAGTTTAGAAACCAGACAACCACAAGAAGCAATAGACAGCATCACAAGCTACAAGAGAATTGTCATGGAAAAGGTTTGTAATATAACTGAAAAAAGTACATTCAAAAGGGAAACAAATGAACTTTTGTAGAATACATTTCCCCTGGTGGTAGCTTCCTAGCCAAAGGATAGCTTTCATCACTTGTGCTGTGTATCTGCTTCATTGTAATATCCAGTCGAAAGGTGCATCTTGCACGTTGACCCCAAGAATCTATAAAAAAAAAAGGTAAGAATTTCCCAAAAATTCTGGAGAAAAACATTTCAAATAGGTCAATTTATGTTGTAAATTGGTATTAGGATAGTGCTAAAACATTGGCAAGAGGAAATTTTATGAAACAGAGAAGGACCGGCATGAATAGGGAAGTCTAGAACCCAAATTATAATATATCGAAAGAACTATTGGGTAAAACATCAAAAAAATAACAGAAAGTAGGAGAGACATTTAAAATAGTGTGCATTATGCATAAAACTGCTTATAATTTTAAGAAGAAAAAGACTAATAAGCCAGCACAGAAATTAAATCTTCATTGCTACGCACAAAATTGATCTCTCATTTTTTTGGCTTCTTTCTTCTAATTTCAACGCTGAAATATACAGAAGTTGGTTTCTGCATTAATTTTTAAAACAATAAGAAACATTTTTGAGAAAAATTTACTGCGAAACCTTTTTTGAGGAAAACGTTTCTTAATTTGCAGTAAAAGAATACTTGCTTTATGCTAAATGTTACATTTGAAAGCTAATTGTCACTACAATGACTTGCTTTCCCCACGTAGGCTTAGAAAGGCCAACATGTTAGCATTAACCCCTATCTTCTCTATATCTTTCTTAAAGAGATATCAAGCCTGGATAAATCTGATCTGCTCACCAAGTCACTGGTTTGTTGTCATTGTCATAGGACTTTTTGTGATTAGATTTCTGAGCTTGTGTAGAAAGCATTCGTCCTCAGCACAACATGTTGATGTTAAAGATATCAGGACATTATCAGGCATTCTATTCGTGCCTCCATGGTGAATGATACGGACGGAGATGTTTCTGCTCCCCCTACAACTACCTCTATATCTAATGCAGTGTAGTGGGGGGCACCTGCTTGGATTCCTCTTCCATGATGTCTTTTCTGTTATTTTCACTTGTATCCTTTTTATCTTTTAGCTTTGGGGAGTAACTTTGACACTCCCACTCTATGTCCGTAACTGGTTGTATTTTGTGATCCATTGACCTATTCTTGTAATTATCTTATATGTTATCTTTCCATAAAGATGATCATCAAGGTTTCAACACAAACGTTAACGAAGTAAAAATAGTCTCACAAACAATCCCCAAAGATTGCCATCGATATTACAACTTTCTTGAAATTTTGATTGAAACGTGCTCATTTTCATCTACTTTCTCGAAATGCCCATCTATTTCTGCCATACCCACTACATCATGATCCTACTTAGGCCTACCATATTTTAAAGACCTCCTTGAGGACCACCATCTACAGGCATGCTGACACCACACATACTGTTCACACCGTGGATGCTGGAATTGGAGGAAATTTTGGCTGTGATTGAATTGGCTGGATTTTATCCTCGGTCAATTTATATCCATCTTTTACCATCTACAATTGACATAAAAATGAGGTGATATATCACAAAGATGATCATTTCATTGAACGCAATGCAAATACAAAGAAGTGGCCAAAGAAGTTACCAGAGAACAAAACTGCATTGCAAGCGTATCTGCATAATGCTGCACGGTATAAGCAATGCACTAGAATGGTTAAATAGACAAGTTTGAATCTTTAATAAACATCATTATAAATTAAATTTATCTTTACCCACAACTATTTACAAGTTCTTGTTCACTTGAAAAGTAAGCCAATAGGGTTTGTTGAGTCATTCTCCCTTACAGTGTTAGGTAATGAAAGTAGATCATCTTGAGGTGTAGAACTTGATAAATATTGCACGACTGCCTCTACCATGCCGTCTTTTGCACGTTCACACATTACCAATCTAACCCGATTTATGTGAAGCATAACTGGAGTGCCTGAAAAAATAAAATATGCAACAGAAAATCATGTAAGAAATCAAATTACTAGAACAAGAATGATGTATTAGCAACCGCAAACAAAAGAGAGGGTATAAATGATTTGGGGTAGGCAGTCCCCATCTCCATCACTAGTCTAAATCTTTGTTGGTGGGAATTCCATCTTTGGTGTCTCAAAAAGCAGAAAAGATTGAAGGGTGTCAAATGAGGATAGTGATCAGTTTCCTTCAAAGCCTAAAGGAGGTTTTACAGGGATCATTTAAGCTTCCAGCCATGGAGGAGAATTGGCAAGTTTCTCTAGATGTTCCTAGTAATGGAGTTTAAAGCCCTTTACTCGATTCTGGTTCTGGAGTTTCTTCAAGAGTTCCAGGTGTCTGTCAGCATCTCTGGGTGGAAAAGGCCAATAGTACTCTTCTTTGAAGGTGTCCTTAACAAGTCTCTAAAACACATCTCTGACCTTTCAGAGAGTAAGTCCAATTGCTTTCTTCCAAACCATGTAGCCATTCGAGACTTGAATTAAGAGGTCATGTATACGTTTGCTGGACAACCCCTTCACTTGATACCTCATCTCTAAAGTTAGTTTTATGATGGAACTTGTGTTCTAACGCAAATAGAAAAAAGGTTTCAAAGAGAGGCCCTGTTAATTTTAGATAACAATGGTATGTTCTATATGCTTTAGAGCAATTTACTTCAATCTTTTCTTACTAGCCCAATATTAATTTTCAGATTAGCAATCACATTAACATTGATAGTAAATGCAGATAGAACATAAACAATAAGCAGAAGACAAGCCAAGACAAGGGGACACAATGTTTGGCGGATGCCAGGGAAAAACCCCAATGCGGGGAAAACACTTTGATCAAATCTTATTACTCTTCAAAAGTTCGGCAGAGAGAGAGAGAGTTAAATATACAAAATACACTTGCCCAATCACTGTCTAAATAGTCCATTCAAACAGCAGTCAATAGAATGCCCTAATCAAAAAGTCAACGCTGGTCAAACCAGCAAGAATACTCCTCCAAATCAGCTCGGTCAAACCCAGTCAATGCAGCCTCCAAAGATAGTCCAAGTCATCCCAAAACAGATCCAAAAATCAGTCAAACACAGTCAACAGAAAGTCAACGCTGTGGTCAAAGGTGTTGTGGTCAACGCAGGTCAACCTACTCCAAATGCCTCAAGATGTGTGCTAAAGAATGAGGCCTAAAATGATTGAACTTCCTGCATGAAAACCGAAGTCAAATATGTGGTGTTGACCCTTGGTCAACGCTGGTCAACGCTCTGCAGTTTGCCCCAAAACAGATCTGCAATTTCAGCCTGAAAATTTCGGTCACCCTAGCCACATGTGTGAAGAGAGAGAACCTGCTCCTTGTTGTACGAACGAATGAAGGAGAGAGAATGTGATGAGTGATGATGTCCAAAATGAGGAAGAGGTCTCTCTTATTTATACCATGCGTTGAGGGTGGAGACACATCTGTTGGGGCTTATGAGCCTACATTAGACTTCTGGCTGACCTTGACAATTTGCGCATGTGTGAGAGATTAAATTCAAAATCTCACTTCTGCCCATCCAAACAAGATGATCTTTAGATCAATCTTGCACCTCTCAAAAAGAGGAATCCAACAAAAATATCATCTCCATCATATGAGCTGTCCAAGGTGGATTTTGGCCATAGTTGCCAATTTTAACAGGCCCTAATTTCTATCATGTCTAGACATTTTCTGAAACTGTTGTTCTGATCTTTTATCTACTATCAATGGTTCTTTTCTTAGTCACAGTGTGCGTAAGACTTCTTGATCTGCCCCTTCATTTTTGGACAGAAGATATACTAGAAGCAACAGGAAACTCCAATGGGTATTCTCTCTTCTTTTACAGTTAAAAAGACAATGACTTCTTCCACTAGAATCCGTGTTGGGCTCAATCTTGATATAGGTCTCCTGGATGAAGTTTTGTCTGGAATCTCAGGGAAAACCATGCAGGGAAGTTTTTGGATTAGGACAAACATCACATCCCGTTGCCTTTGTCAGCCTGCCAAAGGAGACAACAAATCTTGTTCAGAAATACAAATGGTCAACGTAGCCAACTATGATGATGTCAAAAATCTTAAGAGAAACAAACATCTGCTTGGCAAGGGGAGGATTTCAAGGACTCTGAACAGAGAATTAAAGAGAACATTGTCCATAAGACCTTGGATGGAAAGAGCTCAAGATTTTGACAGGAGGATAATACCTCGGGAAGCAGATCATTGCTCCAGTAAAGGGAACCTGATCAAATCCTAAAGACAAAAACACCACAGTAAAAGGGACGAGGTGATGGAAACCAGCTGTCCAAGAACACAGGAACAAAATGGCCTGTCTAAAATTCTATTCCTCTTAATTGGGCAACAGGATCAAACACAAGTTTAATAATTACAGAGCTTCATGCCATGTTGTTATCAAATTTTTTAGACTTTGATCATTTATTTGAAGAGAAGTTTGGGTTGTCTTATTTAAAAGAAGAGAAAAACATTAACAATGACAATATAGCATAAAAAAATTTCAGTCCAACCTTGAGATAAAGAATCTCTGCGTTCAAAGTTTATAATCCTTGATTTGCAAACTTTTACACCTCCCAGAACAAGTGAACTAGCCATACTTCTGTGTCCTTTGACATCCTGTTGATCTTCATTATCCACATCACTGGGTAGAGCAATTAATTGCAATGGCCGATAAAGCTGTTGCTTCTTTACATCTGGGAACTCTTCAATTTTCCTCTTTTTAGTGCGTAGACTATGTCTGTAATTTCATAGCAACCAAATAAATCTCAGTGCACTCAAAAATATAAAACTTTGCACATATTTAAAACAACGTACTTAAGTAACAAATACATCTCTAAGAATAAAAAACTATCAAATAAATAGTATAGTCCACGTCTAATTCCCTAGTTTTCAGTCCTGATATATAGTCATGTATCAGACACGTAAAATTTAAAGGTGAAACATAAAGTCTAGTATACTGTATGAGACATAGTTACCAGCTTCACCACAAAACGAGAATTGAATTTTTAAAAAAATAAGGGAAACATTTGATTAAAAAAACATTTAAATTTGTTTTCTAAATTCTATCCCCAAAAACAATTAAAAAAACTATTTTTTTTAAATACATATACATAAATATATAGTTTTCTTCTACCTCTTCCTTGATGACATCATGATATTTCTTGAGGACGTCATTCTGGATCCTCTTTTGATGATGACATGAGCCATTTTGAGGATGACATGTATTTTCGAGGACTATTTTGATGATATGACACCTAATTTGATGAAGATCCACGACCTAAGGGATAAGATATCTCCCTTGAGTTCTTCCTGTTGATGATTGTAGTTCTGACAAGTATCCCGCAAAAACAAAGTGTGCAAGTTGCGGGCATCATCATTAAATGACTTAGGAGTTCACTTTATTATTTAAATAATAAAGTGAACGTCTTTTTAAAAAGATAATTTAATTGCATAAAGTGCCTGTGTTTGGGTAATAGTGATCTAAGTTGAATTTTGAATTTTGAACCACTGATCTCAACTCAAGATTCAATTTAATCTTGATTGTTGAGATTAGGGATTTGGCCCAACTTAAAATTATAAAAGGAAGCCAAGTTAAAGAAAAAACACGTTAATTATTTTCTCAAGAAGGATTTTGAGAGAGGGAAAATCAAAAGGACCTTTTGATTTTCTGGGTAAGGAGAAGAATTGCAACAGCAGCAAAGGAGAGGGCAGCCATTAATTTGCAGGTTGTATAGTCCATACGGTCCAGCATAGAGGTGATCCGGGGCAGATTACCGAGAGCTGGAAATTCAGGTTTGTTGGGTTTCATTTGTATTTTTTCTCAAGACCATTTTCCAAATATGTGAACTCTTTTAAGTTCGAAAGTTATTTAAATGATGCACTAATGTTTAAGAGCAAAAAAATTGTGGATGGACAAATTTGTTTTTTTTCCTGCTTTTCGAAAATTTTCTAGAATTCCAATAGTGTAAATCTAGCTCTGATCTATTTACTGAGGCATTTGTTTTCAGAAATCAACATGGTATCAGACCTTAGGCTTTGAAGTTTGAAGAGAATAGCAAATCTAGAATTGTTAAGTGAGACCTGAGATACGACATCTCAGCATTTTTTGTTGTCTAGCCTATATCCATGTGCCTATGGTGAAGAGGGCAAAGTTGGAGCCCTCAAGTGAGAAGGGCATTCTAGTAGGATACTGTGAGGAGTCGAAGGCATAAAGAATCTTCATACCAGCACAGTGAAAGACAGTTGTGAGCAAGGATGTCAAGTTTGATGAGAACTTGGCCTCCAAGAAATCTCATCATCTAATTACCCAATAAGGGGATCTAATGGGTGGGCATAGTTCACAAACTTCTAGTACCTTCTAATGCGGGGGGGGGGAGGGGGCACTCTTCATGGGAGGAGGGGTAGTTAGCCCCCTCCAATCAGACAGGAGGCCTAAATGGTTTGAGCAAACCTTGTGAGATGCCAGAGATCATGTATAGGCTACCAGAACCACATTCAGGGAGAGCAAGCCTCCTCCGAAGTTTCTGACATAAATGGCTTTCATCAGTGATCACCAGCATCATACACCCAGTGCCTTCCAGTTTTGAGGAAGCAGCCAACCAGCAGGCATGGAGAGATGCCATGGTGTAGCACAACTCCATCATGAAGAATTGTGTGTTTGGGAGATTGTACCAGGAACAATTGAGAATTCAGTAGTGACTTCTAGATGGTTGTTCAAAATAAAACATGTAGCAGATGGCAGTGTGGAAAAGCACAAGGTGAGATTTGTGGCTCGAGGATTCTCTCAGAAATAGGGATACTTTTGCCCCTGTTGCCAAATACACTTCTATTTGAGCAATGATATCCATTGCTTCAAAGATGGGGTAAAATATTCACCGGATGGATGTGAAGACAGCATTCCTCAATGAAGTTATTGAGGAAGAGGTATACGTAGAGGAGTCATAGGGGTTTGAGCTATATGGTAGAAAGTGTGAAAATTTCTGAATGTTACAATTATGCAGAAATCTATAGTTAGATCTGGTTATGCTCCTCCTACTTAATTAAGTTATTAACTGAAAATTTCAGATTAATATCGAAGCAAAACACATAACAAACTTTCAGTCTTTCACCAATTCAGATCTAGAAAAAGTACATGCACACATAGACAAAGTGACACAGTGATTTTCTGGACAAATAGTCCCCGGAAAAACCCAATGCGGGAAAACCGGTCTGCTGGCTACTGGAGAGTTTTATTATTAAGAGTTTTATAAATACAACAAATCTGGGTTCCAGATCTGGAAAACCCGACAGAGATAAAATAGATCTGCAACTCACCGGCTGTTCTGAAGCCAAAATAATGACTGATCCACACCCTCCAACGGGATTTACAGGACTCAGCCAAAATTAGGCCCTAGAAACCCCAATGTTGCCCCTGAAGCCTCTGTGTCAGCCTCTAAAGCCCCTGCATCCCTCAGCGCTGGCTTGGAAAGCGCTGCGTTACCCTAGACTAGGTGACGCAGTCCCTACGCTGCACCTAAGGGTCTCTGCGTAACCCCTGAGGGTTTCCAGCTGACTTACGCTGTCATGGGAGGGACTACGCAGCACTTGCATAGTTGAAGCTGCCTTTGCGCTACGCAACTGCTGCCCTCTCTGTTGTTGCTTCTCCTGCTTCTCTACGCTGCCTCTCCGAGTTGATCTTTGTCTCTTGTTCATTCTAGACATTGGGATCAGATCATCCTCTTTATCTAAACTCCCCTCTCTGCAGCTGAAACACTTTTGAGAATTCTTAGCAAGCCCACCCTAGTATCTCAGCTTAGCTTCAGTGCTCTGCCTCTGTGTGTCTTTATAAATGACCCCAAGCCTTTCCTTTATACTTTTCTCATTAGGAAACCAACGACCATGATCAGATCTTGAATCAATAGCTAAGATTAAAAGAAAGCTTGATCTGTGTGACTTAAGACAATTTCATCACATGTTTAATTTAATTAACTTTAATTATTTAATTTCTCTAAGTTTAGACTTAGGAAATACATTAAAATAATTAATTAATTAAATATATCCCAAACCAGATGAAATTTCCCAAATCTCTTTCTAGGTCTTGTAGATCAAGTGTACTCTAGTCCCTCCACAAAATTTGGGAGCTAGAGCACAACTAATGCTACCCCAAATACACAAAATCTCAACACTCCCTCTTAGCATCAAGAGTGTGCTATAGCAATACATCACACCATGCATTACAAGATTTTGGGCACTGGTTTCTGTGTTGTTGATGGTTGGCCTGCTGCCACTCAACTCTGCACTGCTGCTGCCATTTTGTATTGCTACCACTGCCACTACAACATTTGTACTGCAACTCCCTCTCAATTTGTTGCATCTGTGTTGCTCATAGCACTGCCACTGCTAATCTGTTGCACTGCAACTTCAATTGTTGAGAGAAACAACTGAATCTCCTGCCCAATCTTTGACAAACAAGTCAGTTGGGCTACATCTTCATCACTGAAGCTCCATAGGTTGTTGATTTGTGCTGACATCTGAAGGATGATGCACAGCAACAGCTTTGTACTGGGCAAGCAGACTCCCTTTGCACTGCTGAAGTCACATCAGCCCTTAGTGTTGAAATCCCTCACGTTGCTGTTGTGTTGTGCTGTCCTCTTGAAGCCTCCACACTGCTGCAACTCTACTCTGCGTAAGCAGCTTTGCTCTGCGCTGCTAAAGTCACATCAGCCCCTACATTCCTTCCATCCTTCAGATCTGCCTCTACTTCATCTGTGATCTATGCACCCACTGCTCCACTTGTCCCGCTACTGTCTTAAGGCTCCCGTAGCTTGGATGAGATCGAAGAGATGGGCTACTCAAGGATCCCGCCCTACATTCTGTAGCTCTTCTACAGATCCATGTCGCCCCACTTTCGTGTTTCAAGAGCACTCGTAGCTACATCATCTTCTGACCCATCATCTGCCACAGTAGCCTTGGAAGAAGAAGCTTCCTTGTCCTTTTTCTTCTGAGGACAATTGCTCGCAAAATGTCCTAATTCACCACACTATAAGCACTTGATATTTGACAGATCCTTCTTCATCTTTCCCTGCTGCCTCTTTGATGCCAAGGTTGCATCCTCTTCATCTTCCTTCTTCACTTTGCTCGATCTAGAGTTGTACTGCTTCTTGGTGATTCTGTGGAGTTCTTCTTAATGCAGAATTGCCCACAAGTTGTCCCAATCTGGGAGGTCCGCTCTGCCCAAGATACTTTGGACAAAGGTTTCCCACTCATCTGTGAATGCATTGAGAGCAGTCCTGACCATCAGCGCATCTTCCACCTTAACACCCGTTGCAGTCAACTGATCTCTGATCGACGCCAATCTGAAGAGGAAATGTTCCATGTCTTCTCCCTTGGTCATCATGAATGACCTCATGTCTCCAACAGCATCTTCCTTTGGACAGACATTCCCTCATATAGGGAAGTTAAGGCCATCCACATCTCAGTAGTTGTCTTCTTTTCAGCTATGTGTGGGACAATATGGTCCTTAATTCCATCCATGATCAATCGCTTGGCATGCCCAGCAGCTTCATTATGCTTCCTTAGGAGATCTGCATCAGTCGATATGGCCAGAGTTTGTTCTGCATGGCCTCTTAGATGATATGCCTCTAGGACTATCAGGATCCTAGCCTTCCAAACTGAGAAGTTGGAAAGGCCATCCAATTTGTCCTGATCTCGCAGTCCATGAGGAGCCATCTGCTCAGAAATGTGCTGGAGCTTCCTTTCTCCTTGCTAAAGCACTGGATCTAAGGCCCTTGGCGAAACAGGCACCTTTTGCTCCCTCTAACAACTGATTTCCCTTCTTGGAAATCTTCCAAATCAATAATGACTCAGCTCTCTTTGATCCTATGATCAATCTGCAAGTTTCTTTGGCTAGAAACTTTTTGAGAAGTTGATCTCCTCCTGCTCTTTGTCACTAGTGCTTAGGCAAAAGGTCTGAAAACTTCAGGTATTTAACCCCACCAGCACCTTCTGAATTTCTGTAGTTCTACTTCAGGCTCTTCTGGATCTGATAGCTTCAGATCTGCGTCACACAAGCTGGTTTTAGACAATCCCAGTGCTACCTCTACGCAATAAGTGCGTGGGCCTTCTGGGAGACAGTGTTAGACTGCCTCACCCTGCCCTCTGCGTAATCTGCTTCTCTAAAAACTGCGTTGTCCCTTCAAATCTGCCCTTCTGCTGCTTTCTGCAACAAGAACCTTCAATCATCTGCTAGTGACCCTCCTAAATTTGCAATTCCTCTAATACCATGTGAAAATTTATGAATGTTACAATTATGCAGAAATCTACTGTTAGATTTGGTTATGCTCCTCCTACTTAATTGAGTTATTAACTAAAAATTTCAAATTAATATCGAAGCAAAACACATAACAGACTTTCACCAATTCAGATCTAGAAAAAATACATGCACACATAGACAAAGTGACACAGTGATTTTCTGGACAAATAGTCCTTAGAAAAACCCAATGCGGGAAAACTGGTTTGTTGGCTGCTGGAGGGTTTTATTATTAAGAGTTTTCTGAATACAACAAATCTAGGTTCCAAATCTGGAAAACCCTACAGAGATAAAATAGATCTACAACTCACCGGTTGTTCTAAAACCAAAATAATGAAGCCCCTGGAGAAGGTCAAGTTCCTAACCTTCTGTGAGAAGCTTGGAATCGTGGAAAGACCCTATTTTGAGGGTCCTGCTTGAGTTGGACTATGAGCTCTAGGAGCTAAAGGGGGCTTGGGATAGCTTCTTGGAGCTATAAGCACATACGAGGCTAGGCTTGTCGAACCTTGATGTGCTTCTTCCCCACCGTTATGATATTGAGTTGGTTCGCCTCTCTCTGATCTATGTCTCGCACGCATCCTACCCATGGAGTTTCTAACTCATGGGAAGTACCTCTCATTTGGCCAATGAAGTGGGAAATGTGAATAGAGACCATAGCAAGACCGATGGACACATCAGAGATTGTCGTACTCTCTATGTCTAGGATGGCACGTGTCCAACACCTTGATCTGGGATCAAGTATGATGAGGTTTTATCCTCTAAACTGACTTTGGGTCAGTAAACTAACTTCGAGTTAGTATGAGACTCTTTTGAGACTGAGAGAGGTTTTTACCTCTAAGTTGACTTCGGGTCAGCTGAGTCTGATGTCTTTGTGACTCACCTTTTGTTCTGAAATAAAGAGCGAACAAAGCAAGTTACGGCGGGATGACGCACGATGTTTGGTTTGGTAGATGATGGATGGCACTTGTGGACAGATGGAGTTCTCACTAGTTGAGAGAGAGTATTAATTTTGGGCAACTAGGTCCAAACTCCATGTTGCACTGCTCATATGACGATGGTCATATTTTTGTTGGATTTCTCTTTTGGAGAGGTGCAAGATTGATCTAAAGATCATTTGATCAAATGAGCAGAACATTGATTTTGAATTTATTTTCCACATGTGCAAGGTCGACCAGATTTATCCCATATGCCTAAGAGATGTGTCACACGCCCTCATTGATGAATATAAATTGGAGAGACTTGGAGGTCATTTCTCATCATCTCATCACACATTCTCTCATTGTGATTCGATTGGTTCAATAGCCTTTGGAGGCCTTTTTCCCTCGCACGTGTGGAGCGAAGCTGCTATTTTTCTGCTCTGATCTGTTTAGGGCTTTCTGTTTTATGTGCTAATCTGTTTAGGGCTTTCTGCTGCAGCGTTGACCTTGGTCAACCCTTGGTCATTTGACCTCAATCTTCTATAGAAATTCCGATTTTAGGAGGTCGTACAGCTAGGCACTAAAATCGAGGAATTCTAGGTTGTTTGACCGAAGCCCTAGTTTGCTGCGTTGACTTTTCTGAAGCTTACTGGGTTGACTTTTCTGCGTTGTCCCTGCTTTGGCTTACGTTGACTTGTGATGAGTTGTCTTTGAGGGTTGTGGGTGTGACACATGAAAGTGCTCGCTGACCAAGAAAGACTTTGTTGGTTGAAGCATCCTGCTAACCGCCGTAACGCAACAATATCTCATATCTTCGTTGGACATAAGGAATAGTAAATTTGATCTCTATTTGACTTGTCTTCTATTGATATATTATTGTGTTCTATCAGCATTTTACTTTCAATTTTATGTGATTGCTATCTTGTATTGGGCCTAAGAAAGATTGAAGTAAAAGGGAATCAAGCATAGAACACCATTATTATCTAAATTTAACAAAAACCCATGTGTTCGTTTTCTGAAATTCGCTTTCGTCTGCTCAGAAAATGCGTTTGAAGTTGAGTGGTCAAAACTGTTGCGTTTTTCCCTTGATCTAATGCTGGATGTCCACACGTGCGAGCTGGGTGGATTTTGACCAATAAAAATCCATATTTGAACCTTTAGAAACAATGTCCATGTGACGAATTTCCTTCTAGAGTGGTTATACTACCTCAACCATGGAGACAACTGTAGAAACTGTAGAAATTTCAACTGGCAAACTATCATTAGTAAAACTTATACAAAATTCATCTTAATTCATTAAAAATAATAGAAATAATAATAATAATAAACCATGTATGCGGGAATTTGGAGCGTTTATGAAGAAATGTGGTTCAAAATGATGATAATGAGTGAATGGAATGATGTGAAAATAGATGGTTTCATCAACAAAATTATGACAAATTGGAGGCCCAACACAAACCATGGACAACAAGTGGACACTTCATAATGGCATGCTCTTCCATAGTGGGATTTGGTATGTGCTAATGTCTCCAAGCTCCAAAGGGAGTTAGCCAAGTACCTCATTAGGTGGTTTCTACCTTTAGAAGGGGTAGTATGTCCAGGGTACATCCCTCAAATGGTGGTGGCATGTGATAAAGAGGTGAATGGAATAGAGAATGAGAGGGGCATCCTGGGCCACATATCGGGGCACAAGGGTAGCTAAAAAAGGGAAGCCTACACCTGGGTATATAATGTATAGGAGGGAGCAATCGTGGTAAATGAGGTGCCCTGGCCTTGATTTTCCACCCTCTTTATATGCCTTTTGCCTTTTATGGTTTTTCTTTGAGTAATTGCTCGGGACTCAAAGGAAAAGAGCATGTTGTGTAAGATATCGTAGTGGATACCCCATTTTCGGTGGGGTGGTTCATTTCCCTCCAGGGGTTGGGACAATCATGGATTCCTTAATGATAAAGGACGCTCATCTAGGGCCTATGGAACCAAGGTGATGGCCATGGGTATGGGGTACAACTCATGCATTGGCTTTTTCCCACGTGCTAAATATGTTTATCTCAGCCATCTTTTGCATCTTGTGGTACATTTCCCCGTTAAATGTGGACATTTTTGCTTTTACTTTTTCTTTTCGGCTGCTTCAACCTCTGGGGCATCGTTCCAAGCCTAACCCAAGGTGGGGCCAAGGGAATGGGGACGGTAACCCTATGTGGACCCAGTGAGGAAATGTGGACCCAGGTGGGAGAGATGATGAATGGGGCTATAGTCAGTGGAAGGGGGATGATATATGTGGATAAGGGGGCGAGACCAGACAACCAAAGTCGGGGTTTCCCAAGTAGTACCACCTTGAAACCAAATGGTCAGTAAAGGAGATCCCATGGGACTAAAATCCAAGGGTAACATCCAAAAAAAGTCAAGGGCATAGGAGCACAAACTAAGCCCAATCTTTTTGCTGAATTCCCCCATTACTCCATGCCTAGAAGTGTCCATGATAAGTAAACCCATTACTCAATTACCAAATGACATGTAATATTCCCAATTAGCCTTGCTAATTGGAATATTTCATTTTTGCTTTATTTTGCCGCTTTAGCTAGACATAATAAATAAAGTGAGAAATAAGAGGGGTCACCTCACTTTAGTCACCTCACTTTATAATAAAGTGTTCTTTTTCTAGTAGATTGACGTTGTAACTTAAGAGAGGGGGCCTTGGGGGTCCACATGAGTATGATGGGGGAGGCATCAGGCTGACCCAAGGTAAACTGCGCAGGTCAAAGGGGAGTTAAGTTTTGGAGGGAGTTTGGCATTATAAAAGGAGAGGTTCTCACCTCATTTGGATCATGCATATTTTGATATTGATATTGAGAGCTAGACTTTTGTCTGCTTCAGCACGCCGGTTGTTTAGTCGGTCTGCAGCACTGTTTAGTGCACGAGTGTCTCCGGTCGGAGATCTCACCCTTAGCCTCTGGGGACTTCGAGTGCCTGCCCTGGTAAGGTTATTTCTGGTTTCACCCTTAGCTTCGGGGGACTTCGAGTGCCCGCCCTAGTAAGGTTAATTTCTGAGTTCTATCTTTCAGTTTCAGTAGCAGTTTCAGGTGGAGAGTCGGAGAGGAAGAAGCCCTCTAGTGGCTGCGCAAATCTAGGAGGAAAAACGCAGTTTCAGCAGCAGGAAGGACGCAGATCAGTTTGGAGTGAGGACGCTGTTCCAGTAGGAAGAGGAAGGACGCAGATCTGAAGGCACAGTGATAGATCCAGCCTTGGAGATTGTAGATCTGAGCAGATATTTGCAGATCTGGTTCTGTAGGTTGCAGATCCGGAGGGGTAGCACTAGATCCAGCTTGGGAGATTGCAGATCTGAGGAGATATTGGCAGATCCAGCCTAGATCTGAAGAGATAACATCAGATCCAGCCTTTGAGGTTGCAGATCCGAGGAGATATTGGCAGATCTAGCATAGATCTGAAGAGCTAGCAGCAGATCTAGCCTTGTGGGACGTATCCGAGAGATAAGAGCGGCATCCAAATTTTTGTATGACTCGTCCAAACAGATCTCAAAGTGTAGAGGACGCAGCAGATCCAGTCAGGGAGGACGCAGATCTGATGAGTAGGGTATTTATGTGGGGTTCTGGCAGCATTTTTCAGTGTTTTCAGCCTTGAGGAGTTGGTCATCTCATCTGGAGGATTTGTGGGTAGATCCAGCCCTTTTGCCAGCATATTTCTTGAGCTTCTGAGCTGTTCCTGAAGGCACAGCGTTTTTGTAGGAGGAGGGTTTCTGCGGGCGATTTTCGGAGGTGGTCCATTTGCTCCACGGTTTCTGGGTTTTGTCCCTTAGGTAGCATAGGTGATCCAGATTTTGCTCATTCCCAAGAAGGGATCAGCCCCTTAGCTTCAGCTTTCACTCCTGCCACAGTTAGCTGACAGTTTCTTCCAGCAGCTGGGATGCAGTTTCTGTAGTAGCCATTTCCTTTTTTCTGAGAGGATTCTTCACTTGCCTTGAGCAAGGATAGGTGCCCTCATTCTGATTTTCTTGTACTCCTCTCTATGTACTTTCAGATTAATAAAATGGCTCAGTTTTCTGGCATTCTATGTGTAATTGTTCCATGATCTGGTTCAGCATTGTATTTTCTATATCTGTCTGGCATATTTCTGTTTATTACTGGTTATTTCCCTTTGGGGATATTACATGACAAGACATACCTTTGGCTTCAAGGGGGGCACCTTCAAACATACAATCAATACAGATGGGTGAGGGACCACATGGTTGGTTCAGGTGGACGAGAAATGGCACAACGAGCTAGTTGATGGCTGCAAGGGGTTGTTTGCTCTCAGTTGAGGACCATCATGCAGAAAAAAAATTCTCCTAAGGATATCACCCACGAAGTGGTGGGTAACAATGTTTGTAACAAGCATTAACAATAGTATCATGTCACCATATCAAAAACAATGTATCTAGCTTGCTTCATAAGATCTAGAAATTCATCATGTAAGATACTTTGCCACGTATACCAATATATCAAAACTCAATATTTCTAAGTGGCTTTACCATGACTTGATAGAATGTAAGATATTTGTTTACTACCAAGTGCATTGTCTCATCATAAGTATCATGAATCAAACTTTCATATGCATGAGCCATTTGTGAAGGTGACATTCCCATCATACCTTAGGGCTTACCTTGCCATCCTATATTGCAACTATAACCTTGCAATAAAGCACCATACATACCTTGAGTATTCAAATACCTGTGCACCTTCCTATTTTACATAGGTAGTTGTAACACTTTGTCAACTTTTCATCAAGTGCCTCTTTTCATTTTCTAGCGCTAGTTCTTCTCCTCCTGCATTAGCCATGATCCTCAAGAACAATCCACTTATCATAACTCATCAGGAGCTTAGAAGGATCCAAACACTCAAATATACATGCAGAAAGTATACGTAATAATCAAAGCAATAAACTCAAACAGGAATAGAATCACAAAGAGGTAACATAAATCTAAAAATACTTATCATCAATGAGAGGTGATCACATCCCTTTTGAACCAGCCTTCGAGAGTCATTACCATCCATTATCATGACAATGTTGCATTCAATATTTCAACCAAATTTATCAGCAACCAAGCATAAAAGAGACTATCCCATCTAGGGCTTCATTAAATCTGACACAAGTGCTTGAATATCTACACAGTGATCATGCTAGGGTTTCTAGATTGCATATCTCAAATCTTTACTGTAAACCAAGGTTTCTCCCAAAACCTAACCTCATAATATCCATCACACCCTAAAAGTGAAATTGCCTAAAGTTACCTTGAAACCCTAGTATTTTTTTAGGTCTCCACCATCTTCTCTTGCTTCCATCAAAGTTGTCATCATAGGGGTGATCTTCAATGATTTTTATTCATCCCAGCTTTGATACCATGTTAATTTTTCTTAGGTCTATATTGTTCTTTGCTTTGATAATTGCATTTCATTATTTCCATATTAAATTCATGCTATTGCATCATCACATTATTCAGATTTACATCATTATTCAACAGCATATGCAACTATATAGAAAGAACAATATCATCATCAATGTTGTGGAACAATAAAAGAAAAGAATTCACACATAGAGTCACCAAGACGTTAAGAATTTGAGGGCTGGTGATTAATTCAAATTCTCTACTTGATAATTACTTGTGAACTTATTTCTCTTACTTAGATCTTCTCTTTATTAGCTTATTAGGTCTTTCATCAAGTCAGTTATCAAAAACACAAGAGACACAAAATTTAGGCTCTTCAAGCCAGGTCCAAAACCTCTCCCTCCTAGAGAGGAAAACCCGCAAGTAATTCTTCTTATAGACTTTCAGTTGACAAGTACTATGACCATGACACAAACCCTTGACTCTTGTATGCTTCCAAGACCTTGTCACTGCTCCTTTCTTGGCTTCTTACGCTGATCTCTCTTTCCTGCACCGTTCAACACCAGTCCTAGAGAACTCGGTCTCTAACTGCACTCCTTTTTGCACTCTTTTACACTGACCCTAGGAAATCTTGGTTCCTAGATAACCACTTGCTTCTTTTACTGTCCTCCTTCAAACTAGTCTCGGCCTCCTTTATATCTGAGATCCTTGGCATGTTGTGATACTATGTCTATCTTTGTGAACTAGTGGCAGACTCCTCCTTTGCTATATTTCCCTCCTATAACCGCACTAAGAGTAGACTTTGTCGCTTGTTGTAGTATGTATCAGTTCTATAGAATCTGCAAGGTATATTAGGCCCAGAATCAGAGGTAAGTATCCCTCTCCTTTTACATTGTCCAGCCTCCAATCTTTGCACCCAAACAGATCTCAACTTCGCACTCCAATTGCAGACACTTGATTCAAAATCCTTTTCTGTCTATACTACACCAAAACCACAGACCTTCTCACTATAATATTGCCTCAGATATGTCCAAAAATCTCAGACCAATCCAAACTCTGTTGTTGTCATTTATGCGAAGTTTATTGGGCTATTTATAGTTGTTCGTCCCTGTAATTAGCTGACCTATCAATGAACTGTTGTGACATATTTTTGAGTCGACCTTTCCAGCATCTTCAAGCCAACTTTACAAGGTTTATCTCCAACATCTTTGAGTTGCCTTCAAGGAGTACTTTTGACCAAGTCTTGGAGCATACAAATTTTCTTTACAAGTGTAACAATATTTCATATACATGACTCTAAATAACAAGATGACAAATCCCTAAAAGACATCAAGAAGAAGTCTTTGACCTATAATAAAATTCCTTGCTCATGAAACCCATGAGGCAAGCATTACAAAAATACGTTTTATTATCTTTGTCCTCTTCATTACATAAATTCATAATTACTAGTCATTATGAAGACCGAACCTAGTTACACTTTCCAACACTCCTTCTTAACTAGGGAGGCATTCACAATGGTACATGGTTACTTTCAATCTGAAGAATCTCATAAGAAGAATCGGATTGGTAATCGCATCTATATAGCATCATATCAACCAGCATTGTCCTAGTGCAATGCCTTGACTAGCAACCCCATCTCTCAACGAGAAAATGGGCTACAATGCACATGACTTATAGACACCATAGTCATTGTCTCTCCAAGGTACATAGTCCACCCAGGTGTTCACAAAGTATGACTTTGGACTATTCTTCTCTTGGGTAGCTAGCCCTCAAAGAATATCGTTCCACACTACTCTTATCTTGAATGCCCTATCTCATTCTCAAAGAGTATCGGATGCCAAATGATTACCAAATCCTCCATTTTGTCTTCCTAGTTGAAGACTATAATGATGTGTCTATCTCTCCCTCTCAGCGAGGGAGGACCTATTCCACAAGGGAATGTACTCATTTCTATACAAGGAATGTACCTAAGCTCATTCTTAGGAATTACCAAGTTTCTTCCAAGTAAGAAACTTAGCACCAGGCTCCCTCTTAAACAGGGACCCACAACAGCAATGGTGAGACACCCAGTGCTCATGAAGAATTCCTGCCCTCGAAGTCATGGATTTCGATATTGAGGAATCTTCAACTTTAGTTTCATAGGGCAGAGATCATCCATCACTTTCATTCATGAGTCATGTCATCTACCAGAAAGTGATTCATCAATCTTTCTCAATGGTCCACCTTTATGCCATGCTGCTTTCCTTCGAACTATCTCCAAGGATCTTACATCCTTTCACATGATTGGCATCCCTGCATAAATTCATCCAAAATAAACATATACATATGAACTTTTAAATCAAAAGTTACCTCAGTGATGATCTTTCACCATGACATCTTCCTGTAGGCATCGACATCCTCTATTCAGATTGACACATCTCCTAATGATATGTATTGTCAAGGGTCTTCTTCTTTACCAGACTTCTATTAGAGCCTACATATCTTCCCAGGAGATATTCTAGTCACATCTTCTTGGCTTCCGGATGATAACTGCCTCTTGACATGGTTGCACTTCATGATCTCTTTCTTTCTGCACATCTTCATTCACGGGAACTTCCAATTTCCAGTTCCTTGTTCATATACAACCGCATCATATTCCATATGAGGATATATTATGTTGATTTCATTTGTCAGTGCACCGAGAGAGATCCTCCTCCATAGATCATACTTCACAACATCCACTGTCAGCATATAAATATATATACCTCGTACCTTTTTCCTTTGAGTCACCCTGTAGCAATTTTACAGGAATGAAGAACTTCATTCCCTTGACCTGCTTCATCAATATGTCATCACATCCCAGAATTCTATAGCATAGAATTCTTGATGAAACCTTTCTGCTTTCTTTCTAATCAATGAATCCATAGAGAACTCCATTAGAAGATGTTAGCACTAGTTTCCATGATGACCCTTGATTTTGTTGACTGCCTTCCATCAGTATTGTTATTAGCGAGGTTTTCCAGGAGTTGTTTTACCAAGAGCTTGTACCATGCTTTTATCATGATGCTACTAATATACATTGCTTCCTATCATACTAACCAACAGAAATCACATAAAGAAGAAGATGATCTCAATCATAATAGAGATCTTTCGCTTTTTATTTCTTAGATTTCTTAACATCAAGTTCTACCCTTTCATATTTGACATGGGCTTCTTCCTTTTTCCTCTTGTCCTTTCCAGATTGAGGACAATCTCTTTTATAATGCCCAAGTTCATTACATCCAAAGCATCGTACTTTGTCCATATTTCTTCTTTTATTTTGAGGACCAAATTTTCCAAATCTTCCTTTCTTCCTAGATATGGCTGCAAAGGCTTGATTCCCTTCACTTGATCCTATATCAGCTTTGGCTTTCAATCTTGTTTCCTCTATTTTACATAGAGACCATAAATCATGGAATGGTGTTGCTTCTTTCTTCCCGTTTAAACTTGAAGTGAAGTTTCCCCATTCTTCTGGTAGAGCATTCAGCAACACTGTAGTCATCTCAGTGTTAGACATTACTTCTCCCAGTTCTTGCAGTTTGTCTCTTATTTCAGAAATCCTCATAAAGTATGAAGTGATTCCTTCTTCTCTTGACAAATTCATTTTGTATAGTTCTTGTCTCAGAGATATTGTTTCTCCTGCAGTACTCACAGAGAATAGCTCCACCAGTTTCTCATATATTTCTTTTGCAGACTTCAGTTTTGATACATAGGGAATGAGTGAGTCCTTAATGGATTCTATGAGAATCCTCTATCCTTGATTTCCTGATAACATAGTTGGAGGCACCCTCCAATCTATCTTGGTCACACAGTCCATTGTTGGACATCTCCTCAACTGTCGATACCTTGCTCTAACCCTCTGCTCGGCTTGACTTACGCACTCCTTGTGGAGTAAGTCACTTCTTCTGCTGTTGCACGGGAAAAACTAAGTTTCTTTGAGTAAGAAACCCTCTGAGGTCAAGAAATCTCCAACTGTGTTTTTCATAATTTTCTGACGCTTATGCACACGCTTTTACTGTTGTGCAGTAACTGCGTCCTTCAGCTACGCTGCTCTGCTATGCTGCCTCTTCTGCAACTGAAAAGGCTTACCCCTCTGTCAACTCTCTGAGAGGGAGATTTTTCTGCATTGGAATGCCCTTATGGCTTGGATAGCGTAATTTTTTGGGAGGGTCTTCTGCAAATTACGCAAATCCCAGACTCTTCAACGCTGATATGCTGGTTCTCTTTGTTTTCTCCTGCACTTCAGCTTAAATAAGCTCTGATACCATGTGAAAAATCCTAGATCTGGATTCCTACTGCAACAAATCCGAATTACTTCTCCTATTATTTGATAATTATTTCATTACATTGAAATACTGAGGTAATTACTGAAGCAGTCTACACAAATAATGTTGCGGAATAAATCTAAGTGCTGAAACAATCTGAACAAAATACAATGAAAAACAATCACATTGACACAGTTATTTTTGGACTAAGTCCCCAGAAAAACCCAACTTGGGAAAACCGGTGTAGCAGATCTGAGGGTTTGTATTATTAGGCATAGGAATCTTGAATACAACTAGGGTGCCAACATCCGGCAAACCCTTTAGAGAAATCTAGACAGCAAGAATAATTGTGAGATATACACCACTCAACAAGTCTCCCACTGATCAAAAAAACAGTGTTGATGAAGCCCTCACTACCTCTGTGTGATTGCTTACACTGGATATGCATAAGCCTGCGTAGGCAAGCTAGAGAAACTGCATCACCCTTTCCTGCAGCTGATCTGGCTGATCTAAAGTTGGATCTTGGCCCTCCTGGCTCAGAACCCCAGCCTCTATCTTTCTCCGGACTGACTCCAAGAGACACTGCGCTGGCTCTGCGTGATTCTCTTAAGTAACTGTGTCACCCCTGCCAAAAAATGCGATGTCTCTCTCCTGTGTTGTTGTTGCCTCTCTCTGAAATGTATTCTTGGCCCTCCTGACCAATCTCTGCTTCTGCCCCTCTCTGGATCTAATCACTGAATCAAATCACTTAGCAAACCCAGCCCTAGTGATTTGTTCTGGATCAAAAAGTTGTGTCTCCTCACACAAATTCGAAAATTCTCAATGGCTCAAGTGTGAAGTGTCTTTTTCCATAGGCCCCTCACCCTCCTTATAATCTTTCATTGACTCTTCCACGGCCAAGATTAAAACATAATCAAGGGCTAAGATTAACTTGGAGGTGATCCATGACTTTATCTAGAAGATACACACTCGATTTAATTAATACACTTTAATTAATCAGTTTCCCTAAGTTTAGACTTAGGAAAACATTAAAAAATGATTAATTAATTTAATTAAATCATCTCTAAGTGGAATTCTCCAAAACCATTTCTGGGTTTTATGGAATATATGTGTCTTAGCCTATATACAAAATTACAAGGCTAGAGCACATCCGATGCTACCATAAATCAACACTTTCCAAATTGAGGACAATCTTGTTTATAATGCCCAAGTTCATTACATCCAAAGCATCGTACTTTGTCCATATTTCTTCTTTTATTTTGAGGACCAAATTTTCTGAAGCTTCCTTTCTTCCTAGATATGGCTGCAAAGGCTTGATTCCCTTCACTTGATCCTATATCAGCTTGGCTTTCGTCTTGTTTCCTGTATTCTACATAGAGACCATAAATCATGGAATGGTGTTGGTTCTTTCTTCCCGTATAAACTTGAAGTGAAGTTTCCCCATTCTTCTGATAGAGCATTCAGCACCACTGTAGTCATCTCAGTGTTAGACATTACTTCTCCCAGTTCCTGCAATTGGTCTCTTATTTCGGAAACCCTCATAAAATATGAAGTGATTCCTTCTTCTCTTGACAATTTCATTTTGTATAGTTCTTGTCTCAGAGAGATTGTTTCACCTGCAGTACTCATAGAGAATAGCTCCACCAGTTTCTCATATATTTCTTTTGCAAACTTCAGTTTTGATACATAGGGAATGAGTGAGTCCTTAATGGATTCTATGAGAACCCTTTGGGCTCTGATTTCTCCTTTCATGTACTTGGCATGAGCTGGAGCATCTTCTTGAGGGTTGAATTGTAGATCCTTCGATGTAATCCATAACTTCGTCTTCAATTAAATTCAAATCTGTCCTCGTCTTCCATACACTAAAGTTTGATGACCGAACCAATTTGTTGCTCTCTTTACAATAAGCCATCTTGACAGATTTAAGTAAGGTCATAAATACTTACTTGAGTAGAGTGAGTTGCAGCTTCCTTGATGATGATGAAGATGAAGTCAGGAACTTCTTCTAAGATTGAAATCTCCCCTTGATGATAAAGGATATCCTCTGTTAAAATTTGGGTACCAGAGGACAAGTGGTTCCCTAAGGCTTTGATATTTGGCCTAGGGAAAAGTGTCCAAATGTATTTAAATTTTTCTCCTAAAGTGACTTTATAAGTGGTAAAGTCGAATCTAATTTAAAAGTGACTTTATAAGTGATAAAGTTACTAAGTCTAATTTTAAAGTGACTTTAATAAAGTCAATGTGAAATTAGAAAGTGGAAAGTGACTTTGGAAATAAAAGGCTAAGTGGGTCTTTATTGAAGTGGGGTGAATTAAAAAATAGAAAGTGAGAATTAAATACCCATTTAAACTCAGCCCTAGATCTGAAAATATCTCAGCCATTGGATTTAGGGATTCCCCAAAAGTCACTTAGGGTTAGGTTAAAGGAGGAAAAGAAGAGAAAAGGTCATTCAGTCTTTCATGAGCAGATTGACAAAGAAGGAGAAGAGAGCAAGGAGATTTCTGAGCAGAGAAGTTGAAGGAAAGCAGATCCTTGGCACACATACCAAGGCAGCGTTCAGCAAATCCGTACAGCAAAGTTGGCACACAGTTCAAGGCAATTTTGGTAACAATTTTCAAGGCAGAACCATACAACAGCTTTAGCACACATTTCTAGGCAGTCGTACAGCAGTTTTGGCATAGATTTGAGGTGCATTTATTGTTGGTTTTGAGGCACAGTTTTCGAGGCAATCTATACAGCGTACTGTTGTCCCTGTGCACATAAACCGAGGCAGAAATCATACAGCATTTATTGTTGTCCCTCTGCATGCACATCGAGGAGGTCGTACAGTAGCATTTATTGCTGTGTATTCTGGGCACAAAAATCAAGGAACCTGTACAGCATTTATTGTTATCCCTGTTTTACTGTTTGCACAATTTTCGAGGCAATGATTAAGCACGGAAAACAAGATAAGTTGTATTTGTTTGGTTGCTAGAATTTTCTGTGTATTTCTATTTCACTGTAAAAGCAAAATTATCAAAAATAAAGAAGAGCTCTCGAACTGGTTTTCCCCAAGAGTTGTAGGGGGTTTTTCCATAGTCATATTGACCAAAAATCAACGTGTCATTTTCTGTGTGTGTGGCTAAAATAATTTTTGACTTTTATTTATGCATTTTCCAGCACTTTGAAATTTTCAGAATTTCTGTTTTCAGAAATATTTATTATTTCCAACTTGTTGAATGTATGTTTATGAGAATGGGCATATAACTAAATGGGAGTAATAAGGAGAAACTAATAACCGTGGTTGGGCTCAAAATTTCTACATGGTATCAAAGCTTGGTTGGCTGAAAAGTGCAGTTTGGGACAGCAAGTGAACAATTACAGCAAGCTTATTTTTCACACAGAAAACTGAACGTTTACCATAGCATTGAAATTTTCAGTTTGTTAGGACAGCAAGCATGTCTTTGGGCTTGAGGGTGGAGGATAGGTTGGTTGAGCAGAGTAACTATAGTGCATGGAGGGAGAGAATCCAGAGCATATTTGAGGAGGCAGAAGTCTAGGGCATCATGGTTCACACCACACAGCGCCCAGTAGCAGTGCCTGCTGACCTTGTTCAACTGGCAAATTTTAATAAGAAGAATACCAATGGAAAGAGATTGATTCTGGACGGTGTTAAAGACCATGTCATTCCTCATGTAAGAGGAAAGACATGCACATGAGATGTGAATAGCCTTGACCAATCTCTACCAGAGTACCAATGGAAACAGAAAAATGGTCTTAAGGGAGAAGTTGAAGGCCATTAAGATGGCTAAGACTGATAGTGTTACATCGTACCTCACAAAGATCACTACAGTGAGAGATGAGTTGGCTGCTGTTGGAGAGACCATTCCACCCACTAAGTTGGTGCGAACTACATTGAATGGTCTTCCCAAGATATGGGAGAGTTTTGTGGATGGGATTGTTGCACGGGAAAACCTTCCCACTTGGGAGAGGTTGTGGGATGATTGCATTCAGAATGAAATCAGAAAGAACCAGCTTAAGATAGCCAAACTAGTTGAGGAGGATGACAATGTAGCATTGTTAACAAGGGGCAAGAAGGGCAAGGGAAAGAAGCAAGCTTCCACAAGTGCAGGTGGGGGCAAAGGCAAAGGTAAAGGTAAGCAGCAGGTGAACAAGAAGAAAGACTTTTCCAAAGTCAAGTGTTGGAATTGTCAGAAGTTGGGACACTATGCAGTTGTGTGTCCGGAGAAGAAGAAAAAGGGAAAGGACAAGACCATGGCAGCATCAGCAGAGATAGAGGACTTCTCGGAGGGCTTGACCGAGAGTTTGGGTTGATTGCTTTTGAGTCCACTAGTGCAGGATCATCTGCCACACAGGTTGAGAGGGAGTGTGCACTTCCCTCCACTAGCAAAGCATCTTCGGGTATTTGGTATGTTGACAGTGGGGCTTCCCATCATATGACAGGAGTCCGTGAGTACTTCTCGGAGCTTTCAAAGAGTGGCACTGATATAGAGGTAGTAATCAGAGACGACAGCATTGTTAGAGCAATCGGTGTGGGGACATTGACATTTGATAGGGAACCCAAACCTCCCTTGAATGTCAGGTCCCTATATTACTAGTTTAGCCCCTTATTGTTATTAGTATAGCCCCCTTATTGTTATTATTGTAGCCCCCTCTAACCCCAATATTGTTATTATTATGCCCTTACATTGTTATTGTTAGATCGGCTAGGATTACATTGTGGCCCCACTAGGATTACATTGTGGCCCCATGGACTCCTATATATAGAAAGGAGGTTTTGTCATTTGTATCATCCAAGAATTGTTCATTCATGTAATGTATTGGAGGTTGCCCCCTCGAAGTGGCTTATTTCTAAGGCGTTGATATTTCTTTTCTTCTATTTTTGGAGCTGGTTACACAACATTTGGTATCAAAGCTTTGATTCTGTTGTTTCTAATGGATCTCATTGCCTAAACAGCTAGCATGGTATTTTCGCTTATAACTTTTTTTTCTATAAAGCACCAGGTTTTTAAATTCTATACCTTACTGTTTAAAGCTCGAGGAACACCACGTAAATTTTAGAGCTTGGTTTACAATATTTTCGGAGATATGATCTGTGGAAGTTAGGTCTTTTTGGAGGCTCCTCAATTTAACCTAAACAGGTCATCGCAGCATTTTCGCTATAAATTTTTTTCTACGAAGGCTCAAAATCTGAAAGGCTCAAAATTTCAGATCCTAGTTCACAATATTTTCAGAGATATGGTCTGTGGAAGTTAAGCCTTTTTCAGGCTCCCGAATTTCATCTCAAAGAGGTGATCGTGGGAAAATCTTCATAACTCTCTCTCTAAGCATCATATTGGAATTCTGTAAAAAGTGGATGCAAGCACACGGAATTTAGTTTCCTATCTATCAATTTCAGAGCCTAAGGAGGAAGCAGTGACACGTGGCAAGTCATACAAGTTCGCTCTACTGAACCAGTCCATAATTAGGTCATCGTAGGACATTGGGCACAACTTTGTCTTCAAGAACCCAAATCAGGTCAAACTTGTGGCATCGAAAGAGGATTCAGAGGGCTACCTCAGTACCAAATTTCAGATATTGAAGATCCGAAATCATAGAGATAATTCAATTTCAATATCGCACTCCTCAAAAACAAAAAAAAGGTGTGTATTTTTTTTCAAATTACATGAGTCTCGTTTAAAAAAAAAATAGTTGGAATTTATTCCAAGAGCATATTGAAGAATAGATATCAGTATTGGGTTCTAAAATGGCCCCTAAAAAGAATTCAACACCCATTAAGCCTTCAGAAGGCTCTACTATGACTCATGAAGACGAAGAAACACAACATGAGATATCAAAATTACAAGAGCAAGTGCACCAAAATTCACTATCGCAAAGAGCAACAAAAAATGAAATGGAAGTTTTGAAGAAAGGTGTGGAAACTAAGATGGATGGTTTGAAGAAAGGCGTGGAAGCTAAGATGAATGGTTTGGAAGCTAAAATGGAAGGCATGGAAGTGGGCATGGAAGCTAAGATGGATGGCATGGAAGCTAAGATTGATGAAAAATGGAAAACATAAAAGTAGACATCGAAGGTTTGGCAAAGTTGATACAAGAAATGTTTCCTAATGGCAAAAAGATAGTAGAGGAAACTCATGATGAGAACAAAATAAATGTTAATCATGATTTCATAAACTCTAATGTTGGACAGAAGAACCACCATATTCCAAAGATGGATATGAGGAAGTTTGATGACAAGGATCCCGTAACATGGATACTACAAATGGAGCAATATTTTGATCTCAATAATGTGCAAAACACACAAAAGGTACGCATTGCAACTTTACATTTAGAACAAAATGCATTTGTATGGTATCGATGGCTTTGCTCCCATAAAAAAATTGTCACTTGGTCAATTTTTACGGAGGAAATGATAGCACATTATGAAGATACAAAGAGCAACACCTTCTTTAGCCAATTGATAAATCTCAAACAAAAGGGTTTAGTGGGGGAGCACATCGAGGACTTCCAAAAATTGAATATAAGGGTAACTGATATTCCAGAGGAACACAGGATTGATCTCTTCATAGGTACTTTAAAGGATAGCATCCAACATGAAGTTCGCATTTTGGAACCTGATTCATTGGAGAAGGCATTCAGGTTGGCAAGAAAAATTGAATGTAAAATTATGGCGACAAGGAAGCCTACCACTCACTTCTATAAAGAGGGAAGTGTTGCTACTCCTAGATTTTCACAACCTACAAGGTTGACACCACAACAATTGGAAGAAAAAAGAGAAAAAGGGCTTTGCTACAGTTGTGATAGCAAATACACTAAAAGTCATAAGTGTGCTGAGAAGAAATTATTTTACATAGATTGTGAAGAGGAAGAAGAAAATGAACAAGAAGATGATATACACCAGGAACCAGCCCCAGAAGAGGAAGAAATGAATCCAACCATATCGTGTAATGCACTGGCAGGAATTACCACTCCTCAAACTCTCAAGATAAAAGGACAAATCAAGAAGAGAAAGGTAATAGTGTTGATTGATTCAGGTAGCACCCACAATTTTATTCATTGTAAGGTAGCCAAGGAATTAAATTGTTTCCTATACCCAGCACCAAAATGTCAAGTGATGGTTGCAAATGGAGGAACTATAAATTGCTCTGGAAAATGCCATAATATCAAGCTAACCATGGGGGAATATGTATTGAATAGTCCAATGCTTTCCATTCCTATGGGAGGGGAAGCTTTTAATTTTCAAGAACTTTTCTTAAAAAAAATTTCAGAAGGAAAGTAAGTCAAATTACGAGGTATCGCAGGGAAGCCGGGAAAGATAATAAGCTCTAATGTTATGACAAAGCTTCTGAAAAAAAAAACAATGAGGCGTAATTACACAATTATGCTCACTAGAAGTTCCAACATCAAAATCATCTATTTCTGCAGATCTCCAAAAAGTCTTGGACAATCATTCCAAGGTGTTTGAAACTCCCAAAGGACTCCCACCTATTCGTGATCATGATCATGCTATTCATTTGATTCCAGGAAGTGTTCCCCCAAACATCAGGCCTTATAGATATCCTTACTTCCAAAAGAGCGAAATTGAACGTATGATTGCAGAAATGTTAGAGGCGGGTATAATTCAACCTAGTCAAAGTTCTTTCTCTGCTCCTGTAGTATTGGTACACAAGAAGGATGGATCATGGCGAATGTGTCCGCATTATAGGGAGCTCAATAAGCTCACCATTAAAGATAAATTTCCCATTCCTGTGATTGATGAATTACATGGAGCAATTTATTTTACCAAGTTGGATCTTCGTTCAGGATATCATCAAATTAGAATGAAGACTGAAGATATTCCAAAAACAGCATTTCGAACTCATGAGGGTCATTATGAATTTTGGTCATGCCTTTTGGCCTTACCAATGCACCTTCTACATTTCAAGGGTTGATGAATTCCATTTTCAAACCCTTCCTTAGAAAACTTGTGCTAGTATTTTTTGATGATATACTAATCTACAGCAGGTCTTGGAAGGATCATGTTGAACATGTTGACAGGGTGCTCAAACTATTGCAGGAGAAACAAATATATGCAAAAAAATCCAAATGTTTCTTTGGAGTACAAGAGGTGGAATATTTGGGTCATATTGTATCTCACGAGGGTGTTAAAGTAGACCCTAACAAAATTAAAGCCATTAAGGAATGGAGAGTCCCCACAACCATAAAGAAGTTGCGAGGATTTCTCGGGTTAACAGGGTATTATCGCAAGTTTGTTAAGAATTATGGGAGAATAGCAGCACCTCTAACAACATTATTGAAGAAAGATGCATTTTCATGGACTCCTGAAGCAACCAAGGCCTTTGAACATCTTAAAGAGGCAATGTGCCTAGCACCGGTCTTAGCTACGCCAGACTTCACAAAAACCTTTATTGTGGAATGTGATGCCTCAGGAAATGGAATTGGTGCATTTTTAATGCAGGAAGGAAGACCCGTTGCTTTTGAAAGTCATCCAATCAAAGGAAAGTATTTACAAAAACCTATTTATGAGAAGGAAATGTTAGCAATACTGCATGCACTAAAGAAATGGCGAACTTACCTAATGGGAAGACACTTCAAGGTAAAATCTGATCATGATAGTCTTAAACACTTTTTGGAACAAAGACTATCTTCAGAAGAGTAGCAAAAATGGGTCACAAAGATGTTGGGTTATGACTTTGAAATAATCTACAAAAAAGGAAAGCTTAATGTTGTTGCAGATGCACTCTCAAGAAAGAATGAAGAGGTGGAAGCACTGCTTTGTGCCATTTCTATTATCCAACCAGATTGGATAACCGAAGCAAGAGATGAATGGAAGAAGGACGAAGAAGTGTGGACACTTATTCAAAAGTTGCAGCAAGATCCTAGTACATCTGATACATTTAGTTGGAAAAATGATTCCTTATGGTACAAATATCGCTTATATCTTTGTAAGAATTCCCAATTAAAACAAAAGATTCTTCTGGAATTGCACACTTCTCCTTTAGGAGGACACTCAGGATTTTTAAAAACTTACCACAGGGTGAAGAAAGAATTTTTTTGGGATGGCCTTAAATCTGATATTCAAAAGTTTGTGGCAGAATGTTTGGTTTGCCAGCAAAATAAAGTTGAGACAATTAAGACCATGGATCTTCTACAACCTTTATCCATTCCAAGTCAATGTTGGGAGGAGATTTCAATGGATTTCATCACAGGTTTACCTAAGTCCGAAGGAAAGAGTGTCATCATGGTGGTAGTTGATAGACTTACCAAGTATGCACACTTTTGTGCATTATCTCATCCATTTAAAGCAAGTACAGTTGCTACTACATTTATGGACACAATTCAAAAGCTAAATGGAAACCCAAGGGTTATTGTGAGCGACAGAGATCCCATTTTTACTGGAAATTTTTGGACAGAGTTATTTTCTTGTTTGGGTACTCAATTAGCTCATAGCTCATCTTATCATCCTCAAACTGATGGTCAAACTGAGATAGTAAATAAATGTTTGGAAGGATATCTTCGTTGTTTTGTATCTGATAAACAAACACAATGGGTCAAGTGGTTACCTCTCGCCGAATGGTGGTATAACACTTCCTTCCATACTGCAGCAAAAATGACCCCATTTATGGCACTTTATGGATATCATCCACCATCGATCACATCATCTTTAAGGGAAAATTCGAAGGTTCAAGCAGTGGAAGATCACGTCGAGCATCAGCAAGAAGTTCTCCAACTCTTAAAGGATAACCTGAAATTGGCACAAAATCGAATGAAACAACAGGCAGATCAACATCGCAGCGAGAGAAGTTTTGATATAGGAGATTGGGTATTTTTACGGCTACAACCATATAAACAAATGTCCCTCAAGCAAGCTAAGAAGGATAATAAATTATCGCCAAAGTACTATGGTCCGTACAAGGTGTTGCAAAAGATTGGTACTATGGCATACAAATTGGAGCTTCCTACTTCTTCGCGAGTACATCCAGTTTTCCATGTTTCATGCTTAAAGAAGGTTATAGGAGAAAATCTTCCAGTTCAAACAATATTGCCAGAACTTGATGAGGAAGGAAATATCATATTGGAACCAGAAGCGGTCATGGAAACAAGAACTCGACAACTACGGAATCGATCAATTTCAGAGTATCTCATCAAGTGGAAGAACTTACCCACTGAAGATTCTACATGGGAGGATGAGAATTTTATACAGAAGCACCCAGAGCTACTCAAGCGCTGAGGACAACACTTTTTTGAAGGAGAGGGGCATGTTAAGTCCCTATATTAATAGTGTAGCCCCTTATTATGTTAGTGTAGCCCCCCTTATTGTTATTATTGTACCCCTGTAACCCCCATATTGTTATTATTGTGCCCTTACATTATTATTGTTAGGTCGGCTACGATTACATTGTGGCCCCACTAGGATTATATTGTGGCCCCATGGACTCCTATATATAGAAGGAGGTTTTGTTCATTTGTATCATCCAAGAATTGTTCATTTATGTAATGTATTGGAGGTTGCCCCCTTGAAGTGGCTTATTTCTAAGGCCTTGATATCTCTTTCCTTCTATTTTTGGAGCTGGTTTCACAACATTGAAAGTGTCGGATATTCTGTATATGCCAGGGATGAAGAAGAACCTTATATCCGTTTCCACATTGGAAGACAGAGGGTATGAGGTATTGTTCAGGAGAGGACAAGTGCTTATATATACCAGGGGCACTCCAGCTTCTTCAGCGAGAGTGATTGGTGTGCACCATGCCAAGCTGTACAAGTTTTCATTCCAACCCCTTATGGCATTGAGCAGTGATACCGGCAACAGAGCTAGTAGTTCAAAGTTGTGCGAGATTTGGCATTGCAGGTTGGGGCACATGTATCATGGGGCCTTAAGGTCATTGCGGGAGATCACTACAGGTGTGCCAAATTTCAATTCTGATCACCTAGATACATGTAGAGGATGTGTTATGGGGAAGTTTGCCAAATCCCCTTTTCCCAGCAGTGACAACAGATCGACTGGGATTCTTGATTTGATTCATACCAATGTGAGCGGTCGGATGTCTCATGATTCCTTGAGTGGATATGAGTACTATGTTTTATTCATTGATGATCACTCTAGGAAGACCTGGATTTATTTCTTAAAGACCAAGAGTGAGGTCTTCAAGCAGTTTCAGGAGTTCAGAGCTCTTGTGGAGACTCAGACCGGTTGGAAGATCAAGTCCCTCAGGTCGGACAATGGAGTGGAGTATACCCTTGGTGAGTTTATTAATTATTGTGCGGAGGCAAGCATCAAGAGGGAGTTCACAGTTCCTTACAACCCCCAGCAGAACGAGGTTGCGAAGAGGAAGATCAGATCCATCGTTGGGGCTGCCAAAGCCATGCTACAAGATCAGGGGTTACCATTGTTTTTGTGGGCAGAGGCTTGCAACACTACTATGTATTTGCAGAACAAGAGTCCACATTGTGCCTTGGGGCATGTGACTCCGAAGGAGGCTTTTTCTGGGAAAAAGCCTGATGTTGGTCATTTTCGTATCTTTAGGTGTATTGCATACTCCTATGAACCCAAGGAGAAGAGGACCAAGCTAGAGCCCACTGCAGAGAAGGGCATCTTTGTGAGCTACAATGAGATCTCAAAAGCCTTTCAGATGTATATTCCTGCACGGAGGAGAGTTGTTGTCAGGCGGGATGTGAAGTTCGAGGAGGGCAGGGCTTTCAGGAGGTCACGGGAGTTAGAGTATCTGGATTCACCAGAGCCTTAGGAGCAACTAAATCAGTCACAGGGATTCAGTGGGCAGGGATCAGGAGGTACATCGATTACGGTGTCAGGCCCATCAGTGAGCAGTGGCTCGCACAGTCAGAGGGGTGGTGCTTCGGGCAGCATGCAGAGTAGTCCGCAGAGCAGTTAACTAGGTAGTCCACCGATGGACAGTTCACATGGTACTTCAGCATCTACAGGTACAGGTCAGGCAAGAGGACAGCAAACAGACATTCAGGAGTTCAGGCTTCTGATGAGGATAAGGATTCTCCCTCTCCGGTGGGAGAAGTGTGCTCAGGGAAGAGGAAGCCCAAATGGCTTCAGGATACCTTGAGAGAGGCCACATTCGTTGTTGGGTCGAAGAGACAAGTTAGAGAGAGCAGACCACCTGAGCGGTTCTGTAGCTATATGGAAATGGTTGCCAGCATCGTTGACTCCGAACCTTCTAGCTATGAGGAGGCAGCTAGCCAGCAGGTCTGGAGAGAGGCCATGTAGGAGGAGTATTCTCTATCATGAAGAATGATGTTTGGGAGGTGGTGCCGAGGCCTGAGGGCAAATCTGTGGTTACTTCCAGATGGCTTTACAAGATAAAGCACGCTGCAGATGACAGCATCGAGAAGTTCAAGGCTAGATTTGTGGCTAGAGGGTTATCCCAGGTAGAGGGAGTTTATTATGAGGAGAGCTTCGCTCCCGTGGCTCGATATACTTCCATTCGCTCCATTATATTGATAGCAGCAGAGATGGGTTAGAAGATCCACCAGATGGATGTGAAGACTGCATTTCTCAATGGCTTCATATAGGAGGTGTACATTGAGCAGTCGCAGGGCTTTGAGGTGCATGGGAAGGAGTCCCATGTATGCAGACTGAAGAAGGCACTTTATGGCCTAAAACAAGCTCCTAGAGCTTGGTACTCTAGGATTGATACGTACTTGCAGGAGATGGGTTTCACAAAGTGATGCAGATCCGAACCTATACTTTATTGTGATAGGTGAGGAGCCTCTCATTCTGGTGTTGTATGTGGATGACTTGGTCATTACGGGTGCAGAGAGACTCATAGTGGGCTGCAAGAGAGATCTTGCTTCGAAGTTCGAGATGAAGGACATTGGCTTGATGCATTACTTTTTGGGTTTGGAGGTGTGGCAGGAGGAAGGGCATTTCTTCCTGGGACAGGGGAAATATATTGTGGACATTCTTAGCAAATTTCACATGGAAGATTGCAAACCCATGTCGACACCTATGACCACTAACTGGAAGAAGCTTCACGCTTCTGATTACGAGTTGGTGGACCCCACATTGTATAGACAACTAATTAGTTCCTTGATGTATTTGGTCAACGCTCGACCAGATATATGTTTTGCAATCAACATGATGACCCAGTTCATGTGTGAGCCCAGGAGAGTGCACTGGGTTGCTGCAAAACACATTTTGCGGTACTTGCAAGGGACAGTGGATTATGGTCTAGATTATAGACAGGGAGATGGAGTGAGATTGGTAGGGTACACTGATTCTGATTGGGCAAGTTATGCTTCTGATAGGAAGAGCACTTCAAGGTGTTGTTTTGGGTTGGGTTCGGCAATTGTGTCATGGTTCAGCTGGAAGCAGCAGTCAGTAGCATTGAGTTCAGCGAAAGCAGAGTACATGGCAGCCAGTCTAGCTAGTTGTGAGGCCATATGGCTTTCGCAAGATGTTGTTTGGCTTATTTGGTCAACCGTTGAGACCTTCAGTGATTTACTATGATAATCAGAGTTGTATTAAACTCACGGAGAATCCAGTATTTCATGACAGGTCAAAGCATATCGGGATCAGATATCATTTCATCATAGACTATGTTCAGAAGGGAGCTGTGAAGCTTGAGTATATTCCCACAGATGAGCAAGTAGCGGATATTCTGACCAAAGCCTTACCACAGGGCAAGCATGTCTACTTCAGGGACAAGATGGGGGTGGTGAGGAACACTTTCCTTGGTAAGAGGAAGTGTTAAAATTTGGGTACTAGAGGACAAGTGGTTCCCTAAGGCTTTGATCTTTGGCCTAGGGAAAAATGTCAAAATGTATTTAACTTTTGCTCCTAAAGTGACTTTATAAGTGGTAAAGTCAAATCTAATTTAAAAGTGACTTTATAAGTGATAAAGTTACTAATTTCAATTTTAAAGTGACTTTAATAAAGTCAATGTGAAATTAGAAAGTGAAAAGTGACTTTGGAAATAAAAAAGCTAAGTGGGTTTTTATTAAAGTGGGGTAAATTAAAAAATAAAAAGTGAGAATTAAATGCACATTTAATCTCAGCCCTAGATCTAAAGCTATCTTAGCCATTGGATTTACGGATTCCCCAAAAGCCACTTAGGATTAGGTTAAAAGAGGAAAAGAAGAGAAAAGGTCATTCAGTCTTTCATGAGCAGATTGAGAGAGAAGGAGAAGAGAGCAAGGGGATTTCTGAGCAGAGAAGTTGAAGGAGAGCATAACCTTGGCACACATACCGAAGCAGCATTCAGCAAATTCGTATAGCAAGGTTGGCACACAGTTCAAGGCAATTTTGGGAATGGTTTTCAAGGCAGAACCATACAGTAGCTTCAGCACACATTTCTAGGCAATCGTACAACAATTCTAGCACAAATTTCGAGGTGCATGTATTGTTGGTATTGAGGCACAATTTTCAAGGCAACCCGTATAACGTACTGTTGTCCTTGTGCACAAAAACCGAGGCAAAATTTGTACAACATTTATTGTTGTCCCTCTGCATGCAAATCGAGGAGGATGTATAGCAGCATTTATTGTTGCGTTTTCTGGGCACGAAAATCAAGGAGTCTGTATAGCATTTATTGTTGTTCCTGTTTTACTGTTTGCACAATTTCTGAGGCGGTGGTTAAGTGCGGAAAACGAGATAAGTTGTATTTGTTTGGTCGCTGGAATTTTCTGTCTATTTCTATTTCACTGTAAAAGCAAAATTATCAGAAATAAAGAAGAGATCTCAAACTGGTTTTCCCCAAGAGTTGTAGGGGGTTTTCCTAGGGTCATTTTGACCAAAAATCAGCGTGTCATTTTCTGTGTGTGGGGCTAAAATAATTTCTGAGTTTTATTTCTTCATTTTCCAACACTTTGAAATTTCCAAAATTTATGTTTTCAGAAATATTTATTATTTCCAACTTGGTGAATGTATGTTTATGGAAATGGGCATTTAACTAAATGGGAGTAATAAGGAGAAACTGATAACCGACGTTGGGCTCAAAATCTACATCTTCAAAAGATGATGTTTCTTCCAACAATGTTTTGAATATAAATCTTTGATGGCAATGATTATTTTCTTGATGAGTTGATCCTTTGAATGAGATTGAAGATCTTTCTGGAAATAGCTTGAGAGACTTCCTTGTAAATTGATTTGACATTTCAACCCAATCTTTGATCTTTGCTTCCTGGAGTGTCTTCTTGTCAAGTAGCCCTTCTATTCAGCACCTTAGCTCTGATACCATGTTAAGAATTTGAGGGTTGCTGATTAATTCAAATTCTCTGCTTGATAATTACTTGTAAACTTATTTCTCTTACTTATATCTTCTCTTTATTAGCTTATTAGGTCTTTCATCAGGTCAGTTATCAAAAACACAAGAGACACAAGATTTAGGCCCTTCAAGCCAAGTCCAAAACCTCTCCCTCCTGGAGAGGAAAACCCGCAAGTAATTCTTATTATAGACTTTCAGTTGACAAGTACCATGACCATGACACAACCCTTGACTCTGGTATGCCTCCAAGACCTTGTCATTGTTCCTTTCTTGGCTTCTTATGATTATCTCTCTTTTCTGCACTGTTCAACACTAGTACTAGAGAACTCGGTCTCTAACTGCACTCCTTCTTTCTACACTCGTTTACACTGACCCTAGGAAATCTTGGTTCCTAGATAACCACTTGCTTCTTTTACTGTCCTCCTTCAAACTAGTCTTGGCCTCCTACTTTATATCTGAGATCCTTGGCATGTTGTGATAACAATTCTCTTATACTACTTCGATCCTTTCAACAAACTTCAGACATAGATACTCCCTTACAGAGTGATATTATGTCTATCTTTGTGAACTAGTGGCAGACTCCTCCTTTGCTATATTTCCTTACTATAATCCGCACTAAGAGTAGACTTTGTCTCTTGTTGTAGTATGTATCAGTTCTGTAGAATCTGCAAGGTATATTAGGCCCAGAATCAGAGGTAAGTATCCCTTTCCTTTTACATTGTCCAACCTCCAGTCTTTGGACCCAAACAGATCTCAACTTCGCACTCCAATTGCAGACACTTGATCCGAATTCCTTTTCTCTCTATACTGCACCAAAACCACGGACCTTGTCACTATAATATTGCCTCAGATATGTCTGAAAATCTCAAACCAATCTAAACTATGTTGTTGTCATTTATGCGAAGTTTACTGGGCTATTTATAGTTGTTCGTCCCTGTAATTAGCCGACCTATCAGTGAACTGTTGTGACATATTTTTGAGTCGACCTTTCCAGCATCTTCAAGCCGACTTTACAAGGACTATCTCCAGCATCTTCGAGCTACCTTCAAGGAGTACTTTTGACCAGGTCTTGGAGCATACAAATTGTCTTTACAAGGGTAACAATACTTCATATACATGACTCTAAATAACAAGATTACATATCCCTAAAAGACATCAAGAAGAAGTCTTTGACCTATAATAAAAACTCCTTGCTCATGAAACCCATGAGGCAAGCATTACAATAATACGTTTTATTATGTTTGTCCTCTTCATTACACAAATTCATAATTACTAGTAATTATGAAGACCGAACCTAGTTACACTTTCCAACACAAGATTGGTCAAAGACCAGGGCAAAACCCACTAAGGGGAAAACCCTTTCAAATTCTTCTTCTTATTAGATTGCCATTGAATGATTCTGCAAAGAGTGAGTACAATGATCCACATCTTCAACCATAAACCTATCCAGCAAATATAGCTAAACAACATTCATGGGATGAACCCAACAATGCCAATAATCAAAAACCCTGGTTCAAGAACCTGTAATCAACTGTCATTGTCTGTAATCAACTGCCGAAATATGCGGTCAATGAGCAAAAACTTTGGTCAACTGAAAATTCAACCTTTAGGTCCCAATCGCAGGGAAGGTGTGTCATGCATGCAAGTGAAAGGCTTCGGTTGAAATTTCTCCATGACATGCCCGTGGTTAAGACCCAAAACCCTAAAACAGAGATGCAAGCTTCGAACCCTGCACTTTTGGACATCTGCCAACCAATCTCCGTGAACTTGCCTCAACCATGTGCAAGCCAAACCAAAGAGGAGAATAGAAGAATGATCCAATGATGATGTCCAAATGGGGTTGAGGTCACTTGTATTTATAACCTTCCAAGGGTGTCCAATTTGCTTTAGGGCCGACCTGATCAAATGTGCACATTTGGAGCTTAATTCAAAATTACACTTTCCTTTGTCCAAACTAAGTGCTTCAATAGTCAAAATTGGTCCTCTTGAAAAGAGGAACCTTGTACCATGGTTGGAATTTGTCATTGAGCTGCCAAAATAAAAAACTTGACCGTCCTCAACTTCTCCTTGAGGATCATATTGCTATTCTCTGACGGATCTCAGTACAGCTTGACGATGGCATCCCACATCTCCTTCGTTCTTCCCTTCTCTGCGATATGTGGAACGATGTGATCCCTAACTCCATCAAGGATCATCCACTTAGCCTTGGCCTTATCCCTCCTGTACTCATGAAACTGAATGGGATATGTTGGTACAACAATAATTGTTGTAGCAAACTTCTTCAGACCATGCTTGTCCAATAGAAACAGCATCCTAGCCTTCCAAATACCAAAGTCGGAGGCGCCATCCAACCTGTCCTAATCTCTCAATTCTATTTCGGCCATCTCTATAAAACTCTACAAAACTCAAATAAATTGTAAACTAGGAATGAAACCCTCGTGTGCTTTCCCTTCCTAGCCTTGCATTGATCTGCTACTACAAAACCCTTATGTTGCAAACCCTCTACGTTAGATCTGCTCTGCGAAATCTGATCTGCCTCCGAAAACCCTTTCCAGTAACCTTATTGCCTATTGCTACTAACTAAGACAACTCGCACTTCCTCTGAATCACCTCCCTGGACTGGAAATCGAACTGTTGCCTCTGCAAGTCACACTGCCTGGCTGGCCTGCGCAGATCTGCTCTCCAGTGCTTCGAATCTCCCTCTAATCTGCACCAATCTTCACTCTAGAGCCTCTCCAATCTAATCTGCTCTTATATCATGTGAAATTTCCACGAATCGCAGCAAATGGAAATTTATCTCCAAACCTATGCAATTTATTTGTCTTCTGTTAATTATTAATGGCAAATAACGCTAAACTCACACTTCAATTCTTCACAAATAAAAATACATTGTGGAATAAAAAATATTAGAACTGAGAAAATGATCACAAAATAAATTTTAACACCGCTATTTTGGACAAATGTCCCTAAAAAACCCTTGAAGGGAAAACTAGTGCAGCAGATGAGGGTTTTGAATAGGTTAAAATGATTTACTTGAAGGGGCACATATCAAATTATTGTGTTATTATTTATTTTTTAATGTTTGTCTCTATTTTGAATAGGTTCATTGCTCGGCTTATGATAAGCTAAATGATGAAGTAACCATGAGATGATGGCTACCCATGTGAAACATCAAGAGCAAGCAAAACAAGAATAACAGTAAACATTAAAATGACCTATTCAAACAAACACAAACATCTTCTCCTTCGTTTGGATGCTTATTTAGGGGTTGCTAATTGGTTCCATTCAATCCTCATTAATCTTCTATGATATCAACAAGGGAACCCTACTTCTTGAGGTGCGTCTCCTTCGTTTGGATGCTTATTTAGGGGTTGCTAATTGGTTCCATTCAATCCTCATTAATCTTCTATGATATCAACAAGGGAACCCTACTTCTTGAGGTGCGTATGAATACACACTCAAGAATCATTTGTAATTCTTCATCTTATGAGTTATTGGCTCTTTCTAAAGCAATTCAACCTATGAGCACATATCAACTACTACGCTCTTTTTCCTTGTATGTTTGACTCTATTTTGAATGGATTCATTATTCAGTTGACAATATGCGAATTTATGAAGTAATTATGTGATTATGGCTCTCAATGTAAAAAGCCAACGGCAAGCAAAACAAGAATAACAGATACCAAAGTGACATATGCAAACAAAAGTATGGCATGCAACCAAAAAGACAATATCATTTCTTCTTAGCACATAGCAATAGCAAAATAATACCAAAGAGAAGATAATACCTTTGAAACATAGTCACCAATTTTGAAATTGTCTCGAGATGCAAATCCTCACGAAGAGCCAGGGCAAGTTGATCTGTCTTAGCTACCAAACTGTGCATAGGGGCTGTTCCAGTTGATGTACTGTTAGTGTTCGATGATGTCATTGAATCCGTAACACCTTGTCCTTTGACATCCTGTTGGTCTTCATCATTTGCATCACTGGCAAGGGCATTTAAATGTAACGGCCAATAATGTGGTTGTTTCCGCACTTCTGGGAGCTCATCAACTTTCCTCTTTCTAGTATGTAGGCCATGTCTGTAATTTCATAGCAACTAAATATAACTCAATGCACACAAAAACATAGGTTTTGCATTTATTTAAAACAATGTACTTAAAATAAATAGCATATACATCTCCACAAATAGCATATTATCAAACAATTAGGATAGTTCAAAGTCCTAGTTTTCAGTCACAATCTATAGGCACGTAGCAGAAGCGTACACTCCAGAGAATAGGGAATGACAACAAGCATGACAACATTGCACATCTGGCTATCTTATGTCCAAATTCACCAGATCAAGAACAAAGCAAGCACATTCAGGATCTGAGAAAATTACAATTCAGAAAATGTCTGTTAAATTGATATGTACCCGATCACTTCACTCGAGAGCATTCATATGTTTAGTGCACTGTATTTAATGTTATCTTCTGATTCCACTCTCCAAGATATTTAAGGTACTCAATTCCAAAAGGAAGCGACTTGCATATTGATATTATGGGGGGGCATGCAAAAAACATTGGTAAGATTTATTGTCAAATTTTAAGTATTTTCAAGTTTTTCACTTTCTGAGATTCTGCCTAAAGTTCAAGACATACTTTTCATTTTGCCAAGTCAATTCCTAAGTCTAAGTCATGACTTTGATTTAAGCATTTCCACATGAGTTGAACCAGATTTAAAGGGTGACAACACCACTCTATTAATACATAAATGAGCCTCTCTTCTATTGATTTTGTAGCTTCGGAAAGTCTTTCGCATAGGCTACTGTCTTGCATGCACATGAAGTCCTCTTTAAATTTCTGTTTGAAAAGAACAAGTACTATGATTTCTTTTCTAAGTTTTTATTTTCTAAATCTAACTTTGGGAGAGCACATTAATCAAATTTAATTGATTAATATTGTCTTAAGTGAATTAGATCTAATCTCCACTGTTGATATAAGTGGGGTTGGATATAATCCTAGCTCCGATCACTTTGGAGATTAGGATTTGGCCTTGGAGAATTATAAAAGGAGCCTAAGGGAGAGGATGAAGACCCATTGCATATTGCAGCTACTCAAATGAAACTGAGAAAATTTCAGAGAGATTTTCTGAATTGCAGATTTTTGTGAGAGTCACGAGGCTAAGGAAGAAAGAAAACAGCTGGAGAACATTTTCAGTAGCAACAAATCCAGGAGGGCCGTGCAGCTAGGGGAGCCATATGTGTGAAGTGGCTAGCAGATTGAGCCGAATGTGTGACGCGCAAGAGGCTGAAGGAGGGCCACATGTATGATTGGAAGGCTGGAATTTTTGCTGGAAAATTATTTAGGTTTTGTTGCAATTTCTTTGTACTTTCCGTGGGCCATTTTCCCTGGTTAGGGAGCCCACTGATTTCTGAGTTAATAGAATGTGATGAGTTGGAGAGCAAAGTTGTGTCGCTGTTCCGTGTGGGTTATTTTCTGTTATGTTTCCACTCCAAATTGCTGTTAAAAGTGTCAAGTATTGTTTGTAATTTTCAGAAATTAAATTTTATTTACTGGTAAAAAAAAATTCTGGGCATAAAATAATTGCACAAGGTGGCAAATCTGATTGGCAATTAGAAAGATAGCATCTTCTGCTACCAACAAGTCATTCCTGAATCTTAATTCCTGACTCCCAGCTATAACTAGATTTTGAAGTTAAATATGAATCTCAAATAGCAGTTTCGTAGGGAGCAAAACAAGAATTATAGTGAACATCAAAATGACCCTGGCAAACAAAGGTATGTCATGCAACCAAATTATAATATCATTTATTCTTATCCCATGGAGATAGAAATATAATCCCAGAGAGATGATATACCTTCGAAGCACAGACACCAATTTTGATATTGTCTCGAGCTGCTTATTTTGACCAAGAGCCGCAACAGGTTGATCAGTCTTACCTACAAAACTGCACATAGATGCTGTCCCAGTTGATGGACTAGGAACGTTCAATGGTGTTATTGAATTTGTAGCACGTCCTGGTGATGCACTTCCACTTGCAGTGAGCATATCAGAAGGAGAGTTAGATCTACACCTGCCAAATGACATTGAAGGCTGGACCTGTCTATTCTGTGAATCAAGCTGACAAGAATTGCCTCCAGTGACTTTGGTCAACACAGTTGCCAGTGTTAGTGGTTCCTTCCTCTGCTCCCTAAGTGCTACATGTGCTGCGATTTTGTCATATGATGGTCCAAAATACCCAGTAAGAACAGCTGCAGATGTAAGAGGTTGCGACAATTCCCCTGATTCTGACAATGGTGATGACTTCGAAGCACCTCCTACCTCTAGCTTCTGAAGTTTCCTTGAAATTTGTTCCAATTTTGTCTTTCGTAAAGAGCCATCCCTTTCTTTATTCTTTTGACCTAGTTGAAAAGACAGTTTCCCATCTTGTTGCTGGGAAAAGCACCAAGACGGCATTTGTTGCGGATCAGCCTGCTCAGCTTGCTGATCATTATCCAGTTCTATTGAATGTTGAAACATAGACACCAATTTTGAAATTGTTTCAACATTATTATTTTGACTGAGAGCTGCAACAGGTTGATCTACTTTAGCTGCCGAACTGGGCATAGGTGCTGTTCCAGATGGACTGTTAATGTTCGAATATGTCATTGAATCTGTTGTATTTCCAGCTGATGCAACTCTACTTGAGATAGGGATTTCAGGAAGAGCGTTTGATCTATGCTGGCCTGACCACATTGAAGGCTGGACCTGTTCATTCTGTGAATCAAGCTGCTGACTTGAATTGACTCCAGTTGCTGTGGACACAGTTTCCAGTCCTAGTGGTTTCTCCCTCTGTTGCCCAAGTACTACAGGCGCTGTCATGCTGTTATACGATTCTCCAACGGAAGTAGGCACAGCTGTGTATGTGATAGGTTGTGACAGTTTCCCTGATTTTGACAGTGGTGTTGACTGCAAAGGACCTCTGACCTCTGGTTTCCGGAATTCCCTGGTACTTTGTACCAATTTTGTCTTTGGGAAGAGGTCATCCCTTTTTTGATCCTTTTGACCTAGTTGACCAACACTGTGCCGTTGAAAAGACGGTTTCCCATCTTGTTGCAGGGAAAAGTGCGGCGATGGCATTTGTTGTTGATTTGGCTGCTCAGGTTGCTGATCATTATCCAGTTCCATCGAATGTTGAAACAAAGACACCAATTTTGAAATTGTTTCGACTTGCCCAATTTGCCTGAGATCTATAACCGGTTGGTCTTCCTTAGCTACCAAACTGGGCACAGGTACTGTAATAGCTGATGGACTGTTAACATTCGATGGTGTCATTGAATCTGTAATACTTTCAACTGATGCAACTCCACTTGCGATGGGGGTCTCAGGAAGAGGGTTGAATCTATGCCTGCCAAGTGACATCGAAGGTTGGGCTTGTTGATTCTGCGTATCCATCTGACTTGAATGGACTCCGGTCACTGAGGTGGATACAGCTACCAGACCTGGTCGTTTCTCCCTCTGTTGGCTTTCTTCAATAGCAATCTGTCCCCTCCCAGAGTCTATTGGTTCTTTTACCTTAAACTCACCTGTGCTCTTCTGATAGAAATGAGGCAAAAGATTTGACTCATGCAGGGACACTTCCCTGACTGTGACTTGCTGATAATCCTCTCTGGTCAACTGTTGACAACACCTCTGACCAGCCACATCAGAAGAGTGCACGATTTTTCTGTTCCGATCTTGTGGCACCACGTTATCTTTTATCTGTGAATTCCTAGTTAGTGTTCTATCTAGTTTTGATACTGTGCTCTGTAGTTGAAAGCTGTCCTCGCAAGTTAGCTCTCGCTTTCTTGTTTTCATCTCTGGCAAGCTCCCTTCAGCATTCTTGCATGGCATATCTCCAAGCAGTCAATTACCATCAATTGCCTGTCATAATTGCAAACCATGCAGTACCGAAGATTATATTTTTAGGATGTTGATACAGAATACAGTGACATGGGAAACAAGTTCTAACGGAAATACTCACAAAAAAATCAAAAGTTAGCATAGAGAAAGATGTTCTAGCGTATCAAACGTTTATGCCGTTGGTGTTTGTACCAAAACTATGAACAACTCCACGAAGAATTCGGCAAAAAAAATACAACCATTACCAATAAAATTTTCAAAATAACAAACTTCTTAAATGTTACAATCAGATGGCATAGAGTATTGACGAGCTCTGCAACTCGTGTCATTACATTAAAATATATTAAAAAATTTAATGTGATGCTATATTAAAATATATTAAAAATTTGATAGTATGTAGGAATTAATTGTAGATTCAATATTGTTTATATGTAATGTTATAAAACATAAAACTCAAATTTACTCTATTTATCTGTGGAAAGCAATTCACAATTCAGATTGGAGGATTTCAAAATTTTATTGCAGATCAGCTTCAGAGAAAGTTCAAAGGGTTTTATTTTGAAGAAATTGGAAGTTGCTTGCTTGCTCATTGTGATAATTCTGGATAAAATTGTCTTATCCATTCTACAAATTCTTTATTTCCAAACAATAAACGAATTTTTCCTAATTTGTCTGCTACTTAATAATCGTGCGACAAATTGGCTATTACACTGGAAGAGGCGCGGCCATCGAATTATTAGAAGGAGCGTATTTAATCAAATTTTATTTTGAAGTGTTATATCAAATAAATTCATACGGCCTAAATTATTTTAAAGAGGAACGATATATGAATTAGAAGGAGCCAAGCATTTGGAAGGAGTCATTGGATTTAATTTCAAACCCATGTTTGAAACCCACCAAAGCTTCATTTTAATACAGTCGTCGACGGGTTCCTTGGAGCTGGTACAAGTGCCAAAGAGAAGGGAAGCAGAATTTGTTGGCCAAGTGGACCGCTGAGCCAGGGAACCGAATTTTCCATCTGACGACAAATTTCTTAAGGACTGAGCCTGAAATTACCTTGCAAGGAGTTGTCAAGCCAAGTCTGAAAGTGGTTGAGTTCAATCAGTTTCCCTCAGGACCAAATTCTGAATACCCTAGCTCGAAAATTATCTTCAGAGGCAAGACGAATTTACAAGGAGATTCATCAAGCCGAATGGTTCAATGTGGAGTCAAAAAGAAAAAAGAAAAAAAAATTGGACAGTCGTCTTCTAGTCTCACCGCCACGTATGAAGGTCAGAATTTTGAGCAATTGAGGACATTGACCTCATCTGTTGAAATTATATTTATGTTCTCAACAGACCGAGGGATTAGATTCCAGAAGATGAATTATAATGTGGGTGTCTATGACAACATAGCGGGACATTATTGTGGAGACGCTTGGGTGATTATTTGCAAGACGTAAGGTGAAGTCGTCAAGCTAGAACGACATTGCTTTTTCGGCTGTCTTTCCGCTTCTGGAAGAGCCAAATCGAGTGGTGAGACCAGCAAGGAGGTAGATACATTACTGTAGCACCATTACTGTGGATGAGATAACCAGAATCACTCTCTGCATATGCAAATTCGCTAAATGATGTTTGAAGGGCTTGTATGAGCCATTTTCCTTGTAGATGGACAGCGTTGGAGCTCCTTCTGTGTGTGCATTTCCCTGCATACTCAAAACAGTCAGGAACAAGCGTAGCTTGCTGTAGGAAAGTGACTGTACTCATATCTTAATAGCAAAATTAAGCATGGAAGGAGGGACGTATATGTCCTGTAGCTGAAGCCACTTCGGGAGGGAGTCAATTTCCTTTGTTTTGGTGTGCCCAAGATTCAGCATATAATTTCTGAATTTGTTTCCTTTGTGTTGGCGAGTTCTGCCTCGAGGAAAACGAATTTTTGCAGTGGTTGATCAGCATTCTGGACATAGAACAGACTCTGGGTATTTCCTAGCACCTGCAATACTGTCATTTCGCATATACCAGGTTCATAAATTCTGCCCACAGTGTTTTTCATCTCTATATCTTGTGATGGTATGATTGTCCCTTGTATTTATTATTGCTGAAGTTAATGGATTTAAAACCTTTATGCTCTCATTCTGGAATAATGCATGTTACTAGCTGTTATTACTTCTTAAATCACACACAGTAAAGGGAAGTTACAACCTTATACACTTGCCCAAGTTATAAGATCAGTTTTGAGTATTTCTGGGTTGAATATTTCTCATATACTACCGTTGGAACATCTTTGAAATACATATGTAGTATTGGGTAACTGTTGTTTCAACTCAAACAATAGAGAAATTCACCTACAGCCATAGTCATGCCAACTGTTTGACAAATCTCATCAAAGGCAGATTACATATAACTCAGAAATTTTGTTGGGGACAAATTGTATGGTGTCGAATGATGGGGTTTTTAAAACACCTATTTAACCAACACAACAGCACCCCAATGAACCATGACACACAACCAGAAACTAAACAGAACAGCAGACCCTTTTCAAGAGGAATATATGTCATCCTTCAAAAAGAACAGCCAAAAGATTTGCAGGAAAAATTGGGGATTGGTCACAGAATTTTTGCACTTGGGACAGATTTGAAACACATGAAGATTACATGGAGAGTTCTGTCCAAACTAGATGAGTTTAGTTTACTCCTGTACACAATAAGCCAAGCAAAAGGGAGAAAACTAATTTGGGCATTAAAACAAGTTATGCTTGCTCTCATACAACCCAAATTCTTGGAGGAATCTTGTGAGGGGGTCAGACTCCCAGTTGTGTCATGCCTCGGTAACATCATGAAGTTGACCGCACCTATAGCTCCATACAGTGATGATGTTATGAGGAGGATTATGAGATTGATAGTAGAAACTTTTCAGGATTTGGACAACAACGCAGGCTCTACCTTCAAGAAGAAGCTTGAGATTTTAGGGACTATGACCACATTCGAGATGTATATCATCATGTTTGACCTTGAGTGTGATGACTTGATTCTGCAGATGTTCCAATGCTTCTTCAGCATTAGGAGACATCATCCTGACACCGTCATAGCACACATGTAGTCCATCCTGTCGTCATGTATGAGAGACAATGAGACCATTTGTCGGGAGTTGTAGATTAGGTTGTTAAGCATTTGGAGAGAGCAGTTGGTCTCACCTACTGCATATGAACTAACCCAACAGCTGGTTGAGCAGAACATTGAGCTTTTCAGGAGACAATTGACCAGGGAGGAGCTGCTCCAGTTTGGTGGATCACGCAGCAGAAATGAGTTGAGGAGGAAGGGACTTTGCTTCATTTGCAAAGAACCTTGGGGGCCTGATCACTCATGTTTGAGGGATGCAGATGAGGTGGCAAAGGTAGAGCAGGTACACGTTCCTTTTGTATGTCAAGATGAGGACTCTTCTTCAGGTGAGTCCATGGGATCATATGAGGACGCTTCTGGGGAGCGAGAGCAGTGACGCAGAGATGATGACAGTAGGCTAGAGCTGTATTCTAGTATGCAGGGTGAGCAATCAGGGGACTCTAAGAGAGATGCTCAGGGTGATGAGTCACTTGTGACGATTTAACCGGAGCAACATATGAGGGAGCATGAGTCAGCAAAGGAGGATACTATGCATCTCATGCATGATAGTCCATTGGGGGAGAGCTAGAGGGAGGCTTACATCGAGTCTATGATGGATATGCAGCTAACCTTGGGACTAGCCATTGAGGAGAGCTAGAGGGAGGCTTACATCGAGTCTATGATGGATATGCAGCTAACCTTGGGACTAGCCATTGAGGAGGAGCAGTTAGATGCGTAGACATCGAGTACGCTGACAGCAATTGCAGATCCATATCCTCTGGAGAGGTTGTAGGTTGATGGGATAGTTCTACAGGGGACTAGTAGACAGCAAAAGCATGACATTCCTGATTGGGAGTGGGAGGAGCTATTGGAGATGGTGGAGCATCCATCTTTGGGCCGACACATTGATGAGGTGCAAATAGATGCACATGCAGTCAGCAGAGCTACAGTACTTTAAGGGAGTAGCACTCTCCAAGAGTACATCGATGGGGCTTGCAATATTTCTTGCCCACTCTGGCCCGTTATAGAGAGAGGGGCCTTCTTTTGCAGGCAAATCTCGTTGGCAGACAGGACAGAGCAGCGTGAGTTGATTACGGGCTGGCGACAACACTCCAGGCGTGTTCCGTACGCAGTTGTCGCTACATTGGATTCTTCTTCCAGGATGGATTGGCGAGAGATCATGAGTTGGTACCCTCTTGATGGCACGATCTTCTTCGTAGGGAGCACAGCAGAGCAGGGGCCCTTAGACATGGCAGACGATATAGATTCCAGTTGGCAGTGGGGCACAGATCGACATTTCTTCAGCATTCCATCCCAGCTTCAGGAGATCAGAATCAGCATTGGATTGAGTTAGGGGTTGGATTGGACAGAAGTGATGAGTTGGTACACAGTTGGTGGGGCAGCTTACACAATCATAGCTACAGCACAGCAGGAGTCGTGGTCTTCGCTTCATAGAGCAGCAGCTATAGCCAGATTCAATGCGCAGTCTGAGTCGTGGGACATGGGCGATGATTGGCCATGGTGGTGTTGGGATCCGGAGGATTGTTTGTTGACAGGCATAGTGAGAGATTAGTTTGGGATCCCGGCATTAAGGGGTCTATTCCAAGTGGCTTGGCACAGGTGCATAGCAGCACCAAGGGGTTTGTATGGGATCCAGGCATTGGGTCTCAGTTGCAGCTGGCCAACGGAGTGGCCTAGATATTTGGATTGCTTGAGGGCAAGAAATCTGGGGCGAAAGGTCTGCAATATTCCTTTTTTTGGTGTCACCTACGACAGGGTTAGATTGGACTTCCAGAGTTAGGAGCAGACAGGTCACAAGTACAGGTTGGTGTCATCTGCGAGCTCAAGGGCTTTTTGGAGGAGTTTTGGGGAGTTTCTATGAGGTCCGGTGGCATTTGCTTGATGTATTCCATCATCCGAGCAGCTTGCCTTTCGTTCCGGTGCATTCCGACAACTTTTCGAAAATTGAGTGATTTTTGGGCTTAACATAGTTAATTACGCTCAAGGTGGCATTCCGAGAAGAATACATAATAGAACACCTTAGAGTAATAGCTCATTAGAACCGGGACGAGGATACCTACATGATGGGACAGTTGGACACGAGTTTCAGTGACCGGAGGAGACGTGGTAGCCGATTTACTCTTTTCTGCATCAAAAAGGAATATTTTAATAAGAGGGAAAAGTGCTCCATGAATAAAATAATAATAAAATAAGGCTCTAGAAGGATCCAAGAGATCTATAAAAGAAAGGGTGGAGGCCATTAAGAGATATCTGGGATTAGATCATTTTTCTTGTGTATGAGAGGTTTGAGAACGTGGTTCTCTACTTCAGCCGTAGCCCCAGGACGGAAACTCTCGAGTGATTTGTGAGTGTTGGACGGAAACCCAACTCTCTTTGAGGAGACTTCATTCAGAAGTTTCGCAGAGCTTCAGAGATATTGGAGTGAGGATCATTCAGATCTTCAAAGGGTGCTTCAATGGATTCAATGGTAGCTATTGCCGGAGGGAGAGTGCAGCAATTTAGTTTTGGAGGCCAGCGCAGTGCAACAGTTCATATTGATGGCCTGTTCTCCATCTCAGCTCTTTCGGGTCAAATGTATTTGTAACCCCAGTTATTATTTATAATTAAAATGCTGAGATTCTTCCTATTTGACGTGTTAATGGATTGCAGTGCTTATATGTTTAATTTTACATGGAAATCTTCTATTTATTAATTCGGTAATTTTATGGTAAAATGTTGGATTAGTGTGATTTCCGCAAATTTAGTAAAATATCACATTTGGGGATCTTACACTCTCACACACACAATTCTTCTCTAGTCTCTCTAACTCTTTCTTTCTCAAGTTTGCACTCGCCTTTCACAATGCACAAGTGAGTAATAGAGAGGATGAGAGACACAGATATATAGGAAGAGCAAGGAGGTTGAATTCATGGAGGAGTGACTCCCATGCCATGAGTGACATGTGGCAAAATAGGAGTGAAACTTATGTCATAAAGGAGGAAGGCTTGCATTAGTGACTCATGCCATCAAGAGGGAGTACACATGACTTAGTAATTCAAGCCATGAAAATGAAGAGTAACAGATGTGAAAAATCCTAAATCTGGATTCCTACTGCAACAAATCTGAATTTATTTTTCATAATTATTTCACTACAATGAAATATCGAAGTAATTACTAAAGCAGTCTACACAAATAATGCTGCGGAATAAATCTAAGTGCTGAAACAAACTGAACAAAATGCAATGAAAAACATCCACATTTGACAATTATTTTTGGACCAAGTCCCCGGAAAAAACCCAACTTGGGAAAATCGGTGCAACAGATCTGAGGGTTTTGTATTATTAAACAACAGAATCTTGAGTACAACTAGGGTGCCAATATCTGGCTCACCCTTCATAGAAAATCTCGGCAACAAAAGAAATGTGAGATATACCTCACTCTGCAAGTCCCGAGCTGATCCAGAGCAGCGCTGGTGAAGCCCCTCTTTGCATCTGCGTGATGCCTACGCTGCTACTGAGTAAGCCTGTGTGGACAAGTTAAGGAACTGCGTCACCTCCTCCTACGATCAAGCTGATATGGAACTAAGTTTTGGCCCTCCTGGCTCAAAAACCACAACTTACAGCTATCTCTGGACTGAATCTAGAAGGCACTGCGTCACTTTTGTGTGATCCCCTTCAGGGACTGCATCACCCCTCCAGATGACTATGCTGCCTCTACTGTGTCATTGTTGCCTCTCTCTCTGAAATGTACTCCTGGTCCTCCTGACCAGTTACTACATCTGCCCCTCTCTAGAACTAATCACTAGATCGAAATCACTTAGTCAACCCTGCCCTAGTGATTCGATCTTGATCAAAAGCTGTGTCCCTCTCACAAGCTCAAAAACGCCAAATGCTTAGTGTGTTTTCCATAGGCCCCTCACCCTCCTTATAATCTTTCGTTGACCCTTCAACGGCCAACATTAAAACATAATCAAGGGCTAAGATTAACTGGGAGTTGATCCATGACTTTATCTAGAAAATTCACACTTAATTTAATTAATCAATTTCCCTAAGTTTAGACTTAGGAAAACATTAAAAAACAATTAATTAATTTAATTAAACCATCTCTAAGTGGAATTTTCCAAAATCCTTTCTGAGTATTATGGAATACATGTGTCTTAGCCTATATACAAAATTACAAGGCTAGAGCACATCTGATGCTACCATAAATCAACACTCCCTCTTAGCGAGGAAAGTGCTCTAGCAATACAACTCTATGTGCTGCTCTGACTTTTGTAACATCTATCGCTATGTTGTTGATGCTACTCATCAACGCTGCACAAATGTTGCATATGTACTGCTGCTGACTCTGCATGCTACTGCCAACTGCTACTGTACTGCAACTCCCTCTAAATTCTGCAACCATGCTGTTGCACTGCGTGAGCACTGCTTTGCACTGTGCACTACGTTGTTGCTGCTCCACTGTTGTTGCTGCATTGTTGCTAATTGCAACAAAAAAAATCCAAAATTGGACAGGTAAAATTGCATCTTGGATAATAAGACTGTTTGCTGCTAACTTTTGCACTAGCTCTCTAAATATGCTATGTTGTTGTTGCTCTGTACTGCATGAGCACTGCACTGCATTGCGTTGTTGCTCCTCCTCTGCGCTGATCAGGCTCTAGTACTGCTATTGTCTCTTCATCTTCCGCTGCAACTATCCATCCTGCCACTGTCTTAAGGCTCCTATAACTCGTATGTGATCCAAGAGTTCGAAAATACTCAAGGATCCTGCCACTTGTAGATTCTGGATCTACAACCCCAAGTCAGCCCACTTCCCTCTTTTCGGAATATGAGCTAACATAGCACAATCAGCTTCTACCTCAATCTTGGCAGCTCCAGCTTGAGGATCTTGCTTCTCTTCCTTGTCCTTTTTCTTAAGAGAACATTGTGTGGCATAATGTCCCATTTCCCCACACCTGAAGCACTTGATCTTGGACAGATCTTTCTTCTTTTGTCGTTGTTGCCCCTTTTATGCAAGGGTTGTGTTTTCTTCCTCCTCCTTGACTTTCGAACAGTTGTTGCCATCCTCAATATGGATTTTGAGGAGATCCCTCCTCAGCTCTTCTTGCTGCAAGGTTTCCCACATCACTTCCCATCCTGGGAATCTTTCTCTGCCCAGAATACTCTGGACAAAGACCTGATAGTCTTCTGAAGCAGAGTTCAGAGTGAGCCTTACAAGCTCTGAGTCTCTAGGTGTTGATCCCATTGCTGACAGCTAGTCTCAGTTTTCCTGAATTTGAGACAGGAAAGAGTCAAAACGCTCTCCCTTCTTCATCCTAGTGTTACGCATCTTCTCCTCCAAATACATCTTTCGCTGCTCGGAAGATCCTTGATATAGCTTTTCCAGCCCTACTCGCATTTCTCTAGCAGTGTCCTTTGCTTCTATGTGGGGTACGATGTGATCCTTTACGCCATCTAGGATCAATCGTTTGGCTCTTGCCATGTTCTTCTTGAACACTCTCAGATGTGCTGCATCCAACGGCTCTGCAATTGTGCTGTCAATGAGGGTCTTTAGATCATGCTCATCAAGGAGAAACTGAAACCTTGACTTCCAAATGACATAGTTGGAGGCACCCTCCAACCTATCTCGGTCACGCAATCCGTTGTTGGCCATCTCCTCAACTGTCGGCTTCTCCCTCTAACCCTCTGCTCAGCTAGACTTACGCACTCCTTGAGGAGTAAGTCAATGCTTCTGCTATTGCACGGGAAAAAAAACTGAGTCTCTTTGAGTAAGATAACTCTCTGAGGTCAAGAAATCCCCAATTGTGCTTTTCAGAAATTTTCTGACGCTTATGCACCAGCACTCACTGTTGTGCAGCTACTGCGTCCTTCAGCTACGCTGGTCTCCTACACTGCCTCTTCTGCAACTGAAAAAGCTTACCCCTCTATCAACTCTCTCAGAGGGAGCTTTCTCTGGCCTGGATTGCCCTCCTGGACTACTAGGGTAGTCTATTGCGGGTTATGCAGTTCCCAGTCCCTTCAGCGTTGATCTGCTGGTTCACTCTTGTTTCTCCTGCACTTCAACTTGAATAAGCTCTGATACCATGTGAAAAATCCTAAATCTGGATTCCTACTGCAACAAATCTGAATGACTTCTCCTATTATTTTTCATAATTATTTCATTACAGTGAAGCATCGAAGTAATTACTGAAGCAGTCTACACAAATATTGTTGCGAAATAAATCTAAGTGCCGAAACAAACTGAACAAATACAATGAAAAACATCCACATTTGACACAGTTATTTTTGGACTAAGTCCCCAGAAAAAACCCCAACTTGGGAAAACCGATGCAGCAGATCTGAGGGTTTTGTGTTATTAAGCAGCAGAATCTTGAGTACAACTAGGGTGCCAATATCTGGCTCACCCTTCAGAGAAAATCTCGGCAACAGAAGAAATGTGAGATATACCTCACTCTGCAAGTTCCCAGCTGATCCGGAGCAGTGCTGGTGAAGCCCCTCTCTGCCTCCATGTGATGCCTATGTTGCTACTACGTAACCCTGCGTGGGCAAGTTAAGGAACTGCGTCACCTCCTCCTCTGCAACGATCAAGCTGATCTGGAACTGAGTTTTGGCCCTCCTGGCTCAAAGACCACAGCTTCCAGCTATCTCCAGACTGAATCTAGAAGGCACTGCGTCACTTCCGCGTGATCCCCTTTAGGGACTGCATCACCCCTCCAAATGACTGTGCTGCCTCTACGGCATCACTGTTGCCTCTCTCTCTTAAATGTACTCCTGGTCCTCCTGACCAGTTACTACATCTGCCCCTCTCTAGAACTGATCACTAGATCGAAATCACTTAGCCAACCCTGCCCTAGTGATTCGATCTTGATCAAAAGTTGTGTCTCTCTCACAAGCTTGAAAATGCCAAATGCTCAGTGTATTTTCCATAGGCCCCTCACCCTCTTTCTTATAATCTTTCGTTGACCCTTCAACGGCCAAGATTAAAACATAATCAAGGCTAAGATTAACTGGGAGTTGATCCATGACTTTATCTAGAAGATTCACACTTAGTTTAATTAATACCCTTTAATTAATCAATTTCCCTAAGTTTGGACTTACGAAAACATTAAAAATTGATTAATTAATTTAATTAAACCATATATAAGTGGAATTTTCCAAAACCCTTTCTGAGTATGATGGAATACATGTGTCTTAGCCTATATACAAAATTACAAGGCTAGAGCACATCTGATGCTACCATAAATCAACAACATATACATTAAAGAGGTGTAAAAGGAATTTTTTTATGACGAGTCATTAAAGTGTGTAAGAGAGAGTAAGAGGTACGTAAGAGCATTAAATAGAGAGAGAGAGAGAGGAAGAGAGAGTAATGTAACATTGAATGAGAGAGTTTGATTTGCGATCAAGGAGAGAGAGATGTGAAGTGGCATGATTGAGTGCCAAGTCGGAGAGGGTGACATGGAACTTCATTTTAATAATAATATTATAGTATCATAAGGATAATAATAATAATAATAATATATATATATATATATAGATGATTAAATTAAAAATTAAAAATTTGAGATTGATTAAGGATAAGTTAAGTGATTTTCCATCATATATATATATATATATATATATATATATATATATATATATATATATATATTGATGATTAAATTAAAAAATTTCCATCATATATATATATATATACCAATTGAAGCAAGGTGACTTACTCATTTTGGAAAGTCATGGTTGCAATGATAGACGATACTTTCTATTTTTAGAATGTCACTCTAAAATAGTCAAGAATGAACTTTAATTCAAGGAAATTCATCCCTTAGCTGTCAATTTTCAATAATTTCAAAATTTGAAGAAGAATAAATCGGCCACATAGCAGAACACTCTTACTGCTAAGTTTGGAGAGGATGCTTTCGCTACTTTTATTAAAGCAAATTGTTTTTTAGAGATGTGCGTTTCTAATTTTGGAGAATGCTTTTGATATGTCTTGAAAAGCAAATCTCCTATTTTAAAAAGCATTGTAGCTATTTTCAAAATACATCTTGTGATTTTTGGAAAAGAAAAGTTCCGATATTTTTAGATGTTGATATTTGAGAAAAGCAAGTCATTTAATTTTAGAAAAGCATATCAATTTTGGGGCAGAGCTAACTTTGTGGCAGATCTTCAAAGATGAAAAGGAGAGAGGAAGCAATTCAAATCATCGGTGTTCAATGTCCTATTTCTTCTTGAACCTCTAGTTTGTATGGGTCAACAAGGTCTTGAGCGGTGACAATTTGGCAAAGTTCCCTCTAGTTCCTTGGCACAGGCTTGATATGAAATCGTATCAGAAATATGTACTTTAACAGGCTTGATATGAAATTGTATCAGAAATATGTACTTTTAACATCTTTGATTAGTGGAAAAATTTTGTTTGGTTTACAAGAAAGTTTGTTTTTGTTTACAAGGAGTCTGAGTCACTGATAATTCATTCATAACTTAAAGTCCTCTATGCCTTAATGATTCAAGCTTTGAAACTTTTAATTAGAAAGATAAAAGCTGGAAAGCCTTGTTGATCTTCCTCTATTCCATTTTCTCCCTCGGCAACTTGGACTTGGCACCCTTTATGCATAATTGTTAATTCCTTCTCAGTTTTCAGGTGTTGATTTTGATATATTTGTTTGTAAATTGTATCTGACTAGAGACCCCAAAGGTTAGCATGCATTAACTCTGATTGAGAGATTCAGATACGTTGGTGGTGATAAGGAAACCAAATCTAGATGTTCTCAAACCCCCTTGGAATTGATTTCCCCGTGTGATCATTTTGAGTGAATAACAAGCAACCTGGCTCAAGTTCCCATCAATGTGCTTGCTGTAACATCATTAATGATATGGAATAGATCCCTATATGTTTTTTCATCTATCTTGATGCTTTTTAGGTGGAAAATTTGAAGGAATTAACTTGCAGGGGGTCCCAGTTTGGAGATTTGGTGTCCAAAAGTTTTCAAAGCCAATTTGAGACATCAAATGGTACTTTTGGGGGAGGTGAAAGCTTTGCCTCTCTACATTGTTCTACACAGAAAGAACTATCCAACAATTTGAAAATGACCTTAATCAAAAGCTTGTATGCAGCAGTTAGGCCTCTTGCAAACTGAGCTACTTTGTTGACCACCATAGTATCAAGTGGATGTCATGTCAGCCCATCACTCACACATGTGAGGCTAGTCATGTGTGGACTTTCAAAAATATTCTAGAGGGCCCAAAACCTTAACATTAATTGAAGGTTGAATCATGCAAAAACCCTGACCCTAGATAGCTATCAGGCTATGTTAAATACTAGGCCACTAGAAAGAGAGGTTCCATTCTTTTAGTATTATACTTGTTCATAGTTGATCAGAGTATCCAAGAGTGGGATTTGAGAGCATAACAGAGGAAGGAGATTTTGTAGCAGCCATTTAAGCTATGGTGTCAAAGGCAACTCCATAGAAAGTGCTCCTTTCTTGCATTTTATAACTAAAGAAAAGAGAGCAAAGCATGCCTCACTTTCTAGCTGTGTATTATCCCATATCATGTTTTACAGGTCACATCTTGTCTTCATTTGTGTGGCATTTACTTCTTTTTTCATCTCAAGTTTTAGTTATTTCTATAAAATTTAAATAATAAAGTGATAATAAATCTAAGATTTAAGAAAATAAATTGGATACTAAAATATTTTAGAATATTACAAAATTTGTTGTGCAAAACTGTTTGACAATAATGTACAGATGAATTAATGTATATAACATTGTGTTTTTCTAATTACGTCGGTTGTGATTATTTTTTTATGTATGCAACCATATGAAATCCAATATTGTTTCAAATAACATACATGTCTTGGAGCCTATCAAGATTGAAGATGTCCAAAACCATAAATACTACATTGGTATAGAGACCATGATGGTGACCAAATCTCAAATGATATTGTGGAACTTAGATTGATAGGGACAAACGGAAGTGAGCCAAGTTAGAAATCTTGTCTTGAGAAAACAAAAAAGCACAACAGAGCATTGATTATCCAAGTCCTGTAAAGGAGACCATAAATCGAAGACCAGGGAGGAGATGACATACAGTTGGAGACTAATAGGAGCAAGGAACTTGCTGTAAAGTGGAAGCGTACGTAGCTGAATTAAAACAGAGACAAAGCATAGGAGCACGTAACTTTAAAATACATATATATTTGAAAAAAAGAAACAAAGGATTTTCTTATTTAAAATCTTTCATAAAGTTCACCTTATGAAAATAATTCAAAGGTTAAAAAAATAGTGAGGGAAGACTGCTCAGCAATAAAAGGCAACCCAACTGTGGAGGAAAAAGAAGCTGAAATCCGTCGAAGCACAGCAAAATTCAAGGGACAGGTGCCCATCTTGAAGTAGAGCCAATCAGATGGACACGGACACTCAAATCAGAGAGATAGACACAGCAAAAATTTTGGAAAGTTAGAAGTCCTAATGCCCTCAAAAATGGATTGACAATTATTGAAAGACAATCACAAACCATAGATATCAATATCGCGAAAGCCCATAAAGCTACTTGAGAATGAAAGTGGCAAAAAAAAATCTAACGTGGCAATAGATGGAATAAATCCATTTAGAAGCACTTTCAAAATTGATCTAAGATGCAATAGATGCATGATAGATAAGAATAAATCCGTTTAGAAGAACTTTCAAAATTGAGAATCAAATGGAATTGACAATGGTAGCAAGATCATTACAAACCATAGCAATCGATATACCTCTCAAAGCCCATAAAGCTATTTGAAAATAAAAGTGACAAAACCAAAGGTAAGATATTTAATGCAATAGATACATGATAGATAAGAATAAATCCCTTTAGAAGCACTTTCAAAATTGAGAATCAAATAAAGAGAGTGGAGCATGTAATGCACTTCAGCTAGCAAATATGTTCTCTCTTTTGCCACAACCATAATTTTAAAGGTTCCAAGGCAAAGTTAACTCTTAAAAATATAAGCCCCGCAAACAATCCCCACAATTGGCATCAATATTCATTTACAATTCTGAACCAATCTCATTTTAATTTTACTTTCTTGAAACTCCTTTGTCGGGTGTGTGGAATATTTTCCTTGGCATTACATATTAACGTATGTAAGGGACCTAGTTTAGAAGCACAACTAAATATATAAATATAGTCATATCAAAAAGGCATTGACCAATAAACAATAAATATAGACATAGTCATATCAAAAAACATTGGCCAATAACAATAAATATAAACAATAAACTTGTGTTAAAACACACAACCCAGTCCTGAGGGCTAGTTCAATTCGTCAAGTCCTCGTTGGTAAAGCACCTTTGTTATTGAGAGGCCAAGGGGTTAATCCTCTCAACATTCTCAGGGTTGGACTCCATGGTTGAGCCACCAGGAAGTGATCCCTTTGGGTGGATTTGCCTAGTACAAATGTTTCATGAACGTAGCGATCACCGATCTCCGGAATCCGTGAACCACATAGAAAAATAAAAATAAAAAATAAAAAAATGTGACCTAACCCTTGTCTCTAGAGTTAAATTTATAATGTGTGGAAGTACCCAAAAATATCGAAAATAAAAGACAAAACACTTTTGTAACCAACCTAAAAAAAGGAATAAAAGTAAATGGATTTAGCATGTAATAGTAATCATATAAAGTAGTGCTCAAACTTCAAACAAAATTACAAGTCGCAATTGTTTAGTCGAACACAAGAGTATTGAAAATGTAGCGTGGAAGATCTTCTAGCTTGTGCCTTAGCTAGAAAGACCACGAGTTTGTCTTTCTCTTAGCATGATGTGAATTCATGTGTTAGACTTCAATTCGTGGCACATGCGTAGTGTTGGAGGATCAATTACGTGGAGCTTTCTTCAATTTGACTACAGGATTGAGTGGTAGTTACAAGTTCAGTTAGAATGAGTGATTGATTAAAGGAAGGACAAGTTATAACCAACGATGATTGGAGAGAGAAAGATTTCACTCTCAGTTAACTTGCCAATCAACAACTCGAGTTTTAAATTTTAACTAGCCCAATTTAGCATGGGTCGAATCTATAAGAGGAGGACGAAGGCACATAATTCACATATGTTTATGAGATCATCTTTGCTTGTGGTGTGTGTATCCTTGAGGAGAAAGAGCGCACGAGTTTAAGGGAAGAGATTTGCGCTACGAAATAGGAGGCCAAGTGCGCACAAAAATAGGAGCCTAGTGTGCTACAAAATAGGAGATGTTGTGCGCAAGGAGATAGGTCTGGTGCACAAGGAAATAGGGCCAAGAAGTGCGCAAAGGATTAGGAGCAAGGATCAAGGGTTTGCAAGGTGAGTCCAAGCTAGTTTAGCAGGAGAACAAGTGTGTTCTCAAAGAGACAGATTGCCTTGTAAGAGATTCAATTGCTCAAGCTCAATCAATAAAAAACTACAACAAAGAAAGCAGGTTTTCCCATTTGGGTTTCCTGGGTAAAAAAGTGTGTCAATTTGTGTGATGTGTTTTTATCTCTGTGTTTCTATTCTGCTACTTATAAGTTGTTAAGAAACTTTGTATCTTGGTGAAAGTAAATTTGGTTTCAACATTTGGTTACCTTGTTTTCAATTATTCATCTTAGTTGCAGAGTTTCATGGAAATTTAACACAAAGAAAGAATCTTCATATGTTAGCATAACATTCATATTTTCACCTACCAGACCTTTATCACTTGTAATTTACCATATATGTGGATCTATTTATTTGTTATCCTTTATCTTTTTTTATTATGTAACTAAGGCCCTTCACATATATATTATTAAGTTAAATTTAACTAGTTGAAAAGCTAAATCAACAAATGATAGTGTAAGGATTTATGGTTTTGGTGATCCATGGTATTAGAATTGGTGAATTATATGCAATGAAGACTTTAAAGAGTTTGGGGATACTTTATTATAGCTCGCCTGGAGGTGAGCAGTGGAGGCTCATTTGGCCATCTAGTTTGGTCAAGGATTATCAATTTATTAGTTGATTTTTCCCAGTTTGAGTTTTCTAATAAAATCATGTGTGAATGATTGATGTGCATATTGTTGTTGCTATGTTACTGTTATTAATTATTTTCTTTTGCATTTTTATATTTACTTTTGGTTTCAGAGAATGGGTTAACCTGAACTCTTTCAAGAGAGTGGTATAATGCTTAGAGAATGTATAAACGATGTCTAAGTAGATAAATATCTCACAAGAAAAGCCCTAGATTATCAACTTGCATGATGGCACTGGTCTAACTTGGATTCTGACAAAGCAACGACAAGATGGGGAGATCCATAATGTGGTAGTGGCAGCATACAACGAAAAGAAACTCAATGGCAGGTGATGCCAAAGTCCTTTGTTACTGTCGTGCATGGCGACCTTGGAGATAACAGTGCTAGTATTTTCCTGGAAGGTGTGAAAGTGTATCTAAATGATGATCAGGACTCGATACGCAATTGGGGTTTGGATTTTAGTTTCACCAATGCGTGGGTGACTAATGGAATGGAAGATAATTAGAAGGCATTAACCAGCAGATCACAACGATAAAGGGTAGATCGCAACAAGGAAACAGGAAGTTTGATACGAGACTGGTGAAGTCCCTTGAACCAAAGTGTTCAATGTTAATTCGTTTATTTTTTTCAACCATGAACAATACAATCAAGTTTGAGGATTTCTAAGTCACCTGACACAGGGGCACGGGACACGATGGACACACGGATTCCAGTGACGGACACGACATGGTGACCCCCAGAATAGGACACGTCCAGACACGTTATATATATATATATATATATATATATATATATATATATATATATATTTCTTACACAAATTCATACAAATTCATTGATTCAAACATAGATCTTCATCTAGATGTAAGTTTTATGAAGATACATCATACAATCATACAAAGTAATAGACATATTCATCAATGATCCAATAGGAGAACGAAAAGATATTGTAGTTTTCTCAATCATACATGATTTTACCAATCAGATCTCATTTAAGCTTAAAATTTTGTTCTTGGGAGGTCATTCACCGATATTTTGTAGGACATGGATGATGGCTCGTTATGTATAATTGAGAACGAAACTTTATTGTCTACAAAGGATATTTCTTGAATAATATATAAACATTGATTGACCCCGATAAAGGAAATGACCTATATGATAGTGTTAACAATACATAGGTTGTCTGCATGTATTCATGATGAAGTTGTGGTCCTAATGGCTCTTCCTTGATTCATGACTCACATTTAGTGGGTTGTTATAACCAACATTGGTGGCTGTTAGGTGGGCTTGTGGTGCCATGTTTTTATGGGATTAGGGGCAGCTAATCTACTACTAGATATTTAAGGCTTTGCCTCAATTGTAATATATTCAAAGCTAATTTAAAGCTTTGATTTCTCCAACAACAGGTCTTGCAGGGATGAAGGAATTTCTTGCCCCCACACAGCAGATGGTCAACGGATTTGTGTCCATGGAAGGTACCGAAGAGTCCATGGAAGGTACCCAAGAGGCCAATTTGGCCCTACAGATCTTGAGCAGCTCCCCGTCAAATCTGAACTTAAACGGAACGAGATTCGATTCAAAAAATTGAGCTAATGGAATTAATGCAATACATTATAGACATAAGCCTATTTACTCACCCACTGTGTTTTGAACCTAGAATTGAAACAACAGATATATAATATGAAGAAAAATCTCTTATTTTATAACAAGCTCGACGCTTTTCCGCGCTAAGCAAGTCTGGCAAATCGGGATTCGATCGTGTCCTGTACGGACACGATCGGATTCGGTCAAATAGACACGAATTGTGTCTGATTCGACCGATTCGAGACACGTGGAGGGTGGAGGAAGAATCTAGTTTCATAGGAGGATTTCAAGGGGACGTTTTGCTAAGATTTACCATGTGAAATGAACACAGTAGAGAGCTCAGGGATATTAATAGATCTATTAGCTGATTTTTCTCAATTTAGGTTTTCCACAATAAAATAATGTGTGCATATTGTTATTGTTATTAATTATTTTCTCTCACATTTTTATACTTGCATATATATGTCTATGCCCATTAGAGAATTATATGTAAGTTTTGCAACCCCACTCACTTATTTTGACAACTGAAGCTGCTAATATTAATGGTAAAAAAAATTCACAGAGTTCAATGACTTCTTGAATATTGATTTAAGACTGTAGTTGGCAATGGGCATATTGTTGCATACAGTGTGGGATAAACAATGTTCAAACCATCCCACTTTTTCAAGTAAAATTGGCTTTAAATTTGGTTCAAATTACATTAGAAATCAAAATTTTACCTATACCAAGAGAATTTTAGCACTTCAAATTGAGACCAAGTTTAAAATGACTTAACTCATTAATTTCTCAAAATATAATTAAAAAACTGTAAAACTTAACTAATTGAAAAACACAAAAATCATCAAAATAAAAACAATTTAAATGTTGTTGCATATGCCCCCAAGAGCCACCCCAAAAGAAAACAAACCTCACGCCAAGATATACCACTCCATCATCATATAGCACCCCATCTTGCAACAAGAAAAGTCAAATCCTAATAGGACTGTGACCCATCAATCTATGTAATGCCATAAACAGCCATCCTCTCATATCTTCTCACCATATTTTTAGGGCATGCCAAGTCATATCATATCTGCTTATTATGCCGAGGCCCTAACCTCGTTGCCCCGAGGATCCAACGATGCAACTAGCTGAGCGAATGGTTCAACATTCATTGAGTGGACAATATAGCAATCTCTATCACAAATCAACTTGCTAACTCCTAGTGGATGGGCTCAACATTTTTGCATTAGGGCTCCTTCGATGGCTTCTCCGGCGTGATGCAGGTTGGGGCTGCGATGGCGCCCCGTTTTTCCCCTCTCTTAAGGGCCCGCAGCTGCCTCCTTTTATTTTCATGGCCCTCCTGGCCGCGGCTTCCAATACCTTCCGCCTTCACAAGGGGTGCAAGCCAGCGATTGCAGACGGCTTCGGGCAAGTATACGGAGCAGGGCAAGCCGACGGCTCGGGGCTGACTGCGAACACACAGAACTCCAACAGAGCGTGGAATCTCACTTGGTTTGGGTCCATTTCCGAACGTTGGCCTCCATCTCTGTTTTTAAACCCTGCTTTCCCGTTACTGGGCAACTATTGGCCTGCTCGTTTCACGGGCGAGAAGATCACCTTGCAGCATGGCGAGCCCTCTGCTCATGCTCTGCCCCTCGGCTATGAAACTATTTCTCCCTCGTCACAGGCATTCCAGATTCAGATAGTTCTCCTCTCTGGAAAGACCCTGCTCTTATGGGTCCATTCCGAGAACCTGGTGATTCATCTCTCTCAGGCCCTTGAACACAAACTGGGGATCCCTTCCCCTTCTATGCGTCTTCTATATGCAGGTAAACAACTCAATTTAAGTCTTCCTCTTTCTTTCTATAATATAGATAAGAATGCTTCTATTCATATTTCCCTCCGGTTGAGGGGAGGAGCAGCGGGTCAAACCTCTGCTCCCAAGGGCTTCTCTTACAAAGAAGCAGTAAATGCCCAGACTTCCAAGCATTCGACACCTCCGAAGGCTCCCAAGCCTTTCGTGGTTGACAAGATGGAAGAAGTGCCATCTGTGGTCATCTCCAACCCGGTTCTGGAAGAGAACATTCAATGCCTTTCAAAATATGGCTTCATCTGCAGGTTCAATGGGCTCTGGCCCCACACTGAAGATTTATACAGCTGGATACATTCTTCCTAGACCAATCAGTGTAAAGTCTCTCTGCTCAAAGGGCTTTTTCATTGTGGTATTTGCTGACAGCAGGGATTACCAGACTGCCTTAACAGGGGGTCCCTGGTTCTGGGGATCAGTGGGGCTTTTCCTCACCCCCTGGTTTCCAAACTTTGATCCTGCCACAGTTGTCATCACCAAAATTCCAATCTGGGTTAGGCTTCCTAACTTGCCTGCTCACCTGTGGCACTGTGCGGTCTTCGAAGCCATTGGGAACTTGTTGGGTCGCTTTCTTGCTACTGACACCTCAAGAGGCTTGAAGGGTCTATACACCTATGGCAGAATCTGCGCAAAGATTGACATCAGCAAAGGTTTACCTGACCAAATCATTCTCAAAGTTGGGGACTTCTCATGGTCACGGACTTTAGAATATGAGAACACGGCGTTCCGCTGCAGGCACTGTCATCAAACTGGTCATCTGCAGAACTCCTGTGCAATTTTTCTTGCCCAAAAGATAAACAGCACTCGCAAATCGAAAGATAAGAGCTGGAAATCCTTTAACCCACCTCCCCTGGAGGTTCTTGAGTCCCCCAGCTCTGATGAGGAAGAGGGTGACTCGGGGGAGGAGATGGACACTCAGCAGCAACCGCCCTCCCCGAATTGCCCCGAGGGGCCCCCTGCCTCCTCGATTTCTCAGAAACGTTCGCATGAATCCAACACCTCTGACTCAGACAAGGATCCTCCTCCACTGACCAGCAACTCTCTTCCGATGGTTTCAATCCACTCACTCCCAGGCGGCTGGGTTAAAGTCACTAAAAAGAAAGGGAAGAAACATTGATCATCGGACTCTTTACTCTCTAGATAGAGCTCTTTTATGTTTTATTGGTTTCCATTGTTCTTCTTCTGCTTCGCTTGTTAGCTTCGCGAAAACGGAGCAGTCAGCCATTTCTTTCAGGCGCCCCCGGTTTCTGCTTCTCATGATTGTAACACCTTTGTACTATTAGTTTTTTATTAGAATGGTCCCGCCTAATTTACACAACACAATACAAAATAAATAAATAAAATAAAATAAATAAATAAATCTTGCTAACTCCTAAGAAAAACAGAGGAACTTGCTAACTAAACAATTTGAATCACCGTAGTTATTTCTATCATTGAAACTTTTAATTCTTGTGAACAATTCAAGAAATCCACATAAGCAATCAGATCGACACACCGATCAAGATTTCAATCGTGATTAACATATAAAATAGGAATTGTGATTTTAGGAAAAAAATGGTAAAGATGGGATAAATCCCAATTTATCAAGTTCAAACATACAGAAGATCAAACTTTTTAAGATTTTATTACTTAATTTCATATTATTTCTTTTTAATATTTAATAAATATGAATTTAAAATTTAAATTATTGTAATTTTTTAATTATTATATATAAATATATAATTATTTGTTTTGTATTTAACTTATTTTTTATTTATATTTTTATTTTTCAACATAATATTAGATGACAATATCTACTCCACCCTATATAAAATAGGTGTAAAATACCTCACTACTTTTAATACAAATATAAAACAAATAAATTCTGCAATACATATATGTCTTCCTACCATTAATTGAAACTGGTGTGATTTTTGTCAGATAAACCTAAGAACTGGTGCCATTTTTGTCAGATAAACGTCCTTGAACTAAGTTCTGCTGAAGCCTGAACCAACCCCCAAAAATCACAAAATTGAACAAAGGTTGTCCATAATATACCGAACAACCATCTCCAAAAGCACAAAGGTCTGCACAAGTGTATCCCCATGGGCCATGACGACTCCACAGTAATGGATCAAAAGACTCTTTGGGAAGCCATGGGCAGTTTTTTCTTAACTAAAGGAAAGGTCACTTCTCCTTCAAAAAATATAACTAATTTGTCAGCGGTCTGGAAAAATTTAACGGATAGAACTTAATTACTTGAAATTCAAGAATTCAAGAGACATTTCAACCGAATCCATCTAAAACCGGGTCTGATATGCGCCTCGAATTTGTTTAGATGACAATGAGTAAATCAGACCAAAAGTTTAAATGGGTTTGAGCGAGCATTCATATTCAATGCATTTAATACACCATCTATACTCACAGCACAGTTACCTATACACACAAAAAGGGTTAACGAATCACCTCACAATATACTTCACTTCTTTATATACAAGATATGCAACCGCACCGGCATTCAACATTTTCGTACAATCTCTCGAAGCATTCCATTCCATGTGTGAAATGCTCGGTCTCCAAAAAACACTTCAAAATCAAACTAGGGCGTTCAATCCCTATGAACCTAAACATCATGAACCCTAACCAGGCAATAGGACTAAAACTGGAACAACAGAAATTGAACCAAATCCCCTGCCGACCCAAAACATTCAAAACCCATTTGTTTGGTTTTAAAGTAGCATCAACTGAATTCATTAAATGTTCATTAAAACGGGAAATTCGACTTACTTTTCTCTCGTGGACGCCGGGGAATTCCAGGCTTCAATGATGCAAACAGTAAAATTTCCCACGGAATGTAAACAGTGCACTTATCGCTTGAGACGCATTTGAAGAGCAAATTGTTAGAGCTCTACAAAAAGCGAGATGGACAAATATAGCATGATCTTTAGCTGGCTTTTTTTGGGAATCGGTTTTGGGAATCGGGCGACCTAGTTGCTTTCTTATAGGAATGATAAAACTCTAGTGGCTGATTAAGAAAGGATACGATATCCCATTACGACGGTCGTCGACATCTAGACTAGATTTGAATTTTGATCGTTTGGATAGTAACGCTTTATCTTGACAACCCGGTTATAACAAAACAAATTTAATTTATATTTATATTAATAAAATAAATTTAATTTTTATTTTTACCAAAAAAAATTATTCACAATAAATTTAATTTATTTAAATATTGAAGAGTATTATATTAGATATTATTTTTGGATTCAAGTGCGTTAATAAGTCATTTATTTATGACCATTTACATGAAAAGTCGTAACTGACTAATTTCTCATGATTTTTTAATAGTCTACTTAGCACTCATTGTATCGGGTGATGGTCAAAAGGGTGAAGAAGTGGGATTGAAACTAGTGAAATGAATCAAATAGCGTCAATCGTCACTTTTGGGGCTTACACTCGGTAACCAGGACTTCCCATGAGGTCACCAATCCCAAATCGTGCTTGAGATGGGGAAAACTCTACAGTTAAGCACGCTTGAGCTAGAGGCGATTTGGGATGGGTGACCTCTCGAGAAGTCCTGGTTACCATGTGCAAGCCCCATAAGTGATGTTTGACGCTATGTAATTCATTTCACTAGTTTCAATCCCACTTCTTCACCCTTGTGAGCATCACCCGATGCAATGACTGCTAAGTGGACTATTCAAAAATCATGAGAAATTACTCGATTCTGACACTTTTTCATGTAAGGAAGTAATTACAGATGAATGACTTGTGCTGCATAATTAAATCCAAAAATAATATCTAATTTTATTTATTTTTATATAATATATATATATATATATATATATATATATATATATATATATATATATATATATATATATAAACATGTCCATTTATTTTATGCTTTATATAGAAAAAATTATATATATATAGAAAAACAAAAAAACATATATATATATATAACAAAAAACATGTCCATTTATTTTATGCTTTATATAGAAAAAGTTATAGATATATAGAAAGTAGAAAGCAAATTTTATATAAATTTGATTTTTGTTTTATAAATAAATTAAATATATATGTTTGTGTGAGAGGGGGTGAGAATTGAAAAATAAATTATATATATATATATATATATATATATATAAAAGTTTGAAATGATACTTATTGCTATAGATCATCAAATATATCAAATCAAAAAACACAGATCGAAAAATGCATTGTATTAAAAATCACATCATCAAGACAAAATATGTCATGGATACATTATGGGAACAGAGGAACCATCATTGAGATAACTACTAGCACTGCATGCAAGATTTGGGTGTAGGACATAAACACAAACTAGAAAAGGCCCCATGCAGTATCAGTAGTCACCCCATGGGAAAAAAACCAGATTCCAACAGATGTCCCGAACGAAAGGACTGAAATCTGATGCACCCATGATCCATATTTAAACAATTCTTGGACATAACATTGGCCTCTTGGTTGAGCTCTCAAGGAACATGGGAGAAAAAAATCGATTGGAATAATCCCATAATCTTATGAATCCTTTGCATCCAGTGTTCCATAAGGGGAGGGGCAAAGGATATTTGTTTTATAATCCAATCAATTGTAACTTGTGAATCACCAAAAATACGTATCTCATTGAGCTTCAACCACCTGGCACAGTATAGGGATCCCCATAGGGCAATGACCTTCGCCCTACTGTTTGTACCATTCCCTACATTCCAAGAAAAATTCTACGTGATATTTATGTCTAGGTATATCATCACTCTACATCCACAGATGGCATTTTGAGTCACCCCATCAAAGTAACTAGTTGGAAGAAAAAAAGAGAAATTCTTATTTGCAATAGCCCTTGGATTCTTGGGAGATGGGAGTTTCATGTATTCCATATAATAAGCACAAATATGTGTTAAGTCCTAGTATCCTTTTGTAAGGGTATGTTCTGAAAAATTTGAGCGTTCCTAACTTTCCAGATTCCCCAACAAATGTAGAAGGGGAGAGGTCTATTATTTTTGGGTCCCTCAATCCATCACTTGAAATGAAATTCAATGGAGATATAGTTTTGATCTATATTAATTCCCAAACTCTGTAAAACATATTCCCAAATGTCCTTAGCCACTGGAATTCAATGAAAAGGTACAAGGTACTCTCACATATACAATGACATAATGGACATCTTCCTGGGCCCTGAAAACCTCTCTTCCATAGATTATCCCACATCATAATTTCATTTCTCCAATCGAGCCATCCAAACAACAATAGCTTTTTGGGTAAGTGTAAAGTCCAAGCCTTGGAGAACCAACATTTGTTTTTCAGGCCTCTATAGGAGGAAGTAATATGATTATACATGTTTTTAACAGAAATAGGACCATTTGTAGAAGCGTCGAACTAGGAGAGCTTGTCATTCTCACCATCTAAGATGATTTCAGCCAGGGACAATTATGGAGTATAAGAGGTCCATAAGTTTAATAAGTCTTCACCAAAGCCCAGGTCTGTCGCGCTCATCCATATAGGAAACTATCCTAGGGGGTTCCATCCCCTCCAAATCTTGGTGAAGTGATAAATATGTCTCGAATGTAAATGTTGAATAAGACTATTGGAAAGGATTTGTTCTCCTGTCACTCCATATAAACAATCACTTTCAATCATAGTAGTCTTTCCTGATCCAATGTAAACGCATAGATTCTTGATAGACCATTTCCTTGATGTTAACAAGCTTCTCCAAATGTAGGGAGTTGATTTTGTGCACTTAGCACCCTGCCTAATCCATTCCACGATGTCTTTATTCTTTAAATACTTAGTGCAGATGATTTTGCTCCAAATGTCATCTCCAGAGACAACCCACTAGAAGCTCATAGACAACAGCGCCCAGCGAAATATTTCAATTTTTTGTATACCCCATCCCCCAAATTTTGTGCTCTTTATAATCGATTCCAATTTGACCAATTTAATGTGTCTTCCCTTCTCCTTTCACACCTGACCATATAAAATCTGCAATGATGGCATCTATGTTTGTCATAACTCCCTTAGGGAGTTTATATAGATGTATCCAATAAACGGAAATATATATATATATATAGAGAGAGAGAGAAAGAGAGAAGGGGGGGGCATGGGAGGAAAACAATTTTCATACAAATTTAGTTTATATATTATATACATAAAAAATTATAGATATGTGCGAGAAGTGGAAAAAAAATGCATTTATGTTTTATATAAAGTTATAGATATGTGGGATAAGTAGCTAACTTTACTAGTGTTACAAAAACAATGTTAAGGATAAAGTGTATATGTATTTTTTTATGTTTCCATATTGATTAACATGTCAAATTTAGCATCTTGAAACCATTTTGTGTAACAAGTTGACTCTTTCTTTTAGGTTTTGAGGAAGTGATACTTTAGTATGTTGAAATCACTTTGTGGGACACTTGACTTCCTCCATTAGGTTTTTATTTAATGATATGGTTAAGGAAAAAGGATAGTTTGTTAAATTGTTGATAGGACTAACACAACCACATTAATAAATGTGGTTGATGTACGTTGAAAGGCTTATATCAAGCTCATACATCACAAGAATTGCTATCATGTTGTGTGTTTTTCTTAATAGAGTTGATACAACGACAGATTGTTTGCATTTCAAAGATTGATAATTCCACTATGATAAACTTACGGGAAATATATATTTTTCACCTGAGACAATCAACTTTCAAACAATAAACCCTAAACCTAAACGTTGTACATAACCTTAAACATTTATCTTAATGCTAATTTTGAAACACAAACAAAACAATCAATACATCTTTATCATCATCCATTTGACGATCACATGAAAATTTATAATTGAAGTGATTGACCCTCAACATGATACTAATAAAAAAAATTATAATTGAACTAGTTAACATTGGGCATTGTGCATGATTAATTGAAAAAAAAAATACAATTTTAGAGTTTAATAAACCTTTATTTTAAAGACTATATTAAATAAAATTTAATGAAAGTGAATTACAAATGATCAATCTAATCTTTTTAAAATACAAAATTAAAATTACAAAAGACTTACTGCAATTTTGGATCCTTTATACAAACTAAAGGATACAGAAGGATAAATATATCATTTTCTTTAACTATTCAATCGAGATGTAAACATTGAACGCAATGAAAACATTGAAGTTTTATCACAACAACTTACATAGATGATGTAATATTCTTAAAAGAAAAAAATAAATTAAAAGAGATATAAACACCAATAATACAGAGTTTACCTGGCTAGTTTAATAAATTTTAATGTACTATTTAAAGATGAATTTAGCTCTAAAATCTCTTCATGAAATCGAGCTGAGTACTCAGCTCTTGTGTTAACAACTGTTAGAAAAAAAATGTCAAACAATAAAACTCCTCATCCTCTCAGCATTCTTATTCTGGTTGAATCAAATACGAACAAGATTACAAAGCAAAATATTTCAGAACCTTTACCATATCATAATTCTTAGGGTAGACATTATCAGAAGGCGATATTGAAAAGAATTTGTCATGGTCCTAAAAGAATGCTTTCTTCATTTCATGAACGAATTCCTGAGAGGAAAGAACAAAAATGAAATAGTTAAGAAAATATGTAACGTGAATATTAAATTGAGGAGACAAATATGTGTCTAAGATATAGAAATAGAAGAATGCTAAGATAGATATCAATAGTCCCAAATCTAGAACTATATTTGAAGTAGAAAACCAAAGTGATTGCAGGCATTGGGTTCTAAATTGTTAGTATAAAAAACTACTTACCTTAAGCAAGAGAAACACTTAGTAAAGGATAAGAATAAGAATAATATCATTGTTTTTCCTCGTGTGAATATACTTGAAAATGTGAAAAATCCTACACTGGAATCCCTATTGCAGCAAATTGATACTACTTCTCCTACTTGATTAATCATGCAATTTATTTACTGTGTTCTACAAGTAAATATTGAAGCAAATACACTGCAACCTTCACTACATAAATAAACTACAGAAACAATATATGAGCAAGAAGAAAACTAAACACACATGACACCGTTAATTTTATACTAAGTCCCCGGAAAAATCCAATGTGGGAAAATCGGTGCAGCAGATGAGGGTTTTATATTATTAAGCAGAAGCTTTTGAATACAAATGGATGCCCAAATCTGGCTATCCACAGAGAATATGACTAACAAATAACTAGTGGGGATTACCTCACACTTACACTGGAAATCCGAAATTGACCCAACAATGAACTGGACAACCCCACGTTACCTCTGCAAATCTGTGTCACTCTGGTTGGGGACTGTGTCACCTCCTTCTGCTGGATCTTTTGCTGGCTAGATGTTGATCTTCTGCCCCTCTGGTCTCACATCCCGACATTCTGACACTGGATCTGACTGATCCTCAGCAAAATCTCAGATCTCCTCAAGGCTTCATTGTTGCCTCTGGGAGGCATTGCGCTGCCCAACATAGCTACTATGTTGCCTCTTTTGTGTACTTCCCTCTGCCTTCTCTACAAAGTATTCCTAGCTCAGGAAGATGCCTTCTAACTGGAAATATCACTGGCCCTCACTACAATCGAATCAACTCGATCAAATCCTTCGGTTGTTCTCTTTAGAAATTCAATCTCTAGACTCACTCGACGTATTTTCCAAATTACCATCGAAGTCCCTCTTATAATATTATCGTTGGATAACCAACGGACCAGATTAAAACATAATTAACGGCTTAGATCCTATTAACTTTATCTCCGTATTTTTCTAAAATTTTCACACCCAATTCTATTAATATACTTTAATTATTTTAATTCCCTAAGTTTAGACTTATGCTCCCTTTAAAAATAATAAATTATTTTAATAAAACCCCATCCTGGTGGAATTTCCCAAAACTCTTTCTGGGTATTTTGGAATACATGTGTTTAAGCCTCCCTGGAAAATTTGATACTTAGAGCACATCTGATGCTACTAGAAATCAACACTCCCTGTTAGCGAGGAATGTACTCTAGTAATACTTCTTGTTGAAGCACTATACTAACTTTGTAACATCTCCCTCTGCACTGTTGATGCCTGACACTGCTACCCATCAACTACTGCTTTATTTTTTACCCTGCGTACTACTTCCAACTACATATGCACTGCAACTATGTTGCCTAATGCAACAGAAAAACATTCAAACACTAAAATAAGTTTTCAACATGATGCATCTGATATTGAAGATCTGAATGTTGCCAGACTCTGCACTAACCCTCTGAAGCTTTTGCGTTGTTTTTGACTATGCGTTATTCCTTCCTGCACTCCTTCTAACTTTGTTTTGCACTACTCAGACTCTAGCGCTCTCTAGCCACTACGCTATCACTCTGGCACTCCTTTGCACCAACTAACACTGGTCCATCCTGCTACTATTGATTTGGTATCTTGTAGCAAGGTCATGATCCATGAGGTGGACCCCTCAAGGATCCTGCCCAATTGCAACTCTTTCAAACTACAGTTATAGATCACCCCAATTTCCCCCCAGAGATATGTGGTGATCAAAAACTGAATTGTGGGAAAAAAATTCTAAAAAATGAAAGTGCTCATAATCGCTCGAAACCTGAATAATTGGATAGGCCTCGTCTTCCTCATTCTGACGCACTTTTTTTGCTCAAAACGAAGTCCGTATGAGAAAGTTAGAGCGATCTGTTGGATTGCACAAACAGTAAAATTTTGGTGACAGGGATGTTGACTAAGCATCCATTCAGCCCAGTCGGTAAAAGGTATATTCCAAGGAATATTCCCATAATACTCCCCCTAGGTGGACCAGTGAGTTGCTGACAAGTGTCATTTCCGGATTGGTTGGTGATTTGTTGCAATCAGATTGGGTGTTGGTCAGACCAATGAGGTCATGACACATGGCTAGCCCAGACGTCGCCACGTGCCCCCCCAGAGGTCGAAATTTATTGCAAGTTCATGGGTCAATTTTTTTATGGAGGTGTTGGGGTTTGACCCCACGACCTCCCCTCCACCATTTCCAATACCTACCACTTTCTCTACACCATGTTTCCTACATATCTATGCACTCCATACATACTCATGTTTTAAACAAAGTTTCAGCGGGGGTAAAGAGGGCCAACCCTCGATCCACAGGACCATGCGCACCGAAACGACGGCAGAGCTCCAATTTAAATGCATATTTTGAGTTTTAAAAACCCGCTTTATTAATACCGTGATATGTGGTTTGGTGGCAAAGTCTAATTTGTGAAACCAAGGAGACCGAAGTTCAAATACCACGGAGTATATGGCCTGCTATGATCTCAGCTCAAGGAGTAAACTCCCCTTTGTTGTTAGAGTCTCGGCTCTTGCTAAATCATAAGATATAATATTTATGGCTTGTAGGTTGCTGGAATACTTTGGTGTTATATGGAAGCCATGAGGGTTGATCCTTGACCTCTCTTATAATAGTCCAAGGATATACCGATTCACCACATGTTTAAAAAAAAAAAACCCCACTTTCTTAACCTTAATCAAGGTTTATTATGCATTAATCCATTTTTTAATGTGGATTTATTTAAGCGCTAATAACACGCCTAAACCACAGTTAAGCCACTAATCTCCATTTAATGTGAACTTATCCAAGTGGATTAAGTTAGCAGAGTCCGCTAATTTCGGTGAGAACTCTAGTTCTGGTGAAGTTAACTAGAGTTGCTCCAGATTTAGAGGAGTTTTCCTAGGCAAAATTATAGAAGCCATAAATTGAGCAAATTTCGACCAATTGGGCTCAAAAAGAGTTTATCCTATCATTTTTGGATATTTTGAGCACCTTGGTGTAGGTTTTAGAGGCAGAGGAGCACTTCTGGAAGTGATTTTTCTAGTTTTAATATTAAAGATGCCCAGGGCCACCAGTGGAGCAAGCCATGTCTGCTTCACCTGAAGACCATTTGAAGAGCCAGAAGAGGCTACTTAGGGGTTTTTAGGTCTTATGAATCCAATGGAGCAGGTTGGAGAGCCATTGGAGCACTCTAGGTCGATTAATCCAAAGAGGGCCAAGCCATTGAAGCAGGTCCAAGGAGACGTAGCCCAGGAGGGGTGAACTCCTTTATCAGTTGTGTGTGTTTGTTGCGTGTTACATTCTCTGCAATTTTCTTTCTTTTTATGTGTTTTTAAAGCTAATTTACTTCACGAATTTCTCATAAAAGACACCCAAATTTTACACATAAACCATCTCATAAACTTGTTATTTGAGACAATCCTTAAGCACATTTTTCTTTTATACTGATGAGGAAGCCAACACAACAAAACTAGTTTTTCCATATTCAGATCAAGTTGGTATCGGAGCACAGTTTAGCTCATTTTAGCCCAAGTTTATCTCGAGGTTTGCCAAGGTTATCTAGAAAATTAGCTATTGGTATTGTATTTGTGCATGGAGAACTTAATTGTGTGCAAGTTTATGTGTGTAAGCTGAAGAGAGGAGGAGGTCAAGATTGAGGGCTCAACTCTCAAATCACAACAAAGAAGCTTTTTATGCATTACAAGTGTGATGGCAGCTTCATTAAGTGATGTTTTTAATCAATCTTCCTTAGCAAGACTCTTCGGTGAAGAGATGTTGCAGAAGCTCTTCATCATGGGAGATATGGTGCAAGAGATGGTTGAAGATAGGAAGGAGAGCACTATACTTCAAGAGCAGTTGATGGCCATGAAGGAGGAGAAGCAAGAGCTTCTAGAAAATATGCATGAGATGGAGACCCAGCTCCATATTGCAAATGAAACCCTAGCAAAGATGCATGAGATGCATATTCAACTCCATGATGCCAACGAAACCCTAGCCAAGCATGTGCATGAAAATGAGGTATGCAAATCAAGTTTATCTTCAATTTCCTCTCAAGATGAACGTTTTGGTGTATTTGAAAGACACACTAGAGGAATATGGTCCAAATTGTTAAAATAAATGGGCTATGAAGGTAAAGGGTTAGGCAAACATGCACAAGGAATTATAAACCCTATTGTTGTTGAGGGAAGGTCTAGGTACATGGGTCTAGGTTTTGGTGAACAAGATGATGTAGAGCACTCAAAAACTATGGATACTTTTGGAAATTTTTAAGTATGAGGGGTTTTAAAGTATGGAGACTTTTGGAAATGTTTCAAGAAAGACTTCCATTACATATTCACTACCTCAAGATTGTGTTCGTGGAGAATACAACAGGTTTACACCCACTGTTGAAGATATTTCTTTTAGCGATGCAAGTAGTGGTTATGGACAACAATAAGATGGAGAATGCTCCAAAGACAAGGAGAGACGTGAAGGTGTTCCAAGAAAGACTTTCATTACATGTTAATTACCCCAAGCTTGTGAAGTTTGTGTTCATAAGGAATGCAAAAGTTTTACACCCACTTTGAAAGAAGAAGCTCATAAGCATGCAACTAATGGAAATGGAAAACAAGAGGATATTGAAAGCTCTAAAGCCATTGAAGTGATTGTTGGTATTCTGAATAGTTCCACTGTCTCATCAAATTCACCTCCTTAAGAAGGCGACAAAGGTGAATGTGTAAGGTATAAATCTGCCTTTAATCAAGTTGCTTTTAATTTTGATAAACATGGAAAATCCTCACATAAGATTTGGAGAAAATTTACATGTTCCTTTTATGGTTTGAATAACCATATTGTTTCGAGTTGTTGGAAGAATATAGCCATACACAGGAAACTTTAAAAGCAAAGGAGACAAAAAGCCAAAGGTCCAATGGACAATGCAAACCATGTTAAAAAGAAGATGCAATTATTTTTCACTCACTGCCATAAGCATGGTCATCTTGCAGACAAGTGTTGGACTTTGTATCCAACAATTCATCCACGACATTTGAAGAAGGTGGAGAGAGATTCTAACAAAAATGGAAAAGAGGATTCTATAATTCATGTTGGTTGGGATGATGCACATGATGAAGTGTTGTTGAAAGAAGCGCCATTAAAGTGGTTTGGAAAGAGATGGTTAGATTTTTTAACCAATTAAGGCCTTGCATTTATTTTGATAATAGATGCAAATCTTGCCTTATTGATGCATTTCTTTTCTCTTGAAAGTATGTTGCATATTTCGTGAAGCAAGATGTTGGAAAAGTAGAGTTATGTTGACTCCCTTAGATGCAGCAAAGATGGAAATTTGTAGTTGCAATTTGCATGTGAATGCATTTCTTTTCCTCTAGAATGCATGTTGCATGTTTACGCCAGGAAGGTGTTTGAAAGTGGAGTATGTTGACTCACTTTGTTGCAGAAAATTTGCTAATTTCAACTCTTTAAGTACTCGTACATACCAATGGGATTCTTGTACTTGTGAGAGAGTTGAGCATTGTATACAAGCATGAGAGTTTGTGTGTGTGAAAAGTGGATTTTTTTATAGTTTCATTGTGCTTGAACATACACGAGTGATTACTTGTGTTGGTTGATTGCTTTGTTAACATGTATGTTGTCAAATTTTGAGTGTTGATCATTTGCACATGCATAAGTGATCGATTTGTGTTGGTCGATTGATTGTTACATGTATGTCTTATCGACTTGGAAGAGTTGATTTAGTCTCCAAGGATGAAAGGGAGATGTTGACGAATTGTTTCATGAGATGTGAAATTCTTGTTATTTTGGGAAAATAATCGTCAAGTGTTGTACATGATTTTGTTTGACTTAAGAGTCAATCGTTTGAAGACACATGTTTTTTCAACTTGTGTTTGGTCAATGGGTTTGTACACCAATATGTAAGAATGCATGGCGATGTTCACAGGATGTGACATTTGTTGCTTTGAAGGAGCAAAAGGAAGAGGTCTTCAAGTTGTGTTTCTTGCATGATTTGTTTTTCAATTTAATGGTTTTTCTTGTGACAAGATGCCTCAGGATTTTGGAAGGTCCACTCTTGAGCGAGAGGCTCATGATTAGCCTTCATTCTCAAATCCACAGCATGAGCAACATGTCAAACTTGAGGATGATGGAATCAAAAAGTGGAAAGTGGAAAAGATGCCAAAAAAGTTTGCAACCAAAACAATAGCCACTGTAGACCATTTGATGTGTTGACGCCAAGAAGCAAAAGAGATGGCGATGCATCCTTCGAGATGTGGAATTTGGAACCGTGGAGGTAAAAATAATGGTCATTTATTTTCTTGTGATTACTGATATTAGAACTCATTGTCGTAGTTCACTGAGATGGGATTAACTTGGAAAATTGGTTTCCAAGGATAAGTGTGCATTGAATGCATGTGTGTGCAAATGAGGAAGAGGATTCTTAGTGGGAAGGCCATCTGTCAGCTTTCCAAGCACCGAGGGATCGCTTTGGTACAACAAGGTGTTTAATCAGTCAGTAAGAAGCCAACAAGTGTTGGATTGGGTTAGTAGCAAAAGGAGGACATTGGTTGAAGTGCCAAGCCATTTGCAAGGCAAGGCATGTGGTTGTCATGGATATTTTTCCAAGTAGAATCAAGTTGATAGAACTTGGAAAAGGGAAGAGTATTAAACTCTCATTAGATAACCAGCTTTTGTGGGTCCAAAAGCCTTTCAATTGGAAGGAGTGATCAGAAACTGAATTGGGGGAAATTTTTTTCTAAAAAATGAAAGTGCTAAGAATTACTCAAAACCTGAACAATCAGATAGGTCTCATCTTCCTGATTTCGACGCACTTCGTTTCACTCAAAATGGAGTCTGTATGAGAAAGTTAGAGTCATCTGTTCAATTGCACAAACATGCAAATTTTGGTGACAGGGTTGCTGCCTAGGCATTCGTACAACCTAGATAGAAAAAGGTATATTCCAAGGAATATTCTCGAAATAATCCCAAAATATTCCCCCCAGGTGGACCAGTGAGTTGTTGACAAGTGTCATTTCTGGATTGGTTGGTGATTTGTTGCAATTCAATTGGGTGTTGGTAGGACCAATGAGGTCATGACACGTGGATAGCCCAGAGGCCACCACGTGCCCCCCCCAAAGGTCGAAATTTATTGCAATTTCGTGGGTCAAATTTTTTATAGAGGTGCCAGGGTTTGACCCTGCGACCTCCCCTCCACCATTTCCAAGACCTACCACTTCCGATACACCATGTTTCTTACATATCTATGCACTCCATACATACTTATGTTTTAAACAAAGCTTTTGTGGGGGTAAAGGGGGCTAGCCCTGAAGGGCCAACCCTCGGTCCACAGGACCACGTGCACAGAGCCAATGACGGAGCTCCAATTTAAATGTAGAGTTTAAGTTTTAAAAACCCGATTTATTAACCTTAATCAAGGTTTATTGTGCGCTAATCCATTTTTTTAATGCGGATTTATTTAAGCACTAATAACACACCTAAACCACAGTTAAGCCACTAATATCCAGTTAATGCATGCTTATACAAGCAGATTAAGTTGGTGGAGTTCGCTAATTTCGGTGGGAACTCCAGCTCTGGTGGAGTTAACTAGAGTTGCTCCAAATTTAGAGGAGTTTTCCTAGGCAAAATTAAAGAAGCCATAACTTGAGAAAATTTCGACCAAATTGGGCTTAGAAAGAGTCTATCCTAGAATTTTTGGATATTTTGAGCAGTTTGGTGCAGGTTTCAGAGGAAGACGAGCACTTTTGGAAGTTATTTTTCCAGTTTGAAGATTAAAGATGCCTAGGGCCACCAGTAGAGGAGGCCATGTCTGCTTCACCTGAAGACCATTTGAAGAGAGAGAAGAGTCTACTTAGGGGTTTTTGGGTCTTATGAATCCATTGGAGTAGGTTGGAGAGCCATTGGAGCACTTTAGGTGCATGTAATCATAGAATTGACCATTAATCCAAAGAGGTCCAAGCCATTGAAGCAATTCCAAGGAGACGTAGCCCAGGAGGGGTGAACTCCATTATCAGCTTTGTGCAATGTGTTTGCTGTGTATTACATTCTCTACAATTTACTTGTTGTTTATGTATTTTTAAAGCTAATTTACTTCACGAATTGCTCATAAAAGATACACAAATTTGACAAATAAAACCTCTCATAAAATTTTTATTTGAGGCAATCCTTAAGCATACTTTTCTATTATACTGATGAGGAAGCTAGCACAAAAAAAACTAGTTTGTCCATATTCAGATCATGTGGGCAATCACAGCGAAATCCTCCTCCTCGATCTTTGCAGTTGCAACCTACATATCATGCTTCTCATCCTTGTCCTTCTTCTTGAGAGGAGACTGCGTAGCATAGTGACCATACTCGCCACACTGGAAGCACTTGATCTTTGAGACGTCCTTTTTCCACCTCTATTGCTCCTGCTGCCCCTTAGATGCAAGGGCTTCATTCTTGTCTTGTAGAAATTATATACACTAAGCATGCATATATCCAGATTCTTCTGATCTAACAATATTTTATCTTCTCGCTAAATACAAAATCCTTCCACCGTTAATCTTTTGCGGAAAATTAATTGCAAACACATGTGAAGCATAAATAAAAACAATCGCACATAACACAATTGTTTAACGGGAAAGCTTGAAACTAAAAACCCAAACTATCATATATTATGTATCATGGAGATCATGTAACAATCTCATACAAAGCTTAGTACATCAAGCTCTCAGTACAATCAATCATCACACACTAATCAGAAGAAATCTGCAAATCCATGCATCGATTTCTTGCCACCTGCTAGCCTGCCTCCACTGTGCAATCCCTGCTGAAGAATAGCTCTGAATGAATTCGAATTACCCTTGCCTTGACTGCGCAATCCTCATTGGAAACTCCAATGTGTGTGTGGTGCAATAAATGCATCACTATAGTCACAACAGATAGTCCATCTTTCCCTTTCACCTATCTCTCCACTGGGTCTTCACTAGAACTGCCATGCACTGTAGTTAACTATTGTATTGTTCAGTTGATTAATGAGTTATTATTTGTGAATTAATTAACTAGTTAATTCACTCCACTCTCACTAGTGTATCATTCAGTTAGACTAGATACAACTCGCTCAACTGAGTTTAACTCCATTAACTGAGTTAAACTGAATAACAACTCCATGAACTACTCTTCCAACTCTGTCATAACTTTCCCACTTCAGTTCTAACTGAGTCCTCCATGCATGAACCACCAGTAAACCCTAGCAATTGTGTAATTCCTTCAGCCCACTGATTTTGCCAAATCTGTGGACTGAAATTAAGTGCTCCAAGAGAATAAGTTGTTGTTTATTGTCGGATTATTATTAAGAGCTAATAATAATCGACACTTCCATTTTTAGATCGACGATCTATAAATAGACTTCGCCCAGTATTCTAAAAATAGAATTTCATCTATTTTTCCAACTTGACCAACCATCCACAAATAGCATCCTGCAACTTCTGAAATATGATCACCATGTCTAAAAATAGACTTGTGCCAAAAATAACCTGTGGGCCCACTTAGTGAAGGCGACTCTTTTCACTAAGCTCATCATCTTGTTGAATCTCAACACTCCCTCTCAAAAAGATAGGGATTATCCTTCACACCGATCCTACCTCTATGGTATTCGAATTTTCTCCTGGTGAGCGCCTTTGTCAGAATATCTACATCCTGATCTTCCGTAGGAATGTACTGAAGCAACATGATCTTCTGCTGCGCACAATCTCTGATATGATGATACCAGGTATCAATATGTTTAGATCTATCATGAAACACAGGATTAATCGAGAGTTTAATGCAACTCTAATTATCACAATGTATCACTGTGGGATCTAAATGTGAATTGAACTAACCAACCAGGATCTTCCTCATCCACATAGCCTCACATGTAGCTTGACTTGTTGCCATGTATTCTGCTTCCACTGAACTGAGTGTCACGGATCTTTGTTTCCTGTTGTACCAAGAAACTATCGTAGATCCGATACTGAAAATCCCTCCTTATGTGCTCTTTCTGTCTATTGGGCTACCTGCCCAATCTACATCCATGAATCCATGCAACTTCACCTCATCCGTCTGTCTGTACCATAAGTCATACTCAGATGTGCCCCTGAGATACCTCAGGACATGCTTTCCTGCCTTCCAAAAGAGCTTGGTAGACTTAACCATCACTTGTGAAAGTTGGTTCACCGCATAGCATATGTCCGGTCTTGTATTAAATAAATACATGAGCGAACCCACCAACTATCGATAAACAGTGGCATCCACTACCTCCGTCGATGTAGCATCCTCTTTCCTCCAATTTCCTGGAAGAGGAGTGTCGATAGGCTTGCAGCCTTGCATGTGAAACTTCTCCAGTATTTCCCGAGCATACTTGCCTTGAGACACAAACAATTCACCTTCCCGCTGCCATATTTCCAATCCAAGGAAATAATGAAGGAGGCCCAAATCCTTCATCTCAAACTCCTTTGCAAGATTTGCCTTGCATGAGTGTATCAACTGCTCATCACCCGTTAGTATTAAATCATAAACATAAAGAACAATGATTAAAAGCTTACCCTCCACCACAATTTGGTACAGGTTTGCATCCGCCTCACTCTTGGTGAAGCCAAGTCCAGTGAAATAGCTGTCGATCTGAGTGTACCAAGCACGTGGTGCTTGCTTTAGCCCATACAACGCTCTTTTGAGCCTGCACACATGTGACTCGCTGTTGTAGATCTCAAATCCTTCCGACTGCTCAATGTACACCTCTTCCTCAATGATCCCATTAAGGAACACAATCTTCACATCCATCCGATGAATGTGCCAACCCATCTGCGCTGAGAGAGTAAGGATGGTACTTATGGAAGAATACCGTGCGACAGGTGCAAAGGTTTCTTCATAATCAATCCCCTCGATATGTGAGAAGCACCGGGCAACAAATATTGCCTTATACTTCTCAATGCTCCCATCAACAACTTGCTTTACCTTATAGATCCATCTTGATCCTACAACTGATTTTCCCACCGGCCTTGGAACAATCTCCCAAGCATTTTTTTTGACAATGGAGTCATACTCCTCCACCATGGCATCTACCCATGTGGGCTCCTGCACTGCTTCTTCAAAAGAAGATGGCTTTGTCACGATACACTTGATCATCAGAGCCATGTATCTAGTAAATCGGTCAGGTGACTGTCTCTGTCTGTGCTGTGATGTAGGGACTCCTACATTCTATGCCGCATCAAGCTTCAGTCTCTCAGCTTCTATGGTACGCTTTCTGCCTTGTCTGATGTTTGGTTCTACATGAGTGGAATCCTCCACTCCATGAATCTCCTCATGTGGCTGATCCACATCTATAGGCTCATCTTTCAGAATAAGCAGTTCCTTCACTGCATGCAAGTCTAGCTCCCTCTCAAGCATAGCTCGTGCAACACCCACGATCGTTCTGTTCTTCCTCTTCGTGACCCCATTCTGCTGTGGGTTATGAGGCGCTATGAGTTCTCTTCGAATTCCTTCTTTGCTACAGAAGTCTTTGAATTCGCCCGAGATGTATTCACCACCATTATCGCTCCGTAGAGCTTTCACTTGCTTCCCTGACTCCTTCTCCACCAATGCTTTAAACTCACAGAACTTTGAGAATGTTTTGCTCTTCTTCTTCATGAAGAAGATCCAACATCTACGAGAATAGTCATAAAAAAATATAACATAATACCTATGTTTTGTTGTTGAAGCAACCGAGAAAGGTCCACACACGTTTGTGTGAATTCTCTCCACGATCACCGAAGCACGATTCTCCTTCTCATGAAAGGTGGTCTTCACAAACTTTCCCATAGTACATCCCTTGCACCGATCTGACTGCGCAAGAGTACCCTTGGGAAGTCTAGTAGAAATCTGCTGCAAAATATTCAAAGCGCCATGGTGAAGATGGCCTAATATCCTGTGCCATAATTCGTCCTCATCCCGGCTCACCACTTCTTATGCTTTGCCCACCATTGCAGCGCAGCCATCTACCTCCAGCTTGTAGATATTCTTAACTTGAATCCCTATCCACTTGGTTTGACCTGTTGTTTTATGTTGCAGGAAAGCTTTTCCATCCTAAAAACAATGTCATAACCTTTGTCTTCCAACATTGCGACCGAGACCAAGTTCTTCTTCAGACCTAGAACATGCATAACATCTTTCAACTAAAATGTATTACCGGACTCCCTCTCAAAGGTAATGGTCCCAATGTCGGTCGCACTGTATCGACCATCGTCGCCCATCTCTATATGCATCTGGAGGTCCTTCTCTTCCAAGTCACTAAACAACTCTTTGTCTCTCGTCATATGGAAAGACACACCACTATCAAGATACCACACTGATCCCATATAGCTTGAAACCAAGCATGCAATCAAAGAGAAATCAAGTTCAAATTGCGAGGCTAAGGCCTCTCCAGCTGCAGCTCCAGCAAGCTTCTTGTTCTTCTTCTTCTGTGGGCAGTTAGTGGTGAAATTCCCATGTTCGTGATAGCGAAAACACTTCACCTTGGACAAATCCTGCTTCTTGCCTTTAGTTTCAGATTTTGAAGGAAATTTCTTCCTCTTCCCTTTCCTTGCTTTGGAAGCCAAAGCGCAATTATCTTCATCTTCATTCTTCGATGAAGAGCCATCCCTGGTACCTCACCTTATCTCCTCCTGCACAAGATCCGACCAAAGTCGCTCCCATCCCGGCAGTTTCTCCCGTCCATTGACAAAGTCTTCGTAGCTATGCCAACTCTTCAGAAGCCCAAGGAGAGCCATGCTCACCAAGTCTTCATCATCAACAATAATCCCCACACTTCCGAGTTCATCCCTACAGTGGACAAACTTCGTGAGATATTTTGGAATATTGTCACCCTTCTCCATTTTTATTTTTCTGAGCTTGCCTTTCAACGCCAACTTCCTTTGGTCGCTGCTACTTTGGAAAAAATCTGTCAAAGCCTTCCACATTAAGAATGGAGTGGCTTTCCCATGAAGGCTGGACACAATATGGTCCTTCACACCTTCCAACATAATTCTTCTTGTCTTTGCTACCTTCTTTTGCCATGCGTCAAGTAATGTAGCATCGTTAGATCCTGGCTTAGGAACATCACTATCGATGAACTCCTTCAATCCATTATCCTCCAGCACCACCTCCATCCTATCCTCCCAGACTATATAATTCGAGCTGCCATCAAGGGCATACTCCAATCGCAACCCATTGAAAGACATTTCAATGTGTACTCAACTTCCGCACCAAGAATTTTATGAAGCAAATTCGAATTGTCCACCATCACAAACTCAACAATTCTTCACAATTGCAATCTTCAAGAATTAACACTGCTTTGATACCATGTAGAAATTATATACACTAAGCATGCATATATCTAGATTATCCTGATCTAACAATATTTTATCTTCTTGCTAAATACAAAATCCTTCCACTGTTAATATTTTGCGGAAAAATAATTGCAAACACATGTGAAGCATAAATAAAAACAATCGCACATAACACAGTTGTTTAACGAGAAAGCCTGAAGCTGAAAACCCCAACTATCATATATTATGTATCATGGAGATCATGTAACAATATCATACAAAGCTTAGTACATCAAGCTTTCAGTACAATCAATCGTCACACACTAATCATAAGAAATCTGCAAATCCATGCACCGATTTCTTGCCACCTTCTAGCCTGCCTCCACTGCGCAATCCCTGCTAAAGAATAGCTCTGAATGAATTCGAATTACCCTTGCCTTGACTGTACAATCCTCATTGGAAACTCCAATGTGTGTGTGTGGTGCAATCAATGCATCACTATAGTCACAACAGATAGTCCATCTTGCCCTTTCACCTATCTCTCCACTGGGTCTCCATTGGAACTGCCATGCACTGTAGTTAACTGTTGTATTGTTCAGTTGATTAATGAGTTATTATTTGTGAATTAATTAACTAATTAACTCACTCCACTCTCACTAGTGTATCATTCAGTTAGACTAGATACAACTAGCTCAACTGAGTCTAACTGAGTTAAACTTAATACAACTCCATAACTACTTCTTCCAACTGTGTCATAACTCTTCCACTTACAGTCTAAGCGAGTCCTTCATGCGGTCCAGAGCCGGTAAACCCTAGAATTTAGTAATTCCTTGACCTTTGATTTTCCAAATACGTACCTTGAGAATAAGTGCTCCAAGAGAATAAGTTGTTGTTTATTGTCGGATTATTATTAAGAGCTAATAATAATCGACACTTCTATTTTGAGATCGACGATCCATAAATAGACTTCGCCCAATATTCTAAAAATATAATTTCATCTATTTTTCCAACTTGACCAACCATCCACAAATAGCATCCTGCAACTTCTAAAATATGATCACCATGTCTAAAAATAGACTTGCGCCAAAAATAGCCTACGGGCCCACTTAGTGAAGGCCACTCTTTTCACTAAGCTCATAATCTTGTTGAATCTCAACACATCCTCCCCCTTGGGCTTCAACCCATTGTTTTTGTTGCCATAAAGTTTGCACTTGATCATATCTCGCCTAATCTTAGCTTCCCGCTGAAGAGCGGCCCACATCTGTTCCTAATCAGGAAACCTTTCTCTGCCCGAGATGCTTTGGAAAAAGACTTGCCATTCATCTGATACAAAGTTTAGAGCCAATCTGACCATCTTAGTGGCCTGAGGTGTTGCTTCGAAAACTTCCAACTAATATCTAGTTTCCTGAAGCTTTGCAAGGAACAAATCAATGTTTTCCCCCTTCTACATCCTCATAGATCTCATCTTCTTCTTCAAGTACACTTTTCGCTAAAGATCCTTGATATAGCATTGTTAAGGCATCCCACATCTCCTTGGTATTCCCTTTGCCAGCGATGTGACATACTACATGATCCCTCACTTCATCGATATTATTCTTGTAGGCCTTCAATGGATCTACATCCATGGGGACAGCTACTACATTCTCAATAAATGTCTTGAGATCATGCTCATCTAGCAGACACGTGATCCTTGCCTGCCAGATCACATAGTTGGATGCACCATCCAACTGATATTGATCTCTTAACACGGTTGCTGCCATCTCACCCAACCAAATGTCAAATTGTTGCCTCTAACCCTCTGCGCAGCTGGCTCTATGCACTCCCTGCAAGAGCAATGCAAATAAATCTCGATCACGTTGCTTCTACATGGGAAATCAGAATTTCTTGGACAAGAAATTCCCTCCGTATGCTTCTTCTTCCTTCTTCTTACACTTTCTGTACCAAAAACTGCTGCTACAAGAAAACTGGGTCCCACCAGAAACTAGTCTACGTTGAAATTGATGTTGTGTTGCTCCCTTTGCCACTGACAAATTGTAGACTGGAAATTGTACCTCTTTGTCGACTCACTCAGAGAGAGATTCCCTTGCAAATCTTGCCCTCCTAGCTTGGATTGCGCAATCCCTTGGGGATTCGATCTGCTACCTACATAGTTATTTTATCTCTCTCTTCCTCTTCAATGTTGAACTCTTCCGGACTGCTCTCTCGCTTCACCTACACTGTTATACAAGCTCTGATAGCATGTAAAAATTCCTACACCATAATCCATATTGCAGCAAACTAATATTACGTCTCCTACTTAATTAATCATTCAAGTTATTTACTATGTTCTACAAGTAAATACTGAAACAAATACACTGCAACCTTCACTACATAAATAAACTTCAGAAAAATAAACGCGGAAACAAGATCTGAGCAAGAAGAAAACTAAACTCACATGACACCGTTATTTTGGACTAAGTCCCCAGAAAAACCCAATGTGGGAAAACCAGTGAAATAAATGAGGGCTTGATATTATTAAGCATAAGTTTCTAAATACAAATGGATGCTCTGGATATCCATAGAGAATTTGATTGAAAAAGAACTAGTGAGGATTACCTCACACTGACACTAGAAATCCGGAACTAACCCAACACTGAACTAGACAGCCCCATGTTTCCTCTGCACAGATCTACATCACTCTGGATGGGACTGTGTCACCTCCTTCTGCTGGATCTTTTGCTGGTTAGATGTTGATCTTCTGCCCCTCCAGTCTCACACCTTGGCACTCTGGCACTAGATCTGACTAATCCTTAGCAAAATATCGGATCTCCTCTAGGCTTCAGTGCTGCCTCTGGGTGGCACTAAGTTGCCCAGCGTAGCTGCTACGCTACCTCTTATGTGTACTCTCCTCTTCCTTCTTTGCAAAGTATTCTCGACTCAGGAAGATATCTTCCAACTTGAACTATCACTGCCCCTCATTACAATCAAATCAACTCGGTCAAATCCTCTAGCTGCTCTCTTCAAAAATTCAATCTCTAGACTCACTTGGTGTCTTTTCAAAATTCCCATCGAAGTCCCTCTTATAATCTTCTTGTTGGATAACCAACGGCCCAGATTAAAACATAATCAACAACTTATATCATATTGACTCAATCTCTGTCTTTTCTAGAAGTTTCACACCCAATTCTATTAATATACTTTAATTATTTTAATTCCCTGAGTTTACAATTAGGATCCCATTAAAAATAATTAATTATTTTAATAAAACCCCATCCGGGTGGAATTTCCCAAAACACTTTCCAGGTATTTTGGAATACATGTGTCTAAGCCTCCCTGCAAAATTTGAGACTTTGAGCACATCCAATGCTACTAGAAATCAACAGAAAATTGGTAACAAATTAGTTGTAATGACTCCAATCTACTTAAGAGGTGGCAAAATAAACGATATTTAAATTTAATATGTTATTTTTTGTTTGAAACTGAAAACCTATTCAAATACTTTTCATATCATCCATTTGATGATATAAGACAAAGAATATTATCCTGAAATCAAATCTTGTCCATTCATTTATTAGAAAATCAAAATTCCTCATGCATGCGCTCATAAATTGAAATAAGTATGCCTATCGACGTAATTCGGCACAAAATTATGAGGTGTTGAAGTAGTGTCATTATTATTTAAAGAACAATAATTGTGAGAAACTCAACTTTTAACGTCATGTACGTGGAAATGACAAAATATTTACAAAGGGATATGCAGATTTTAACTAGAATTGATATTTGCTTTGAAAAAACAAGTCTCCTAAATTGACTATAAGCTTATGCTAGAGAAATATTGAATTTCAGAGGAAAAGGATGTAAGAGTTCAACAATGGCACGTAATTGATTTTTCTTGAAGATAGAGCTCTAAGAAACCATCAAGATCCTAAATTGGGCGTCCAATTAATTGTAAAATCCTATTACACTTGATTGTTGACTATGGAATAACTAAATAAATAATTAAATAAAAATTATGGAGGCATGAGTTGAAAGTGTGGATAGTGGGTTTTGGATGGTATTTTGTGGACTTTGACCATACCACAACAAGAGGCATCCTTGCTTAAATTTTGTTGTTCTAAGTGACAACATAATTGATGTTGAGTAGCATATGGAAATATTTTCTTTGAGTAGGTCATTAACAAAAGATCTTGACAATGCATTTCCTCTTACATGACATTTTATGTAGCATAATGTTAGTTATAAGAGCATTGGTAGATGAAGAATTTTTTGGTAGTCTAGAGCATGAAACACGAGAAGGGTTCCTGCTAGATTGAGTTTGAAGTCCTCTTGTTCACCTTTTAATCCATGTGAGCTAGAGCATAGTTTGAACTGGCACCAATTATAGGTCTGGTGTGGGGGTTCATGCTTGTTTATTGTTCTCTATCTTAGATCTTGAAATATTGATTGGGACGTGTTTCAAAAAGAAAACCAATGGTAAAAACAATTTCCTCGTCACTTGATAGCCCACCCTAGGATGGTGTCTACGCTAGAAACATACAATTGGAGGGAAGTTACTCTTGCATAATTAGTGCACATGTGCGAACTTTTAAGATATTTAAGTATACAATTTCTATGTAGATTCTATTTCAAGAATTTGACTATTGTGCCTATATGGTAAAATATGATGAGCTGATTACGAACTTATATATTCCAAAGTCATGTACATGGGAGTTATTGCACCAAGAGAAGTTAGGTGCATTATATGGCCCTAATGTAGAGGAGTTGTGTAATGTTCATGGCTAATGCTAAAGTAACACCTAGCATAGGTCACCCCATTATACTATTTTCAAACAAAATAAAAAATAACATCATAATATTATTGAAATATGTGGCATGTTTCCTTATAGATCAAGATATAAAAATTTCAGTTGGATCTAGCTTGGATGGTTAAGAGAAAAAATCATTATCCTCCTCACCCAAGTTCAAATCCTACTTGTGACATGTTTGCTCGGATTGTCCAGGTAAAAACAATCTCACTTTCACCTAAATCCTTGAGAATGGAACAAGGTGTTTCCAAACATTTTTAGCCCATGTATTAGCTCAATGGATTGGTGTCGCCATTGCTAAGACATTGTTGGTAATATGGCACATTGTGCAGGTCTCCAATTTTATTCCAAATAGGTTAGGTGCACTATGTGCACTAAGCCTATACCATCCACTTTACATTGAGAACCATCCTTGAAACGAGGAGAAGTGCTTGAGAGTTTCCCAGGGAATTATTTCCAAGGAAAAAAATGAAAATATAAAAGATTAAAATCCCTAATATGAGTAGGAAAATACAAGAAAAGGATACCAGACATTAATTAACACACACAAATGCAGACTTGTATCTAATTTAAATGAAAATATTTTAAGCACTAAGAGATTTGCATCCTAATTTTTTTTTTATCAGTCTCAATGCTTGAAAAATCCATAGTTAAGATGGATATAAGTTTGTGTAGAAATTAAATGAATTATACCTATATGAAATATGTTATGCATGTACATGAATCTATAATTAGATTACATGAGAATTAGGCCATTAAGAACTCTAATTAAAATTTGATGTTGTAGCTTTTGGTTGAGTTGACACCCCATGTTCTAAGGAAGGAAGTTGAGTTTATTTCATCACATAGACGTCAAAATGCGTGATGTGAGAAAGAACTTCATCATGAAATAACTTGATGGAGTATAATAAGTTGCATTGATGTGTTGTGAATGAGTCATTTCCCTGATTAAAACATCTAATAATGTGTGGTTGTGGATGTGACATCCTAGCAATATTCAAATGTTTAACTGCATCTATTGCAATCATATTATTTTGCTTTCCATTTTGCACAATGAATTGCAATGGTTTCCCATTCACCTGTGTTTGCAAGTGAAATATGTGTTCTTTGGTGTTTATAATTTTATGGAAGTTTTATGGGAGTTTATATATAGGAATTATGTTTAAGAAAATATTTGGTTGACATGGAACTTTATGCTTCACCTCTAACATGGTTGAAATTATCAATATCGATATTTTCCGTTTATTAAATAAATAGATGGTTATCATATCAATTAGCCTCCTAGTTCTCTTGGCCTACAATAAGGCACGTAGAGAGATGTTCCATAACAAAAGGAGATGCAACAAAGAAAGGGGCTTAATATGGCCACCATATCCTTGGTTATATTGTTTTAGCTAACTTGTAGGAAGACCTTGCATGAGGAGAAAGCATTGGTAGCTACGCTGCTGTTGAAGGCCCCACAAAAGTTCACCTTGAAGGTTGTGCACAATTAATGAAATATCTCTCAATAAAAGATTTATAGACATGATATAAGTGAATGAATATATGTTTTTGTTTGCAATAACTTGAAATGGAATAACCTACTAAGGTATTATGTTGGTTGTATCCCACCAAAGCATGTTATTTATACATAGATAAAAGAGGCACAAGAACCTTATGGTTGGCCATGTATAGCCATGTAAGCCATTACGAGAGGATTTTCCTTGTTTGTATTATGGGAATTAAGCCATTGCCATGATGTTGTCACTTATAACCTTTGGATCTACTAAAACACATTGGTTGTTTTGGCTAAGTGCTATGAGTAATTCTCTGTAGACAACGCCACACATTTTTATTGCCTTGTCTAGGTTTAATCTCTTGATTTTACAATTATGTGAGTTCATGGAATGCATACATACAGTAATTAACAAGTGTAAATTCCCTAAGATAATGATATTTTTTAACCTGTGGCCTTAGAAAAGGGTGTGTCTCTAAGTTAAGCTACTAAGATATCTTAAGGAGTCTATGCGCATTCAAGGCAAGGAGGGCAATGTTCTATGTTAGCCATTATGATATATCAATCTTTCGAATACCATATTTAGAATCCAAACCCATGATAGTAGCATTAAGAGCTATCCTTGATGGCCAGAGCAGGAATTTTTGAACACAAGTTGTTGAGACTTCGAAAGTTCAAGCTGAAATGAATTTTCCCATTGTTGATAATAAAGGGAAAATGAAAGTAGTTAAAAAGGGTAAATCTCTGCGAGCTCAGAAGGATTTTCCAATGCCCATCTCTAGCTCTAGATCGACTCTACAAAATATTGTTACCTTAATTGCGTGTAAAGAGCTTATTGGGTCTCCCCAACCCACTTCCTCACAGTGCATGGTGGGTATAGGTCCTAGTCTCCTCCCCTACTTCTAAATTATCAATTGGTTATTAAGTTGAAGAATCTTACAAGACGAAAAGATGTTAGAACCCTAAATGACTGGTTTGGGCCTATGGCGTCACATGTGATTTCTCTTAATACCTTTGGATCATTTTAGGGCCTTGAAGAGTAGACAATTTATTTTGTTTCCCAATGAAATTTGTGTCATGAAATGGAAAAAGGCTTAGTTGATCTTTGTAATATTCCATGGTTCAAGAATTTGTGAAGCAACTTCTTATTTAATTGTTTTTAGATTGCAAGAAGTAAAAGTAGTTAATTTGATGTTGAAATCCACCATATGGGTAATTTAGTTGAATGCTACTATCTTTTTTACTAACCATGTGAAGGAAAAAGTTGGCACTACCACTTTGTTTTCCCATGAGGTAGCTTATGTTGTTCTTGGCAGTAGGTTTGACCCCTCTCACCATCCAATGTGGGCTTTATTTAAATTGTAAGTCAATGTACTTGGACTAGCCAATATATGAAACAAATAATGTTTATGAAAGAGTGTCCTATTTGGTATCAAGAATGAAATGACATAACACAATATGTAAAAATAACATATGACACATATTTAAAAAAATGTATCATAGTGAAATCCATATTCAGTCAATGAATCATATGGTTAAAAACATTGCAATATATAGAGAAATACAAAGTGGAAAGACTAGTGGTAGTCTATCTATGATAAGATATGTGGTAGTTACTCTTATCCATGAAAAGGTCATAAAAAGAGACTAAAAACTTTCCCTTTAACAGAATTTCAAAAACCCGAAGAGGAAAAAATCTGAAGATTCAAAACTCTAACCTACACAACTAAGGTGGAAAAAGGAACACAACTATAGGGACTCTATTTTGTATGTAAATTTTTCGAGGCCATAAATTTCACATATGAAATTTGCTTCATGAATTCTATGTACCATTATAAATAAATTTCCAAGTTCAACTTTCTAAGGCCATAACTTTTCACATATGAAATTGGGTTTGGGAATTCTTTACACTATTATAGATACTATTCAAAGCTCTATGTGTTTGGCAAAATTTTCCATTATTAATAACCAAATTATCAAAATAAAAAATAAAAATACATGGGCAGGGCCCAAAAAATTCTCCAAAATTCAAGGACCTGCAAAAATATTACAAAACTAACAAGGCTTAGGATCATTTATATGATGGTTAAAACTCAATTGGGCACCTAGATTAGGCATTCCTCTTTCAAAGCAATGGTCCTCGTGTCAATTTCCCACATGATACAAGGAAACTTCTACTAAATTTGGTTCTTGGGAACCACTTTTCCCAGTGAAGTTGTTGTCCTACTTTGACAAACTAATAGTTGTATGTTCCACTAGTATGTGCTCTTCATTTTGATGTCCATGATTTGTTCCATTGTAACCTGCTCAATGTAATGAGGGTTCAGCTTTGTAAGAGACAAGTGTTATGTTACCTCCAAACTGTAAATCTAAGGCATAAAGTATGGCCAAATCCCACATTAAAGACATTTTCTGAGCTAAATAAGGGTGGAAGATTCAAAATAAAATCATTTTCACGCATAGATTTGTTAACAGTGTAAGACTTGTATCGAAGTAGTATAATCCGCATGTGGCACCCTATGGGGCATTCTTTCTATAAGTGCAACCATGCATGTGGCACCCTATGGGGCATTCTTTCTATAAGTGCAACCATGCATGTGGCACCCTATGGGGCATTCTTTCTATAAGTGCAACCATACCTTGTCACCAACTTAAAACTCACGTGGAACCTAATGTGGATTATGTCACTGCTTATGCTTGGTGTTTCTTTTTGTAGCATGTTATGAACTTGTTTTTGGACATTCTAGATCCATTCAAAAAAAAATTTATTGTTTTGTCTATCTCATTCTAGGCATGGGACACTACAAGGAAAAGACCCTCTTGCGGAGGTTATAAAGGAGGTTTTTAGTGTTATAAAATTGGCCAAAATTGTCTAAAAAACATTTTCTACAACATCTGTTTATGGTTACGGAGGTTTTGGCGAAGCTTTTAACGGAAATTCAACACAACTAAAAAAAATGGGCGGCCTGAGGTTATTACAGACGTTTTTTTCATCGGTGCGCTACTCTGGCTTGAACGCACCGGTGCGTACATATAGAAGGTGCCCCGGAGCAGTCGAAGGAAAATGCACCGAGCCGTTAAGGTATAAAACCGTACCAGGCATAGTGTTGGTGATACAATGCACGGGGCTGTTTTAATTGGTCATGGTATTTGTGCGGTGCCCATAGGTCGTATCAATGCACCGGTGTGTAGACGTATAGAAACGCACTGGTGCGCAGTATCACATAAAGGCATCGAGATTTATAATTGGTATCGGTATTTGTGAGGTGCCCATAGGTCATACAAATGCACCGGTGCTTATAGACACATAAATGCCCCGATGCGCAATATCACACACGCACCGAGATTTATAATTGGTATTGGTATTCATGCGGTACCCATAGATCGTACAACGACGCCAATGCGTATAGACACATAAATGCACTAGTGTGTCCTACCACACAAACACACCGATATTTTTAATTGGTTTTGGTGCTTTTTCGGTGCTCATAGGTCATAGAAATGCACTGACGTGCTTCTTAATACAAACGCACTAGTGTACAGTTATTGACACGCACTAGTTTTCATTTTGTATTTTTTAGAAACATCGACCTGTGACAGTGCAATTTTGTGATTGTTTTAAATTTATTATTCATCAAAAGTCGACACATCTTATAACAATATTCATATTAATTAAATTCTTATTAATGCATTTGAATTTGATGCTTGGATTAATTTGTTATATCATATCATAATTATTGTGGTTTTTTAAAATTCATTATTCATTAAAATTCGACACATATATATCTCATAACAATATTCATATGAATTAAAATTTTTATTAGTGCATTTGAGAATACAATGGAGAACACAATAGAATAAATTAAAACATATTTTATGATATATAATATATATGAATAAGACAGTATTTATCATACAAAATGGGACAGTTATTGGTATCCCTTTGTCTTACAATTGGGACACTATGTCCATTACATTAAACAAAATGTCTAATTTCACAGACATATTTCAAAAAATACAATGCCTTGCTTTGATATCCAAACATAGTGATCATCATTTTTCGCTTGAACTGTTGTCACTGCTAGAGCTACTTCCATGACTTGGGTTATTTTCAGGAATGGTTTGTTCACGGTGTTGATTGTTTTCTTCTTCTTCACCTTCCATCTACAAACATAAAAATAAACTAAAATGAGTGTATATACATTGGTGAGAATAATGAAAGTTGCAATATTAAATAATATACATCAATGTAAATCGAAAAGAAGAATGACGTACCATAGCAACAATTGACTCATAAACTATACACATTCTTTCAAAACCATGTACCATGCCATCTTTCAAAATTTCATCTATTGGCGCAGTTCCATACTTTGTTTCCTGCAAGTTTTATACCCCATAACAAATCATATATTTAATAAAAAATATGTTTTTGTTCTATTAATTATCGACAGAGCTAAGTAAAACAAGATCGATAGATGCTTACAAATTCCACAATTAATTCTGATATGCCAACATATACTCACAACCCATATTTAACCCAATTTCAATCAATTTGTCTGATGATTCTTCTTTGTATGTTAGCACCTGTTTGAAGACATTCAATGATGATTTTTGTAAAACAACTTAAAAAATACAAAAATGAAATCTAGTTAAGTTGTTATAAGGAAGTAACAATTATTCACAAACTTAGAGATCAACCATTTTCTTTTCTCAAGCTGTCCCCATTACATGTGTGCTAATGGTTACATTTTCTTTTCTTTCACAAGAAAATCTTATAGAATATAATATTTAATGTGTGCTTGACATATTTATTAAAATTTATTTATTTTTAGAAAAATCAAATGATTATATTTATCAGCTAATGTTGTCGCTGATCTTCCTTTCTGCGATTCAATTCTACTCTAGATTGACCATCTCCTTATACACCTTTTTGGACATTCCTACTGTCACATTTATAATATCATCTCGTTCATCTTTTGAGATTTTCATAATCTTCCTGAAAATGTAACATGACAATAAACTATTTAATTTTATATTGATATATGAAAAGTAAATATAACAAAAGTGATATTTATAAGGAATTATAGACAATATTTAAAGGAATATTATATTTTTCATCTTTCTTTAGTGTTGTTAGATCAAAGTGAAGTAATAAAAGTATAGACATGCCTCACTGACTAATTCCCTAACCCTATAGTTTAGAGGGAATGGTTCTTGAATCATTGATTGATTTTGACATGTAAGTGGAAACACCAGGCATATCTGCTCCATCTAGATCTCAAACTTTAAAGCTTCCTTTTCATTTACTTCCAAAGACCACTCCGTATGGTTAAGGAGCAATTCATTTTTTTGGACAAATAAGTCATTGTTGTGGACAAGACAGACCTCCCAAGTGTCCTACTGACAGCTAGCAACAAACGAACAAATAAAACTATCTTTCTCTAGATATATTGCGATTCGTAATTAAATGCTATAAAGGCTTAATGATCTTACCTTTGATCCAACGCTTGTTTGTAGTAGTAGTCCTTCAGTCGCTCGAAAGAGTTGCCTTCGAAGATCTGCAATCACAAACAAACAAACATAAAATAGCACCTGCATAGCATATATTCATAGATCATATCTATTATGGTGATCAAGAAATCCATAAAATAAACCAATCAATTGACAGCTTATTGAGAAAAACAGATTTATTTGTATTAACTTAAATAAGAAGAGCCTTACAACCGTGTTCGCCTTGATGTTTTACAGGTCTTCCTAGGGTCCGGAACAGACGTTTCCTTTACTCTGATTAGCCTTGCACTCTTCCAACCAAGATACATACATGTATGTAATCTTTCCCACATGAAATCTTAGCTAAAAGGGTCTAAGTTTCAATAGCACTTCACCTCTAATAATACTAAAGCTTGAACTCCCTTTGAGGCTGCCCTATGCCTGTTTTTATAGTGAAAGAGAGGAAGTTACAGCTCCAAAGATGAAGGGATAGAATCCTCATTCAAAGGGATTAACTCCTTACATCAAGGGGTTAGCTCCTTAATGGATGGGATACATGAAACTGAAAAGAGCGATCTTTCCACCGCAGGAATGTTTGTAGAAGCTTCCAAAAATGACTCAAACTGAGCTTCTAGATTTTACTTGCGCCTTTTTTATCTTTTACAGGGGTCCTCACCCTTAATGAACAAACAGTGCGTTAGGCTCCACAGGATTTATAGCAAAAAGGTGCGGCACCGCAGGCAATACTAAGAGAAAGTGCGGTACAAGAGTTTTAAGGCTTTTATGAGCTTTTCTCTTAATTTCAAGGCTTGACTTTAGGAACTTTGATATTGTAGACCTCTAGGGAGTACTAAAATGTCATGGTGACAAATTTCAGTGTAACACATTTTCATTTGCATGTTCTATTTTTTTTCTTTTCTTAGAACAACATTCTTTTTCTAAGTTGTTGGTCCCTGTAGAACATTAAACATATGTGAATTAATAAACTGTTTAACACATGTTATCTAAAAATTCTAAGTATATTATTAATGATAATTAAAAAAAGAAACTCATATTGGATCGATAGTATTTTTTCATTCACCTCATTCATCATTTTGCAATTTTTCCATGAAGCTTTTACGCTCTTCTGGTCCTAGATCATAAATAATCTTATTGAGCTTCGTCATTTTGTGGCTCTGCATGATACACAGTAAACAATACATATTAGTTAAACTTACATATAGTTCAAAAATAATATTTTTTATAAAGAATTTAAAATAACTTGCATTTTTTTCTTTTCTTGATGTGTTATCAGTATTTTTGTTACTTGATCTCTTGTGAGTCATTTCTTTATCAATATGAAACCTGTACCATATCATTCATTAATATATTTATAAATAAATTGTCAACTTTTCAAGTAAAAAATAAATCTCAAGACACTGGTGCACCTATCTTGATGTACGCACCACCACTGGTGCGTGGGGGTATTACCAATGCACTGCAAAACAATATAATAGATCGTATGGTGCGTGGGGTATTATAAACGCACCGCACAAACAGTGTAATAGATCGTACGGTGCTATCCTCGTAACATGGAGCACCGGTGCCCTATTTCAGATATGGTGCACTGATTTAAAAAAAATGTTTTCAAATTTCTTATTACACAGTATTTGCATGGTGCGCTTTATAATAAAGCGCACCAGTGCGCTAGGTTACGCAGGGCGCACCGAAAAAAAATCCATTTTTTCCAAAAATTCATGCAATAGCCGAATGGACTGGGATCCAACTATGCAAGTTGTCCCGTGGGTTGGATGTCAATCTAAAATGAAAAGCCCTAATTCTGAAATCACAGAAACAGGGAGAAGAAAGGGAAAAAACAAAAAAAATGAAGGGTTTAGGGTAAAAATGGATAAAACTGCAGAAAAAAAGTAAAAAACTACAGAAAAAAGTAAAAAAATAATCAAATTTAATCACGAGATGGTTTGAAATTCTATGATACAGGGTTTGAATCACCAGAGGTTTGATTTCTGATTGTCTGAATACTTCTGTTCGAACGTATTTCGTTGCTCCACAGTGCCCTCGTGCTCTCTTACTCCAGGTACGTCTCCTGCAAATATCTGGCTGAAAATTTTAGCAAAAATAGTGAAATAATGAAAAGTGTTTAGTATTTAAAGAATTATTTTATGAAATAAGATTTTCGAAAATATTTTGCCGCCCATTTTTCAATTTGCCACCTTTTTTTTTTTTTTCTTCCACTTAAAGAAAATAGAGTTGCGTTTTTATTTATTTATTTGCGTTTATTTGTCACCAGTGCGTCAGTTAATAGCACCGCACCGGTGTGTCGTTTTGTAACACCGACGGTATATGTACTGTAGCACCGATTTGCGGTTAAGGCACCGAAATTACTTTTAGGTGTATATAACAAAATTTAGTGAACTCCAACCATAGAAATTGAGAATTATAATTTTGTTTATTCTTGATAATTAGAATTAGAATTAGAATAAAAATTGAGAATTGGAATTGGATAAATTCTTGATGGAAATAACTATTCTTCTAATGCATTTTGTTTATTGCAGGAGGTCCCCACTGATTATGTGGAGAGAATGAAATGTGGGGCGTGTGAAGATGCAATACTACAGGGCCCAAGTGGGAAATTGTGGCATGTGAACCTGTTATAATTAGCACTTAACTATTTTCAACCAATATGTTTTAGAATATAATCTGTAGATAGACGGATGGCCTGCCAGCACTTAGTACATATAATCTGCAAAAGGGTAATGTTATGGGAGCAATGACAACGAGTCCTTCATTCTGCATTTGTTAGCAGAAGAAGATGGATTTTCAACTAGACGATGCAGTTATTACATGTGGAGGCAATGGTTTCCCATAGAAAATGAGTATAGGGTTGAGCAGAGGAAAGACATTGTAAAATAGGCTATTACATTAGTTTTTCCAATGGGAAACCGATTTGCAGGTGGAAATATGGTAGTTGCAAGTATCTATGCTTTTCTTCCCACAAAAATGGTCACTGGATTTCCATTTATAATACAAGTAGAACTTTTATGGGTTTCATCCATAGGACCATAGCTCAGACAAGTTAGAGATGCCATTCAGGTTCAATTGAAAGCCGAAGATGTGATTTTATGTGACGTCAGCTTTGCCGGTAAAAGTTTATGTAAGCCAATCGAAGCTCGGACAATACTCCCAACTGCTTTTAAATGCATTCTGGAGAATATTTCCCTTCATGGGACCTACCAGCCCGATCAACAACGTTAATTGATCTTTCTTTGTTGTCCTTAAGGGAATGAGAATCCTTCCCTTCATGGTGACTCTTGGCTTTATCAACTACCTCAATTGATCTTTCTTTGCCATCAAATCTGCTCTCCTTTTCTCCATCATGGGACCTCTTAACCCTATCGCCGGCCTCAACCGAATACTCTTTGCCGGTCTCAACTTGTACTCCTCTTGTCCTCTGTCAAGCTCTGTAGCCATTTGCATCCCTATAAGCGTCTTTGTTCGTCTTTCTATTTGAATCACTCATTTTCTCTGCTATAAACTTCTTAGCGAAAATTCAAACTCTCATCTTTTCAATCCCTCATCTCCTCAAAAAAATTCTTGCCCGCGATTTGAACCCTCCGTTGCTCCAATACTGCACTTTACAGAATAACCTTGTTCCGGCGCACGCTATTTTATAGGCGCACCAGGGCGGTTTGTAAGATCAAGGTTTTTGTTTTGGCGCGGTGTTTTATGACGCACCGGTGCGGAAGCGTTCTGAAGCACCGGTGCGTCGAAGTAATAAGACGCACCAGTGCGTGTTATGATGATAAGCGCACCAGACTGTATAAAGTTCTTTTTTAAAAAAAATTTGTAAGATCATAATAAAATAATGATAATTCTAAAGTACATGAATTTATTTGCATTATTTTCTAAACTTTATTATGTTACAAAATTTCATATTATTCTAGATTTATTATTTTACAATTATTTACAAATTTACAAATTTAAATATTTTAATAAAATTATTTCACATTAATACAATTAAAATTTTCACATTAATAGAATTAAAATTTCTCAAATATTTTACATACAATTACAATTAAAATTAGAATTACAATTACAATTACAATTTTACAATTTCACATACAATTACCATTAGAATTACAATTACAATTTTAATTTTACATATATTTACATTTACATACAATTACATTTAGAATTTTACATACAATTAGAATGACAATTACAATTTTACAATTTGTCATATATACAATTACAATTAAAATTAAAATTACAATCATTTCACAATAAATTAAATATTACAATTACAATTAAAATTTTACATTAAATATTTTACATACAATTACAGTTAGAATTAGAATTAGAATTACAATTACAATTTTACAATTTCACATACAATTACAATAATTACAATTACAAATTTAATTTTACATACAATTACATTTACAATTAACATTTTACAAATATTTTACAATACACAATTAGAATTAAATTATGTTTACAATTACAATTTTACAAATATTTTACATAGAATTACAATTACAAATACAATTACAATTTTAGAATTTTACATACAATTAGAATTACAATTATGATTTTACAATTTGTCATATATACAATTACAATTAAAATTACAATTACAATCATTTCACAATAAATTAAATATTACAATTAAAATTAAAATTTTACACACAATTACATATACAAATACAATTTTCCAATTTTACATACAATTAAAATTTAAATTTCAATTACAAGCACGACATAATATTTAATAAATATCATGGCCATTTAATATTAAATTAATTAATAAACATCATGATCATGATAATCATCGTACAAACATCATATTCGACTAAAAAACACATTCAAACATAAAATTAACATTATATATTAACATCATCATAACACAAACATCAAATATACATCTCATGTCATATAACTCATGCTATCACATACACATCTATCTACAAGCTAAACATTAAATGAACATATCTAACATGACCTAACAATATACACATCATGATGATCAACTTAGTCATGTAAATTACACAATTATAACATGAATATAAAAATACATGGACCATATATATATATATATATATATATATATATATATATATATATATATATATATATATATATAACTGAATAATGTTAAAAATATACAACTGTAATATAAATGTCATGGATTAGCTGGTGGTAGTACAACATCAATAACAATACTAGTGGAGGCCTGCTCAGTGAATGGTGCAGCCTCGACGGTCGATGGTCGAGGCTACTCATGATCATGACTAGTGCTGATGGATGGATCAGCTGGTGGTAGTACAACATCAATATAAGCAGTACTAGTGGAGGCATGCTCAGTCAATGGTGCAACCTCGACGCTCGATGGTCTAGCCTGCTCATGATCATGACTAGTACTAATGGATGTTGCATCCTGCTTATGACTAGACGTGGCTGATGGTCCAGCCTCATCTCCATGATGACTGCTAGATGCTAGTGGAGCCTCATGCTCATCAGGTGCGGCGCGAGGTGAACGATCATGAGATGAGTCGCTACTCGTGGACTTTCCATCACGTGTTGCGACTCGACCACGCCTATAACGTGCAACATACCTCCTCAGTCACGTAACAACTGTTGTAGCTCCTACGACATGCCGCATCAGGCTGTACATGTCACGCGACATGCCTCTCCACATACGTATTAGCCTATCATCGGCTTGTATGTCTTTGTAATGAGCAGGCCTGATGCCTGCCTCAAAAATCAATGCACTCAGTTGGTCACCCAAATCCATCCTGTATCGAGTATCAGGTCGACTATGCCTAGCAAAAGGCGGTACTGGCGCACCAGCATGAGGAGCATGTCTCTCTCCATCGACCTTTTGATCATGATCCTCGACATCTGCCATGTCCTGATTGTCATCAGGATCCACACTTGGATCATGTGGTGGTTCCGGCATCTCCTCACCATCAAAAGAGCCAATGTTTGCAAAATATATACAAGTACACAACAATAATTAGACAATTTCATTACACAATTTAATAAAAACAAGTTAAAGAACATGTTAGAATAAATATAAATAAAACAGTAATATTACCTCTATCATCTGGCGGCTCATCATCTGCGAAGAGGATGTTGGCACACCCTCGCCAATCCAATCCAACATAAGGACAGGGGACCATAATGAAGGGATGCAACTCGTCAACACTGGCTAGTAAGTCCAGTGCATCATGCAATATGGATAGAAACATAGTCTCTCCCCTCTTGGGCATCATCTACCACCACATGTGCATCCGTGCCTCCAACATCGGCCTATGAGGCTGTCGAAAAAAATCAGGCCTCATCTTTGGAAACCTCTCAAAAAATTAAAAAAAAAGCTCTAAAGCAAAAGGGAAGTTGACCCTCCCTTGTGCATGAGCACGACATCTATCTAAGGTCGTACAAAACTGCCGCAAAAAAATGGCAGACCACCTGACAAGTCGTGGCTCCTGTACTAAAGAATCAACATAATATAGAAGCGGACAACTAATGTGTTTCCCGTCACTAGTGTTGTGTGAAACGGTCGAAATGAGAAGTGAGAGGCACTGCACGTCCTGTCTACCAAATGCACCAATACGTAGCTGACCTCTAGGGACCTGAGACTCTGAAGGAGACAATACATCTACTCCAATGTATCTCTAGGAGTAAACTAACTGACTCCCTTCTAAAAAACTAGCTGGAACGTCTGGGAACGAGGGGAAATCCACCCCTCTCCTCGATAGCCCTGTAATGAAATAAATATCTTCTTCAGTGGGTGTGTACCAATGGTCAGGACCAACCTAGAAATCCTGTTGGTGGGAATTCCACTTGCGGATAAGATGTCTCAAAAAGACACTATGGGCCTTTAGGGAAGTAGCCTCCTCATAGAACTTGAGGAGGCATACCTGCCTTAGGAGCCCTTGGGTATCTGTTGTAATAGGGTGGGGGTACGCATCTCTCTCCCTCTCTCGTCCATCCCATTGGCGAAGCATGTCATACTGCTCCGCCTGTTGTTGCTGTTGTTCCTCCTCTTCTCTCTAAATCATTGACATATTAAATATCTTTTTTTAATTAAATCAGACATGTATTTAGGAATATACATATATAATTTTTTTTTGAAAAAAAAACAGACCAGTCGGTGCGCCACAAAAACAGTCATGCACCGGTTCTGGTGCGGCTTTTTTTTGTAGAGCACTGGAGGTGGTGCCCCAGATGACATAAAACACACCATATGCGGTGCACCTGAAATTTTTTCAAGCCTCATTGACTATATATGGTGTCATAAGAGCGGTGCACTGACTAAAATATACACCTCGACGCATATAGTCATGTCAGCGCACCGAATTCCTAACAAATTATATAGTCAACGGTGCAGTCTTTTACCCGGCCACACCGTTAACCTTGTCGGAATGCCGAATGCGGTGTGCTGACAGACACAGGGGCAGATATATCTGTCAACACACCGCGTTGCTATTCCCATGGTCAACGGTGCGCCCAGCTAAATGACCACACCACAACTTTTTTTAAATTTTAAAATAGTACGGGGCGCCTTTCGGTAACGCCCTGGAAACGGTGCGGATACCATTAGCACTGGTTGCAGTGCGGCTTGTAAATTTTACAGGTAGCACTGCTTACTGGTGCGAGTCGAACGGCTCATGCGCACTGCGCGACAAATTTTTTTTTTTCCTTTCTTTTTTAATGGTTATTTTTAAGGTTATTTCAAATTCTAATCCGCTAGAAAGATTAATTATGGAAAAACTAGAAAAATACCTGTACATTTCGCCGTCGAGGAGGCATGTTGGCTATAGAATTTGCAAAAGAAAATTTGCCCACCATTTTGCAAAATGCAAGCTGGAGATTGGTGGCCAATACACAGCAGCAGTGCGTGCAATGGGTGCAATGGGAGCACCGATGTCATGGCGGCTCAGAGAAGGAGAAATTGCACCGGTGCTTGAGAGCTCTAGAGTACTGAGAAAAGTGAAAATGCGGTTTTTTGGCTGTATTATTTTTTATTTATTTATTTAACCCTGTTCCGGTATGCGGGGTTTTATAGGCACACCGGTGCGGTTTCTTAAGATCGCACTAGGCGGTTTCAGTTTTGGCATGTTGTTTTATGATGCATCGGGGCGGTTACTTAACACTGCACTGGGTTGTTTCAGTTTTGACGTAGTGTTTTATGACACACTGGGGTGGAATAGTCGTGAAGCACCAGTGCTTTATAGTAATAGGATGCACCGGGCATGTGTGTACGGAGCGCAAGGTGTCCGGTGTGCTAATGTTTTGTGTGACCGGTGCTTTCTCTTGTAGAGCGCACCGATGATTGAGAGCAGAAAAGTGAAAAATGCGGTTTTTGTTTTGTTTTTTTTTAACCCGTTTTCGGTGCGCGTGTTTTATAGGCGCACCGGTGCTGTTTCATATGAAGGCACTAGTCCGCTTCTATTTTGGCACGGTATTTTATGATGCACCAACGTGGAATAGTTTGTGCGCACTGGTGCCTTCTCTTGTAGAGCGCACCGGTAATTGAGAGCTCTAGAGCACTGAAAAAAAGTGAAAAATCCGTTTTTTTTTGCTGTAATTTTTTTTAACCCTTTTCCGGTGCGCATGCTTTATAGGTTCACCAGTGCTATTAATTACGAACACACTGGTCAGTTTTTGTTTTGGCGTGTTGTTTTATGATGCATTGGTGCGGGTTCTTAATACCACACTAGTCGTTTTCAATTTTGGCACAGTGTTTTATGATGCACCGGCACAGAAGAGATGTGAAACATCGATGCTCTACAGTAATACGACGCATCAGGAGGGTGTGTATGGAGCGCACAGTGTCTGGTGTGCCAATTTTTTGTGCGCACCGGTGCTTTCTCTTGTAAGGAGCACCGGTGCGATGTTGAATGATAAGCGCACCGAGCGGAAAACATCCGCAAAACCCTCCGCCTGCCAACCTCCTCTAGTAACCTCCGCTAGAAACATATGTATGGGGTATTTTTATAAGGGGTTCCTCAAAAACATCCGCTAGAGGGTCTTTTCCTTGTAGTGGGAGGACTCTTCCTATATTGAGGAAATGGGAAAATATACATTAATTATGTTCAATGGTTGGAACCCAAAGAACACTTGAAAATGTCTATGGGAAATAAGAATTTGAAGAGCTCTATTGCAGTGGTATTTAACATATACAATGATGCTTAGGGTTGTACCTTACTAGGATATGTGCAATGATCAAGTTGATTATATATGTATTTCCATTAGTTTGGGGATGGAAAGTAATGAATTTGGTGTCCATCATGTACCAAAGGCTAGACAAAAATATACTTGGGAACTTGTTGTCCCTATCACAATCAGGGATTTCTGGAAACCCAAAATGAACATTGCTTGAAGAAGAATCTATAAATGGATTTGGATGTGACACTCTTCTTGTAGGGCGTTAAAATTTCCATCTTAGAGAATTGATCAACGATCACTATAATACAATTTTACCATGTTTGCTTGACGCCAAACCTAACATAAAATCCATGGATATTTACTCCCAAGGTTTATCTAGTGTGGTAAGATGAGTGTATGGTCCTTGATTTTGTTGATCATAGGTTTAATAATGGTATATGCAATGCATGACCTGATATATGTTGATGTCTCATAAGATATATAGCTAGTAGAATTACTTGTGCAACTAATAATTATCTTCTTTGTGCTAAAACAACTTACCACTCAATTCTAGTGTGTTTCCTAAAACACCTTCTCATGCTTGTGTGTGGGAACACATAATGGTCTAATGTCATGGAAGTCCATATTAGTAGTGAAAAGGAACACATCACTATCAATCATGAATTCCATATCACTACCAATCATCATCTGGTATGTAAAGGTATGATCATTGCCATCGAGTTGAGGCCATTATGAAGTCTCATATTTATAAGAATTGAGAACTATGGTCAGTGACATAATGGTGGGTTGGCTAAGGAAATATGAAACTTGATTAAAAATTCCCTTTATATACTTCATGTTTAGATGGAATTTTTGAAAGTATGTGGACCAATTTTGATGATCATCATTTCACAACTCTCCTTGTACTTACATGAATTAAAGAGGCATGTGGTTCGTGTGAATGATCGCTTATTTTCCCAAAATATAATGCTTCCATTACCAGTAGGCCTAAACTTAATTAGGTATATTTGTCATAGGTGGGGTACTTACAAACCATGTAAAAGGGTGTATGACTATGATATTTGATGTAATATGAGGACTATATTGATGGCATAAATTGAGCCTCTTGTCTTGATTTCAAATTATTTTCATGGAATTGGTAAAATTGTAGGTTTTAACCCTGTACAAAACTTACCTACAAACGAATTCTTAAAATAGAAAAATAAACAATGGTGAGAACATAAAAAAAATACACACGGATATTTTCCCTGGGATCCCAAAACTGGGATCACTAGCAGATTGATTTTTCATTATTTTCCTTTTAATGTTACAATACATATATAAACATGTTGAAGCATTCATAAACCCAAATCCATTAACCCTAGATTAGAGAATAACCGTAGTCCCCTTGACCGGATCTAAAATATACCATGGGAAGAAAACCATCATGCCCAAAACCATGTGCAAAACCCCATACAAACCTCCCGACAGGGGGGGCTGCACCCCCCATGTGACCCCTTTTCTACACTCAAAGAAACAAATAGGGGGGGTTGTCTCCCCCCCTCCCCGCACACTTGAAACTAGTTGTGGAAAGAATATAAAACACCTAACAAAAATTAGGACTGACATTGTCAAGAGACAATGCTTCAAATCCTTCATTTCTTTCTATTATGACCCAACCCAAAAAAGCTTGCCTATGGATCCACCCTTGGTCACCCTATCTTAAAGGTTAAGTGATATGAGAGAACACCAACACAAATCTACATTAAAAATTGAAAGGACTAAGAAGTTGCAAAATGCTATTAGCATATTCAGAGTTGGGTAGTTTCAAATGAATTAGTGTAGAATTTGTGCTGTTGTAGGATGTTTTATACTTGTTGAATGTGCTTTAGATGTTGTGCTAGAGTTGTTATGAAGAGGAACATGTCACCTAGGTATACAACCACAATGGAACCAATCAATGGACATAGTTTTCCATTATCCCCATGAAATTTGTTGGTACATTAGTCAAACCAAAGGGCATACTTTTGCACTAAATGAGACCTTCCTTAGCATTTAAGGTTAGTTTCCAAACAATATTTGGATCACTTAACACATAATGATAGCCTAAATTAAGATCAACATTGCTAAGAAAATCAGTATCTTGTGTTGATTTAACATGTCATTAATTCATGGAATGGGGTATCAATTTCTAACTGTGATTTTTAATCAAGGTTTTGTCGTCAATGGAATCTACATCTCTCATCCATATTTTAAACCAACACAATGAGGCTCCCATGGATTTAAGAGATTGGAATAATGGCATTTGATATCCTCATTTTCTACAAATGAGGATCTATATAGAAGGCTACTAGGAAGAGGAGCACCTTATATTAAATTAGTGTCATGTTTTAGCTAACATTGTAGAGTTAGTCTTAGAGGCTTAGTAAATATGTCTTTGTATTCTTTCACCAACTAGTCTACCTTTCTCCGTTACACAAATGGACCCCTTACATAGGTCTTTGGGGTCAATTATTTTTAATCCATTTAATTGGATCGTGAAGAGGACAAATATCCAAGTATGAAAGATTTTTTTCATACACTACTTAGTGCTGATCAAAGAGACTATGACAATTAGAGCATCCTCTAAAACCATGTAGAACTAATTTATGAGGGTGAAAATGACACTACAATGCCTACATTGGTAAGTTGCATGGTGCTTCCAAATATACAGTTGACCTAAAACAATATCACAAACTCCAATAAGGGGAAAGTATCAAAATAGCTAATGTTTTAAAGACTTGGGGTTGTTTTGTAGGTGACATTGTTCACTAAGTATGTGATTGTATTATCCTTATCTCAACAAATTTATGATGTATGGTTACTGGTTCTTGTTGTTTGTAGCTTCATATCCATGAGGATCGTATCTTAGTTTTGGTTCTTTTAATTATCGATGTTAATAAAGAAAGAACGATGACCCCTTCATCCTCATTTGTGAGTAGAAGAGGTGCTTATGTTCCTTAGGCTCTTTTAGTTGGATGTTTGCAGTAGTGATCGTAACATTGGGTTCCATGTGAATCTTTTTTACCTAGTGTTAGAAAAATTATATATTATAGAGCAATCCAACACATAAAAAATGCGGAAAACACAAGCACACAAAACACATAAAACTAGAGAGACACATATATACGTGGTTCACCCAGTTTGGGCTACGTCCACCCCGGACAGCCAGTCCTTCCTTTCTATTATCCATCAAAATGAAGAGACACAACCTACAACAGATCCGTTGTAATATCCTCTGTTCTCTCTCACAATCTCCTTATATGTTTCTCACTCTGAGAATACACATACAATACACAGCCGCAATACAATACCCTCATACAAGCAAGGGGTTGCCTTCTAGGGAAAAAAAACCCTAACCTAAACATAACTTCTACCTTCAGATCATCCGCCTAATGAACGGCCCGGATTGAATAGAAATTACTATACTTTTACAAGGAAATTTTACATATGTTTTTAGCTTCGGAGGCGCTGCCCCCGAAACCCCCCTGCCAGGGGGGGTTCCATAAAGTTGCAGCCGCCCCCCCCTGGACCCCCCAGGCAGTGTTTAATTACGGGCGGCATTGCCGCCCCATTAAGGTACAGGGGTCCAATGCTGTGATACAAAATAAACAAAATAATCAGGCTCCACACCCAACAATATCCCACTTGGAGACTGATTGTGGCAACTCCACCGCTGCTTCATTTGCTGGACAATGACTCCTTTTTGTATTTGGCTATTTCTCATATTCATCGTCATCCTTGAAGACCAATTGAAACTGAGCATAATCTTAGTTTCTCCCTGGTTACAACTTTTGTTAGCATATCTGTAGGATTCTGGATAGTGTGTATCTTTTCCAGCTTCAACTGTCCATCTTCCAATATTGACCGTATGAAATGGTACTTGAGGTGTATGTGTTTAGTCCTGGAATGAAATGTTGAGTTCTTTGCAAGATGAATGGAACTTTGGCTATCACTGTATAACATGCCCATATCATGCTTCTTACCCGATTCATCCATAAACCTTTATAACCAAATCATTTACTAGCCTTTGTAGTAGCAACATACTCTGCTTCTATTGTTGAAAGTGCAACAACACTTTGGGTTTATGAAACCCAACTGACAACTGTTCCACCTACAGTAAATACATATCCTGTAGTGCTCCTCCTGTTAACTCTGTCATCTTCCATATCTGCATCAACATATCCCTGTAGAGCAATGTTTGAACCACTAAAGCATAATTCTTGATTTGTGGTACCTCTCAAATATATGAGAATCCATTTCACTGCCATCCAATGTTATTTTCCAATATTGTTCATGTACCTGCTTACAACTCCCACTGCATGTGCAATATCAGGCCTTGTGCAGACCATTGCATACATTAAGCTTCAATTGCTGATGCATATGGAACTTTAGACATATAGTCCATTTCTTCTTGCGTTTTGGGGCACATCTCCTTACTAAGTTTGAAATGGCTAGCAAAAGGTGTACTAACTAGTTTTGCATTCTGCATATTAAATCTTTTCAACACCTTTTGTATGTACTCATTATGAGACAGTGTTAATTTGCAATTTTTTTCTGTCTCTAGTTATTCTCATACCAAGGATTTGTTTTGCAGCTCCAAAATCCTTCATTGCAAATGAATTTGCCAATTTTCTTTTGAGCACATTTATTTCCTGCACGTTAGACCCTGCAACAAGCATGTCATCTACATACAATAACAATATAATATAGATGCCATCATTTTGCTTTTTCAAATAAACATAATGATCAGAGTGACATCTAGTATAAGCTTGTTCAGACATAAACCTATCAAATTTTAGATACCATTGCCTTGGAGCCTGTTTTAAGACATACAAGCTCTTCTTTAACCTGCTAAACTAATTTTTCTTTCCCTTTGAACTCATATCCTTCTGGTTGCTCCATATAGATCTCTTCCTCCAAATCTCCATGGAGAAATGTTGTCTTTACATCTAACTGTTCAAGATGTAAATCTTCTTTCGCTGCTACAAGACTTTAAATAGTTCTGATTGAAGTCATATTAACAACATGAGAAAATATTTCATCAAAATCAATGCCTTTCTTTTGTGCAAACCCCTTCACCACAATTCTAGCTTTGTACCTTTGTTTTCCTCCATCTTCTTCCTTCAGCCTGTAAACCCATTTATTCTACAATGTAGTTTTACCTGCAGGCAACCTGACTAAGTCTCAAGTCTGGTTATGTATTAAGGATTCCATCTCTTCTTCCATTGCTAGCTCCCACTTCTTCCTGGTTTCAACCTGCATTTCTTCTTCATAACATTCGGGTTCACCAGAATCAGTCAACAATAAATAATATAATGAAGGAGAGTATCATTCAGGGCATCTACTTATCTTGGTAGATCTTCTGACACCACTTTCAGGTGTTTGAGGGGACTGTTTCTGTTGTGGTGGTTGTTGTTGTTGTGGCTATTGATTATTATTATTTTCAGGCACCTTTACTTTTTCTGTGATCTCATCAAGAACTGTGTATTCTTTGTTTTCTTTTTCCTGTTTCTTTTCCTACAACTGATTCTTATACAAGAAATTTTCATTGAATATTACATCTCTGCTCCTAATGATTTTGTGATTTTCATAATAATATAAGCGATAACCAAAATCATTAACACCATATCCAATAAAGGTACATTTCTTTGATTTTGCCTCAAGCTTTGTTCTGTTTTCTTTATTAATATGGACAAAGGCCTCACAACCAAAAGGCTTTAAAAAGGAGTATTTTACCTTTTTACCTGTCCATGCCTCCTCTGGAATAGCACCATCCAAGGAACTTGAAGGCCCTCTATTTATTAGATAAACAACAGTATCTACATCATCTGCCCAAAATTGTAAAGGCCATCCTGCATGCAATCTCATACACCTTGCATGCTTCATGATTGTTCTGTTCATCTTTTCTGATACACCAATTTCTTGTAGTGTTCTTGGAACTATCTTCTCTCTGCAAATTCCATGCCCTGAATAGTACCTATCAAACTCTTTGCTGCAATATTCACCTCCATTGTCTGATCTGAGACACTTCAACTTCTTCCCTGTCTCAATCTCAACCAAAGCTTTCCATTTCCTGAAAGTATCAAATACATTAGATTTATTCTGAATACAATAAATCCAAGTTTTTATAGTTTCATCATCAATAAAAGTAACATAATAATGAGAGCCACCGAGAGATGATACTTGAGCAGGTCCCCATACATCTGTATGCACAAGCTCTAATTTTTCACTCTTGTTTTCTTTCCCAACTCTGAGAAATCCAACTCTCTTCTATTTTCCATAAATACAATTCTCACATAAATCCAAATCAACATTCTTCAAACTTGGCAACAAATTTCTTGTGTGAAGAATCTTCATCCCCTTCTCACTGATGTGTCCGAGCCTATGATGCCATAATGCTGCATCTGATCCTTTGGAAGTTAAAGCATTAACAGAGTTAGAAATACCATTGCATAAATACAATGTACCAACATTTTTGCCTTTTGCTATTACCAGGGCTCCTTTGGTGACCTTCCAAGTTTTATCTGTGAAAGTTGTCACACAACCTTCACCGCCTAACTACCCTGTTGAAATCAGATTTTTCTTCAGATCTGGAACATGCCTTAATTCCTTTAATAACCATTGATTTCCATTTTTCTATTTTACAAGAACCTTACCCATTCCAACAATTTTACAGCGTTTATCATCACCCAAATGGACTTGTCCAAAATATCCTTGAACATAGTCATGAAAATATTTCTTATCAAGTGTGGCATGGAATGAGGCCCCTGAATCTACTACCTAAGAATTAGTAACATTTTCGAAAGAAAGAATCAAAGCATCTTGTAACACATCACCTGTAACATTTGCTTCATGCTTGTTTTCTTGTTGTTCGTCTCCTTCTTTTCCCTTCTGAGATCTACAATGTTTCTTCAGGTGTCCTTTCTTTCCGCATTTCCAGCACAGTATCCCTGATCTGGACTTGGATATGCCTTTCCTTGATTTACTGCGATATCCCGAGCTATTTCCTGTTTCCATTTTTCTTCCCCGAGACTCTGCACTCAAAGCATTACCCGATGTCTCATCGGAGCTTTTCCGTCGCATTTCCTCGCTAAGGATAGCACCGACAACATCATCAAACTTTAAAGTACTAGATCCAGAGACAGAGTTACTAATGGCCATAACTAAACCATTCCAGCTTTCTGGAAATGAGAACAGAAATAAAGGAGCCCTAACTTCATCATCAAAGTTTACCCCTACTAAACTTAACTGACTGGTAATTGTATTAAAATCATTTAAATGGTATGCAACAGATCCACCTTCTGACATCTTCATATTAAATAAACATTTCATAATAAATACCTTGTTTAAGGCCAAGGGTTTTTCATATAGTTGCGCCAACACCTTAATCAAACCCTTTGTTGTTGTTTCCTTCAAAATATTGAAGGCCACCGACGTCGCGAGGCACAACCATATTGTTCTGAGTGCCTTTCTATCGAGAATCTCGCATTCTTCGTCTTTCATAGTCGTCGGATTCTTTGTTTTTCCATTTAATGGTAGGTAGATATCTTTCTGATACAGATAATCTTCCATCTACATCTTCCACAATGGGAATTTTTGGCCGTTAAATTTCTTGACCCTAAACTTACCATCTTCCGCCATTGCTCCCACTCGAAACAGGAACCCTTCTTTCCTGCGAGTTTATCAGCCAAATAGACCTTCGACTCTGATACTAGTTGTTAGAGAAATTATATATTATAGAGCAATGAAACACATAAAATATGCGGAAAAACACAAGCACATAAAACACATAAAACTAGAGAGACACAAATATACGTGGTTCACCCAATTTGGGCTACGTCCACCACGAACAGCCAGTCCTTCCTTTATATTATCGAGCGAAATGAAGAGACACAACCTACAGAAGATCCGTTGTAATATCCTTTGTTCTCTCTCACATTCTCCCTATCTGTTTCTCGCTCTCAGAATACACATACAATACACAGCAGCAATACAATACCCTCATACAAGCGAGGGGTTGTCCCCTGGCAGCGTTTAATTACGGGCGGCATTGCCGCCCCATTAAGGTACGGGGGTCCAATGCTATGATATAAAATAAACAAAATAATCAGGCTCCACACCCAACACCTAGATAAGTTCCATATTTCGACATTGAGAAAAAATCAAATTTCCAAGCTTTCAATTTGACCAATCATGAATGTCTAGTGTGAAATTTGTCATTTTTTTGCAAAGAAATTTTGTGGTGGTCACACCACTTTCTTATGAATTTCTTCATCTTCTCATCCTTCATCTTTTATTATGGCTTTCGCTAGGTATATTAAGGACAATTATCTTTACTACACACATTGTTCTAAGAGTTTCAGTTGTATTTACCCTTCTTGTGTTTTGTAGTTGATTTATGGCACCGAACTCTTTCTTACTCTCCTACCAAAAGTTGTGCTTAATCTTGTCAAAACATGTCATGGTATGTGGCTCCTCATAAATAAACGTTTGAAAACTCCTTTTATATGTGGATTATACTACCTAACCCACTATGATATTTGAGATGAAAGTATTGTTCAATCCCCAGTTACCAAGCAAAAGTAGGTAACCCTGGGAGATTTTTTTTTTCCTTTGTAATCAACTGGCCATTCGACAACCTTATGGTGATCCATAGATAGATTTAATTCATATATCTCCACCTATTGCTTTGTTCAATGCTCTCTGCCATCTATAATAATTCTTAAATGAAGGCGGGTCATCTATAAAAAGGTACATTAACCATTCATGTAATCATGTGCTTTCATTTAACATTAAGCGAATTATAATATAGATCATAGGTTAATCTACATGATTAATTGATCTTGATCGTATCCTTGTTTCCATACTTCATGTAGGAGGTTATCCCTTGCCTTACTCTAGTGTGACCTCCCCTAAGGATTTGATATGAATTTAATTGTTATTTTTGTTGTGCTAATATCATCTTCAGATTTAAATTAAAAGTGTGGATGTTTGCTTCTTGTACAAGGGTGTATTGAAGTTCTTGTGATTGTTTAACAAGTAAATTTGTGGATATTAAATTGAATAATTGAACATAAAAACATGGAAACTAGATGCTAAACAACAACATATAAACACACAACAAACCATCACAATTGAATCAATAACACTTTGTTTTTATGAAGGAGTTCACCCCTCCTAGGCTACATCTCCTTGGTCTAGCTTCCATGGTATGGGCCTTTGTATTAGCTCAATTGTTCAAATAATATTGTTTACAGTCTCCTATTGCCTTTGCAACCTGCTCCCATGTGTCCAAAACATCAAAATCTACCAAGAATGACTCTTTATGAGCCAAAATTGGTCTAAAATTGGCTCAATTACGACAAAAACAATTTTCCCTACAATTTCTCCTCCAAATCTGGAAGCACTCCAAATAGTTCCGCTATTTTGGTGGATTCCACGAATCTGGCGCTGTCGCTAATTCCGCCGCCAACTTAACAACGTATTAACTAGCAGTTAAGACGACTTAATTTGGGATAAGCCCGTATTAACTACGCGTTTATCTGATTGATATAAGCCTATTTTAATTAAGGTTAATCATGTAGCTTAATACCATAAACATGGATTAATATTAATATAAAATCCACTGTTTCTACCGTTTTGTTTAAGCTCCGCCCATGGTTTATGCTGCACATTCACATGGGAGGGGGTTGGCCCCCTCCAAACCCCCGTCATTGGAACTGATGAAGAACAAGTATAAGTCCCAGTCCTTATGGGTTAAAAATCAATAGAGAGCAGAGGTGGTAAGGTGGAGGCGTGGCATAGGGTAGGTCGTGGGTTCGACTCCGACCCCCACACCAAAGTTTTGTTCCATTGTTCAACAATAAACCATAAGTCAAAACTTTGGCATATAAAATATTTATGTCGGCATAAATATATCCGCCAGTCCACCCATAATATAGTTTAGACCTTGGTTATAGCCCGGATAGATATATATCTATCCGCCGATCCAAAGGTTTGCACCTTGGATATAAATATATGTCCAACCCAAATAATTATCTGCTTGCAACAGTTGGGAACTTTGGATTAAATAAAATACATATGGCCCGAAAATAAGATATGTCCAGAAACTTGGTTTAAAACCATAATTCAGAGTTTCAATTAGAATTTGATATAAACATAAATTCGAACTTTCACCATAATCCAAAGGTTGGATAGGTCCACCAAAGGGGGCACATGGCGGCCCCTAGCTGCACCACATGTCAAGCTATGGTTGGACCATTCCAACTAAAAAAAATTCTCCTTCAACCTTATGATAGATGTACAAAAAAATCACTTCTAAAGTTCACTGGCGAGTCTGATTGTGACACTTGTCACAATGTCATTGGGCTAAAACTGAAGAATGTTTCTTGAATATACTTGGAGTGCTGACTGGGCTGCCATGTCATCAACTTGTCAGTGTTCTGCAATTTTTTCACATGTTTGAGAAAATGAACAGCAAGTCATAACTTCCTCATCCGGAGTCGGATTTTGACGAAACAAATTGCACCAGATTCTTGGCGACGAGCTCTACGCGATCGTTTTTGTTTGGAGAATTTCCGAGCACTTTCATTTTTGAGCTTAATACTGAGCCTCTGATCATTCCTCCCCGCTATAAGCCTTTTGGACCCCAAAATATCTATCAATTGTTCAACATGTGAGGGTAAAACTCCCTCACCCTTTCAATATGCATCCATTTTGCCTTGAAAGGATTTTGTCTCTTGCTTACCACTCTAAGGTATTCGATATTCCCTCTTCTTGAAGTTCTGGTTCTTCTGTCAAGTATGAGATCTTGCTGAAGTTCACCAAGATATTCTGGCGATAAATCATCTATTGATGGCATTTGAACATGCTCTCCTTGATCATCAATAAAAGGAAGCTCAAATAATCTCAAATTCTCAAAATTAATGACATAATATATTTGCATATAAGGAGGAAAATCTAGCTTAAATGCATTGTTACCAATCTTTTCCATAATTTTAAAAGTACCATAATGAATTGGATTAAGCTTTTTACCTTCCGCTTGAAGTATTTCTTTGTTGATATATAACCAAATTTCATCTCTAACCTAGAATTTGTGATCAACACGGTGTTTATCATGCCTTTCCTTGTAGCTTCTTTTACTCTTTTCAAGTTGTTCTTGCACTGTGTGATGCACCAAATGAATTTTCTCAATGAACTTCCTTGCCTTATCTATGTGAGTATGACCATATATAGTATCATCTTTCTCAAAGATGAAGTCAAAAGGGGAAAGTACCCAAGACATGCCTCAAATGGTGAATGATTTGCCCTGTTGTATGCATGTTGAATGTAATGCAACTGTTCATCCCACAAATTGGGATGTTTGTTGCAATAACCTCTAAGAAGATGAATGGCTGTCCTGTTAACCACCACGGTCTGACCATCTGTTTGCGGATGAAAGGATATACTCTTCTTCAACTTAGTGTCCATCATGTCCCACAATTTTTACCAAAAATTCCCAACAAACCGAGAATCTCGATCACTTACAATAGAAGTAGGAAGACCAAAATGAACCCATACATTTTGAAAGAAAAGATGATATGTTTGTTCAGCTGTAATTTTTTTTTTTTACATGGAATCAAAATACACATTTTTTTGAACCTATCTACAACTACCTAAAAGTAATCATGACCTTTCCTTAACATTGGAAGACCTCCTACAAAATCCATTGAGATACTCTCCCAAGTCTGTGAAGGTACCAGAAGTGGAGTGTACAATCCTAGTTTCCTATTGCTAGGCTTGCTTATTTCACATAAATAACGTCCTCTAATAAAACGAGATACACTATTAATCACGCGTGGTAAATAAAAATACCTTTGGAGATTCACTACGGTTTTGCCTACACCGAAATGTACATCAATCAAAGAAGTATGTGCCTCCCTTATTATACTATTTATTTCTCCCTGTGGAATACATAACTTGCACAAGTGATACAACAAACTGTTATGTACATGATAATCTAACTCTTTAATTTGGTTTCCCTGACTCAAGCTTTCAAACACATCTTGAAAATCACTATCATATGCATATTGTTCAATGTAAATTTCATGCATAACTGAATTGTACATGAGTATAATAGATGAGTTTACAATAGGCCTAGAGAGCATATCAACTACCTTATTGTATATTCCCTTTTTATACCTCATAAGAAAATGAAATTTTTGTATGAATCCCGTCCATCTAATATGTCTTGATTGCTGCAACTTTGACTATGATTGTAAGTACTGCAATGGTGGATGGTCAGAATGGATAATGGTCTCTTTCCCCATCAAATAGTGCTTCCATTTCTTTACACTTTGTACCAATGCATATAACTCTTTGTCATAGGTGGGATAGTTAGTCATAACTCCATTAAAAATTCCAGAATGTAACAAAATCGGCTTACCATGTTGCATGAGACTGCTCCCGTGGCGTAATCACTAGCATCTTTTTGGATCTCAAATGGTTGTCTAAGATCCAGAAGAGCCAATTCCAGTGCTGAACTAATCCTTTTTTTTAAAGCATCAAATTATTTTTGTTGCATATCTCCCCAATGGAAGACTTTCTTGACACTTGTAAATGCATGTAATGGAGCTGCAATGGAAGAAAAATTAGCTATGAATTTCCTCCAATACCGTGCTGCCCCAAGAAAGCTTCTTACCTCTGTAACTATATTGGGCTTGAGTCAATTCAGAGTGACCTCAACTTTGGAAGGGTCTATCTTCAACTCACCTCCTCCAACAATGTGTCTCAAATACACTAAAGAATTCTTGCCAAACTCACACTTTGACATCTTTAAAAATAACTGCTCTTCTTTCAAGACATCAAGTACCTATTTCACATGCATGACATGTTCATCTCTTGATTTTCTGAATATCAAAATATCATGTAAGTAAACAATGACGAAGTCATCTAGAAATGGTCTTTAAACATCATTCATAACTCTCATGAAAGTAGCTGGAGCATTTGTTAGACCGAATGGCATAACTAGCCACTCAAACATTCCTTATCTAGTTTTAAATGCAGTTTTCTGAATGTCCTCCTCAACTATTCTAACTTGATGATAACCACTTCTTAAGTCTAGCTTAGTGAAATACTTTGCATACCTTAACTGATCAATAAAATCATCAATTCGTGGGAGTGGATAGCGATTCTTTACCGTGACTTTATTCAGTGCATGGAAATCTATGCACATGCGCGAAGTCCCATCCCTCTTTGGTACCAAAACAATCAGTGAACCACACGGCGAAGTAGATGGGCATATGATACCTTTGTTCAACAATTCTTAGATTAGATTCTTTATTTACAAACTCTCCATAATTGACATGCGATACATACCAATGTTTGGAAGTGGAACATCTTACTGCAACTGAACCTCATGTTGAATTCCCCTCTTGGGAGGTAACCCACTTGGTTCTTGAAACATCTCGCCATGCTGACTTACCACGTCAAAAAAATCAGATTTTAATTTGTCATCACATCCTTCAAAAGATTCATATTCAATATCATCCTTTTTCTTGATCATGAGAAGCACACAATTTTTACTTGCATTAACTAGTCTCTTCATATGCCCTACATAACTGAAGAAATATTTAGCTTTTTGCGATGAGCTCTCATAATATACTCCACCCCATCCTCGAGCAAATGATATTTGTTCTCATGGCGATAAAATACTGCTTTCCTTTCATACAAATATGTACTTCCCAAAATAATTCCAGAAATGTCAAGTGGAACCACATCTAACTCAACTTCATCAACAAAGTTTGCAGCAATGGAAAATTGAAATATGCATTTCCGTGGAACCTATAAATTGGCATTCTTGACTATCCAACCCAAAGGGTATGGTTTATGATGTGCTACAGTTTCAAGGTTAAGCTTTTTGACCAAGTCTTCTGAAATCAAGTTTTCTTGTGACCCAGTATCAAACAATGCATCAATATTTGTATGATTTGAAATCACCATTACATGGAACAATTCTATCCTTATGTCTTCATTTGGAGTGTTTTTGTGACAATTTGAGGAACTAGTACGTTCTATGGCTTCTTTTCCCTTTTTTACAATGGCTATAATCTTGGTCTCATCACCAAAATCGGATCCAAGATCATGTTGTGTGGTGGCGGTCATCTTTTGTTTTCCCTATTGTTTGGTTTCTTAGGCCTTAGTTCGAGATGTAATTTCCAACAATGGGCTTCATCATGCCCTTCTTTGGAACAATGTTTGCATGCAGTTTTCTCCCCTTATTTCTTAACACTTGCATTCTTCTTTCCCTTCCATTTTCTCCCCTTCTCTTTTCCCTTACCCTTGAATGGCTTCTTCTTACTACCCTCTTCCTGAATGTTCTTTCCCCTTGCTTCAAGATGCGTGGCTTGCAAACATACTTCATATAAATTGTTTGGGTTAAACATAAGGATAATATGTTTCAAATATGAATGTAACCCCCCAATGTATTTCAAGAGTGTGTCTTGGGAATTCAATTTTACTCCTAACAACAAAGCCCTTTTTCTAAACTCCTGGGGATACTCTTGAACTGTTCGACCCTTGAGTTGCCTAAAGTTTTTCCAACTCATAATTGATTTTTGCATATAGGCTAATGGATAAAACTGTCTTTTAATTGAAGAAATAAACTCAACCCAAGAAATGGAAATCTTACGATGGATTCACATTTCCTCTTGAGTCTTTGCTTCCCACTAGACTAGTGTTACTCCTTCTAGTCTCAATGAAGCCAACTTGATCTTTATGTCGTCCTCTTGTAGATTCTAAATTCTGTAGTATACCTCCAATTGACGGATCCAATTTTCCAAATTCTCTGCATTTACCTCGCCATTGTACATAGGAAGTTCAAACTTAATGTCCAATTTGAGTAATGGAGTTTTTCCTTTTCAGGTTTTTGAATGAGTATGGGTGTTTTTTGTGGTGGAAGTGGAAGATGATGTCGATGAAGATGATGAGGATGAGCATGGTGGAGATGGAGGTGGATTTCCTCCACTTCCCTTCGAACTCTTCTCTTCATCCTTCTTATCATCTAAAGTTCCTTCTCCATGTGGTGGCTTGGAACCTTCTCCTGCCCTTTCAGCAATGAATGCATCAAACATGATTTTAACCATTCTCTTTATGTCATTTAAGTCTCTCTTGACATCTTCCTCTTCTAAATGTTCGTGAGTCTCTCGAACACCTGACATGATGGCTAAGGATTCAAGCTCAACCTCTCATGCTGGTACCTCTTTAATCAAGTCAGCTTCTTGTGCAATTTGTACATCTTCAATCTCAACTTCTGGAGATAAAACTTGAGGTGATTCAATTGCAGCTATTAGTGTAATTTTGGGTGAATATGATGCTCTTGTAGCTCTCCTTATTCTGGTCCTAACCTCAGGAGTAGCAACCAATAGTTTCCCTTATCCTCTCTACAACTTCAACCTTGTAAGCATCACAAAATTGCAACTATTAAAACCCTTGCACAAAACTCAAGCAAAACAAGAAAATAACCTTTGCCCTGATACCATCTTGATTTGAATTTTATTGTTAGTTTTATTGTGCTAATATCATCTTCAGGTTTAAATTAAAAGTGCCGATGTTTGCTTCTTGTAGAAGGGTGTATTGAAGTGCTTATGATTGATTAACAAGTAAATTTGCGGAGATTAAATTGAATAGTTGAACATAAAAGCATGGAAAATAAATGTTGAAAAACACAATATAAACACACAACAAACCATCACAATTGAATCAATAACAGTTTGTTTTGATGAAGGAGTTCACCCCTCTTGGGCTACATCTCCTTATTCCAGCTTCCATGGCATGGGCCTTTGTATAAGCTAAATTATGAAAATAATTATGTTTACAGTCTCCTATTTCCTTTACAACCTGCTCCAATGTGTCCAAAACATAAAAATCTACCGAGAATGACTCTTTATGAGCCAAAATTGGTCGAAAATTGGCTCAGTTATGGCAAAAACAAATTTCCCTCCAATTTCTCCTCCAAATCTGGAAGGACTCCAGACATTTCCACGATTTTGGTGGATTCCCCGAATCTGGCGTTGTCGCTAATTCCATTGCCAACTTAACGACGAATTACCTAGCAGTTAAGATGACTTAATTTGGGACAAGCGCGTATTAACTGCGCATTTATCTGATTGATATAAACCTGTTTTAATTAAGGTTAACCACGCAACTTAATACCATAAACATGGTTTAATATTAATATAAACTTCGTCGTTTCTGTCGTTTTGTTTTAGCTCCGCCCATGGTTTATGCTGCACAGTCACATGGGAGGGGGTTGGCTCCCTCCAAACCCCCGTCGTCAAAACTTGTGAAGAACAAGTATAAGTCACGACCCTTATGGGTTAAGACCCAACAGAAAGCAGAGGTGGTCAGGCGGAGGGGTGGTGCGGGGTAGGTCGTGGGTTCGACCCCGACCACCACACCAAAGTTTTGTTCCACCATTCAATAATAAACCATAAGTCAAAACTTTGGCATATAAAATATTTCTGCCTACATAAATATATCCGCCCTTCCACCTGTAATATAGTTTAGACCTTGATTATATCCCGCATAAATATATGTCTGTCCGCCGGTCCAAAGAGTTGCATCTTGGATATAAATATATGTCCAACCAAAATAATTATCCGCTTGCAAGAGTTGGGAACTTTGGATTAAATAAAATACATATGGCGCAAAAATAAGATATGTCCATAACATTGGTTTAAACCATAATTAAGAATTCCAATCAGACTTTGATATAAACATAAATTCGGACTTCCACCATAATCCAAAGGTTGGATGGGTCCACCAGAGGGGGCACGTGACGGCCCTTGGCTACACCATGTGTCCAACTCTGGTTGGACTATTCCAACTAAAAAAAATTCTCCTTCAACCTTAGGATATATGTAAGAAAATTTCACTTCCAAAGTTCACTGGCGAATCTGATTGTGACACTTGTCACAGTGTTATTGAGTTAAAACTAGAGAATATTCCCTAAATATACCTGGAGTGCTGACTGGGCTTCCATGTCATCAACCTGTCACTATTCTGCAATTTTTTTACATGTTTGAGAAACTGGACAACAGGTCATAATTTCCTCATCCGGAGTCTGATTTTGACGAAACGAATTGCATCGGATTCCTGGCAAGGAAACGAATTGTGTCATATCACTACCAATCATCATTTGGTATGTAAAGGTACGATCATTTCTATCTAGTTGGGGCCAATATGAGTCTCATATTTATAAGAATTGAGAACTATGGTTAGTGCCATAATGGTGGGTTGGCTAAGGAAATATGAAACTTGATTAAAGATTCCCTTCATATACTTCATGTTTAGATGGAATTGTTGAAAGTATGTGGACCACTTTTGATGACGATCATTTCACAACTCTCCTTGTACTTACATGAATTAAATAGGCATGTGGTTCATGTGAATGATTGCTTATTTTCCCAAAATATAATGCTTCCATTACCAGTAGGCCTAAAATTAATTAGGTATATTTGTCATAGGTGGGGTACTTACAAACCATGTAAAAGGGTGTTTGACTATGATATTTGATGTAATATGAGGACTATATTAATGGTGTAAATTGAGCCTCTTGTCTTGATTTCAAATTATTGTCATGGAATTGGTAAAATTTTAGGTTTTAAACCTGTATAAAAATGACCTATAAACGAATTCTTAAAATAGAACAATAAACAATGGCGAGAACATAAAACTAATATGAACAAATATTTTCCCTGGGATCCCAAAACCGGGATCACTAGTAGATTGATTTTTCATTATTTTCCTTTTAATGTTGCAATACATATATACATGTTGAAGCATTCATAAACCCCAATCCATTAACCCTAGATTAGAGAATAACCGTAGTTCCCTTGACCGGATCTAAAATATACCATGGGAAGAAAACCATCACGCCCAAAACCATGTGCAAAACCCATGCACAAAACCATAGGTAGGTTTGCCCACCTATTATAGGGTCCAAAAAAATTTCCCAGGGTGCTGCCCTAGACCCCGTGTAGGGAGGCTACCGACCCCCTACAAACCTCCCGACAGGTGGGGCTGCACCCCCCCTGTGACCCCCTTTCTATACTCAAAGCAACAAACAGGGGGGGTTGTCTCCCCCCCCTCCTCGCACACTTGCAACTAGTTGTGGAAAGAATATAAAACACTTAAACAAAAATTAGGACTGACATTGTCAAGAGACAATGCTTCAACTCCTTCATTTCTTTCTATTATGCCTCAACCCAAAAAATCTTGCCTATGAATCCACCCTTGGTCACCCTATCTTAAAGGTTAAGTGATATGAGAGAAAACCAACACAAACCTACATAAAAAATTGAAAGGACTAAGAAGTTGCAAAATGCTATTAGCATATTCATAATTGGGTAGTTTCAAATGAATTAGTGTAGAATTTGTGTTGTTGTACGCTGTTTTATACTTGTTGAATGTGCTTTAGATGTTGTTCCCGAGTTGTTATGAAGAGGAATATGTCACCTAGGTATACAACCACAATGGAACCAATCAATTGACATAATTTTCCATCATCCCCATGAAGTTTGTTGGTACATTAGTCAAACCAAAGGGCATAATTTTGCATTGAATGAGACCTTCCTTAGCCTTTAAGGTTAGTTTCCAAACAATATTTGGACCACTTAACACCTAATGATAGCCTAAATTAAGATCAACAATGCTAAGAAAATCAGTATCTTGTGTTGATTTAACATGTCATTAATTCATGGAGTGGGGTATCAATTTTTAACTGTGATTTTTATCAAGGTTTTGTCATCAATGGGATCTACATGTCTCATCCATATTTTAAACCAACACAATAAGGCTCCCATGGATTTAAGAGATTGGAATAATGGCATTTGATATCCTCATTTTCTACAAAAGAGGATCTATATAAAAGGCTACTAGGAAGAGGAGCACCTTATATTAAATTAGAGGCTTAGTAAATATGTCTTTGTATTCTTTCACCAACTAGTCTACCTTTATCTGTTACACAAATGGACTCCTTACATAGGACTTTGGGGTCAATTATTTTCTTTAATCTGTCTAATTGGATCATGAAGAGGACAAATCCACAAGTATGAAATATTTTCTTCATACACTACTTAGTGCTGATCAAAGAGACTGACAATTAGAGCTACCTCTAACACCATGTAGAACTAATTTATGAGGGTGACAATGACACTACAATGCCTACATTGGTAAGTTGCATGGTGCTTCCAAATATATGGTTGTCCTAAAACAATATCACAAACTCCAATAAGGGGAAAGTCTCAAAATAGCTCGTGTTTTAAAGATTTGGGGTTGTTTTGTAGGTGACATTGTTCACTAAGTATGTGATTGTATTATCCTTATCTCAACAAATTTATGATGTATGGTTACTGGTTCTTGTTGTTTGTAGCTTCATATCCATGATGATCATATCTTAGTTTTGGTTCTTTTAATTATCGACGTCAATAAAGAAAGAACAATGACCCCTTCATCCTCATTTGTGAGTAGAAGAGGTGCTTATGTTCCTTAGGCTCTTTTAGTTGGATATTTGCAGTAGTGATCATAAGATTGGGTTCCATGTGAATCTTTTTTAACTACTGTTATAAAAATTATATATTACAGAGCAATGCAACACATAAAAAATGCGGAAAACACAAGCACACAAAACACATACAACCATAGAGACACAGATATACATGGTTCACCCATTTTGGGCTACGTCCACCCCGAACATCCAGTCCTTCCTTTCTATTATCCAGCAAAATGAAGAGACACAACCTACAACAGATCCGTTGTAATATCCTCTGTTCTCTCTCACAGTCTCCCTATCTGTTTCTCACTCTGAGAATACACATACAATACACAGCCGCAATATAATACCCTCATACAAGCGAGGGGTTGCCTTCTAGGGAAAAAAACCCTAAACTAAACATAACTTCTACTGTGAGATCATCTGCCTAATGAACGACCCAGATTGACTAGAAATTACTATACTTTTGCAAGGCAATTTTACACATGTTTTTAGCTTCGAGGGTGCTGCCCCCGAAACACCCTGCTAGGGGGGTGGGGGGCGCTCCATAAAATTGCAGCCGCCCCCCCTGGACCCCCTAAGCAGCGTTTAATTACGGGCGGTGTTGCCGCCCCATTAAGGTACAAGGGTCCAATGCTGTGATACAAAATAAACAAAATAATCAGGCTCCACACCCAACAATCTCCCACTTGGAGACTGATTGTAGCAACTCCACCGCTGCTTCATTTGTTGGACAATGACTCCTCTTTGGATTTGGCTGTTTTTCATCTTCATCGTCATCCTTGAAGACCAATTGAAACTGAGCATAATCTTAGTTTCTCCCTGGTTACAACTTTTGTTAGCATATCTGCAGGATTTTGGCTAGTGTGTATCTTTTCCAACTTCAAATGTACATCTTCCAATATTGACCATATGAAATGGTACTTGAGATGTATGTGTTTAGTCCTGGAATGAAATGCTGAGTTCTTTGCAAGATGAATGGCACTTTGAATATCACTGTATAACATGCCCATATCATGATTCTTACCCAATTCATCCATAAACCTTTGTAACCAAATCATTTCTTTACTACCCTCTGTAGCAACGACATACTCTACTTTTGTTGTTGAAAGTGAAACAACACTTTGGATTTTTGAAACCCAACTGACAGCTGTTCCACCTATAGTAAATACATATCCTGTGGTGCTCCTCCTGTTGTGTCTGTCACCTGCCATATTTGCATCAACATATCCCTGTAGAGCAATGTTTGAACCACCAAAGCATAATGCTTGATTTGTGGTACCTCTCAAATATATGAGAACCCATTTCACTTCCATCCAATGTTATTTTCCTGCATTGTTCATGTACCTGCTTACAACTCCCACTGCATGTGCAATATCAGGCCTTGTGCAGACCATTGCATACATTAAGCTTCCAACTGCTGATGCATATGAAACTTTAGACATATAGTCCATTTCTTCTTGGGTCTTGGGGCACATCTCCTTACTAAGTTTAAAATGGCTAGCAAAAGGTGTACTAACTGGTTTTGCATTCTTCATATTAAATCTTTTGAACACCTTTTGTATGTACTCATTTTGAGACAGTGTTAATTTGCAATTGTTTTATGTCTCTAGTTATTCTCATACCAAGGATTTGTTTTGCAGCTCCCAAATCCTTCATTGCAAATGAATTTTCCAATTTTCTTTTGGGCATATTTATTTCATGCATGTTAGACCCTGCAACAAGCATGTCATATACATACAATAACAATATAATATAGCTGCCATCATTTTGCTTTTTTAAGATAAACACAATGTTCAGAGTGACATCTAGTATAACCTTGTTCAGACAAAAACCTATCAAATTTTAGATACCACTGCCTTGGAGCCGGTTTTAACCCATACGAGCTCTTCTTTAACCCGCACACTAATTTTTCTTTCCCTTTGACCTCATATCCTTCTGGTTGCTCCATATAGATCTCTTCCTCAAAATCTCCATGGAGAAATGCTATCTTTACATCTAACTGTTCAAGATGTAAATCTTCTGCTGCTATAAGACTTAAAATATTTTTGATTGAAGTCATGTTAAAAACAGGAGGAAAGATTTCATCAAAATCAATACCTTTCTTTTGTGCAAACCCCTTCACCACAAGTCTAGCTTTGTACCTTTGTTTTCCTCCATCTTCTTCCTTTAGCTTGTAAACCCATTTATTCTGCAATGTAGTTTTACCTGCAGGCAACCTGACTAAGTCCCAAGTTTGGTTATGTATTAAGGATTCCATCTCTTCTTCCATGGCTAGCTCCCACTTCTTCCTGGTTTCAACCTACATTGCTTCTTCATAACATTCGGGTTCACCAGAATCAGTCAACAATAAATAATATAATGAAGGAGAGTATTGTTCAGGGAGTCTACTTATCCTGGTAGATCTTCTGACACCACTTTCAGGTGTTTGAGGTGCCTGTTGCTGTTGTGATGGTTGTTGTTGTTGTGGCTGTTGATTATTATTATTTTCAGGCACCTTTACTTTTTCTATGATCTCATCAAAAATTGTGTATTCTTTGTTTTCTTTTTCATGTTTCTTTTCCTACAACTGATTCTTATACAAGACCTTTTCATTGAATATTACATCTCTGCTCCTAATGATTTTGTGATTTTCATAATCATATAAGAGATAACCAAAATCATTAACACCATATCCAATAAAGGTACATTTCTTTTATTTTGCCTCAAGATTTGTTCTATTTTCTTTATTAATATGGACAAAGGCCTCACAACCAAAAGGCTTTAAAAAGGAGTAGTTTACCTTTTTACCTGTCCATGCCTCCTCTGGAATAGAACCATCTAAGGAACTTGAAGGCCCTTTGTTTATTAGATAAACAACGGTATCTACATCATCTGCCCAAAATTGTAAAGGCCATCCTGCATGCAATCTCATACACCTTGCACGTTCCATGATTGTTCTGTTCATCCTTTCTGACAAACCATTTTCTTGTGGTGTTCTTGGAACTGTCTTCTCTCTATGAATTCCATGCTCTGAACAATACCTATCAAACTCTTTGCTACAATATTCACCTCAATTATCTGATCTGAGACACTTCAACTTCTTTACTGTCTCAATCTCAACCAAAGCTTTCCATTTCTTGAAAGTATCAAATACATCAGATTTATTATGAATACAATAAATCCAATTTTTTCTAGTTGCATTATCAATAAAAGTAACATAATAACGAGAGCCACCGAGATATGATACCTGATTAGGTCCCCATACATCTGTATGCACAAGCTCTAATTTTTCGCTCTTCTTTTCTTTCCCAACTTTGAGAAATCTGACTCTCTTCTATTTTCCATAAATACAATTCTCACAGAAATCCAAATCAACATTCTTCAAACCTGGCAACAAATTTCTTGAGTGAAGAATCTTCATCCCCGTCTCACTCATGTGTGAGAGCCTATGATGCCATAATGCTGCATCTGTTCCTTTGGAAGTTAAAGCATTAACAGAGTTGGAAATACCATTGCATAAATACAATGTACCAACCTTTTCGCCTTTTTCTATTACCAGGGCTCCTTTGGTGACCTTCCAAGTTTTATCTGTGAAAGTTTTCACACAACCTTCACTGCCTAACTGGCCTGTTGAAATCAGATTTTTCTTCAGATATTGAACATGCATTACTTCCTTTAATAACCATTGGTTTCCATTTTGCTATTTTACAAGAACCTTACCCATTCCAACAATTTTACAGGGTTTATCATCACCCAAACGGACTTGTCCAAAATCTCCTTGAACATAGTCATGAAAATATTTCTTATCAGTTGTGGCATGGAATGAGGCCCCTAAATCTACTACCCAAGAATTAGTAACATTTTCGAAAGAAAGAATCAAAGCATCTTGTAACACATCACCTATAACATTTTCTTCATGCTTGTTTTCTTGTTGTGTGTCTCCTTCTTTTCCCTTCTGAGATCTACAGTGTTTCTTCAGGTGTTCTTTCTTTCCGCATTTCCAGCACACTATCCCCGATTTGGACTTGGATCTTCCTTTCGTTGATTTACTGTGATATCCCGAGCTCTTTCCTCTTTCCATTTTTATTTCTCCAGACTCTGCACTCAAAGCATTACCCGATGTCTCACCTGATACAAATAATGTTCCATCTGCATCTTCCACAGCGGGAAGTTTTGGCCGTTAAATTTATCGACCCTAAGCTTACCATTCTCTGCCATTGCTCCCACTCGAACCAGGAACCCTTCTTTCGTGCGAGTTTATCATCCAAATAAACCTTCGGCTCTGATACCAGTTGTTAGAGAAATTATATATTACAAATAAATGAAACACATAAAATATGCGGAAAACACAAGCACACAAAACACATAAAACCAGAGAGACAAAAATATACATGGTTCACCTAGTTTGGTCTACGTTCGCCACGAACAGCCAGTCCTTCCTTTCAATTATCCAACAAAATGAAGAGACACAACCTACAAAAGATCCGTTGTAATATCCTCTGTTCTCTCTCACAGTCTCCCTATCTGTTTCTCGCTCTCAGAATACACATACAATACACAACCGCAATACAATAGCCTCATACAAGCAAGGGGTTGCCCCTAGGAAGCGTTTAATTACGGGCGGCGTTGCCGCCCCATTAAGGTACAGGGGTCCAATGCTATGATATAAAATAAACAAAATAATAAGGCTCCTCACCCAACACCTAGATAAGTTCAATATTTCGACATTGAGACAAAATCAAATTTCCAAGCTTTCAATTTGACCAATCATGAATGTCTAGTGTGACATTTGTCATTTTTTTGCAAAGAAATTTTGTGGTGGTCACACCACTTTCTTATGAATTTCTTCATCTTCTCATCCTTCATATTTGATTATGGCTTTCGCTAGTTATATTAAGGATATTTATCTTTACTACACACATTGTTCTAAGAGTTTGGGTTGTATTTACCCTTCTTTTGTTTTGTAGTTTATTTATGGCACCGAACTCTTTCTTACTTTCGTACCAAAAGTTGTGCATAATCTTGTCAAAAAATGTTATGGTATGTGGCTCCTCATAAAGAAATGTTTGAAAACTCATTTTCTATGTGGATTATACTACCTAACCCACTATGATATTTGAGAATAAAGTATTGTTCAAAGTCCCAATTACCAAGCAAAAGTAGGTAACCCCGAGAGAAATTTTTGTTCCTCTACAATCAATTGGCCATCCGACAACCTTATGGTGATCCATAGATAGATTTACTTCAGATATTTCCACCTATTTCTTTTATCAGTGCTCTTCACCATCTATAATAATTTTTGAATGAAGGTGGGTCATCTATAAAAAAGTACATTAACCATTTTTGTAATCATGTGCTTTCATTTAACATTAAGGGAATTATAATATGGATCATAGGTTAATCTACATGATTAATTGATCTTGATCATACCCTTGTTTCCATACTTCACCTAGGAGGTTATCCCTTGCCTTACTCTAGTGTGGCCTCCCCTAAGGATTTGATTTGAATTTGATTGTTATTTTTTTTGTGCTAATATCATCTTCAGATTTAAATTAAAAGTGTGGATGTTTGCTTCTTGTACAAGGGTGTATTGAAGTGCTTGTGATTATTTAACAAGTAAATTTGTGGAGATTAAATTGAATAATTGAACATAAAAACATGGAAACTAGATGCTAAACAACAACATATAAATACACCGCAAACCATCGCAATTCAATCAATAACAATTTTTTTTGATGAAGGAGTTCACCCCTCCTGGGCTACATCTCCTTGGTCTAGCTTCCATGGCATGGGCCTTTGTATTAGCTCAATTGTTCAAATAATGTTGTTTAAAGTCTCCTATTTCCTCTACAACTTGCTCCAATGTGTCCAAAACATCAAAATCTACCAAGAATGACTCTTTCTGAGCCAAAATTGGTCGAAAATTGGCTCAGTTATGGCAAAAACAATTTTCCCTACAATTTCTCCTCCAAATCTGGAAGGACTCCAGACAGTTCTGCTATTTTGGTGGATTCCACGAATTTGGCGCTGCCGCTAATTCCTCCGCTAACTTAACAACGAAATAACTAACAGCTAAGACAACTTAATTTGGGATAAGCCCGTCTTAACTACGCATTTATCTGATTGATATAAGCCTATTTTAATTAATGTTAATCACGCGGCTTAATACCATAAACATAGATTAATATTAATATAAACTCCACCGTTTCCTCCTTTTCGTTTTAGCTCCGCCCATGTTTTATGCTGCACATTCACATGGGAGGGGGTTGGCCCCCTCCAAACCCCTATCGTTGGAACTGATGAAGAACAAGTATAAGTCCGAACCCTTATAGGTTAAGAACCAACAGAGAGTAGAGGTGGTAAGGTGGAGGCGTGGTGCGGGGTAGGTCATGGGTTTGACCCCGACCCCCACACCAAAATTTTGTTCCGTTGTTCAACAATAAACCATAAGTCAAAACTTTGGCATATAAAATATTTATGTTGGCATAAATATATCCGCTAGTCCACATGTAATATAGTTTAGACCTTGGTTATAGCCCGCATAAATATATATCTGTTTGCTGATCCAAAGGTTTGCACCTTGGATATAAAGATATGTCCAACCCAAATAATTATCTTCTTGCAACAGTTGGGAGCTTTGGATTAAATAAAATACATATGGCCCGAAAATAAGATATGTCCAGAAGCTTGGTTTAAAACCATAATTCAGAATTTCAATCAGAATTTGATATAAACATAAATTTGAACTTTCACCATAATACAAAGGTTGGATGGGTCCACCAGAGGGGGCATGTGGCGGCCCCTGGCTGCACCACATGTCAAGCTATGGTTGGACTATTCCAACTAAAAAAAATTCTCCTTCAACCTTAGGACAAATGTAAAAAAAAATCACTTCTAAAGTTCATTGGTGAGTCTGATTGTGACACTTGCCACAATGTCATTGGGCTAAAACTGGAGAATATTCCCTGAATATACCTGGAGTGCTGACTGGGATGCCATGTCATCAACCTGTCATTGTTCTGCAATTTTTTAATTTGTTTGAGAAAATGAAAAATAGGTCATAACTTCCTCATCCGGAGTCAGATTTTGACGAAACAAATTGTGCTAGATTCCTGGCGATGAGCTCTACACGACCATTTTGGTTTGGAGCATTTCTATGCACTTTCATTTTTGAGCTTAAAACTAAGCCTCTAATCATTCCTCCCCACTAGAAGCCTTTTGGACTCCAAAAGATACTATCAATTGTTCAGCATGGGAGGGTACAACTCCCTCACCCTTACAATCTCCATCCATTTTGCCTTGGAAGGATTTTGTCCCTTGAGTCCCACTCTAAGGTATTCGACATTCCCTCTTCTTGAAGTTCTAGTTCTTCTGTCAAGTATGAGATCTTGCTGAAGTTCATCAAGATATTCTGGCGATAATTCATCTATTGATGGCAGTTGAACATGCTCTCCTTGATCATCAATAAAAGGAAGCTCAAATAATCTCAAATTCTCAACATTAACGACATAATATATTTGCATATAAGGAGGAAAATCTAGCTTAAATGCATTGTTACCAATCTTTTCCATAATTTTAAAAGTACCATAATGAATTGGATTAAGCTTTTTACCTTCCCCTTGAAGTATTTATTTGTTGATGTATAACCAAATTTCATCTCTAACCTGGAATTTGTGATCAACATGGTGTTTATCATGCCTTGCCTTGTAGTTGCTTTGACTCTTTTCAAGTTGTTCTTGCACTGTGTGATGTACCAACAGAATTTTCTCAATGAACTTCCTTGCCTTATCTATGTGAGTATGACCATATATAGCATCATCTTTCTCAAAGATGAAGTCCAAAGGTGAAAGTACCCAAGACATGCCTCAAATGGCGAATGATTTGCCCTGTTGTATGCATGTTGAATGTAATGCAACTGTTCATCCCACAACTTGGGATGTTTGTTGCAATAACCTCTAAGAAGATGAATGAATGTCCTGTTAACCACCTCGGTCTGACCATCTGTTTGTGGATGAAAGGCTATAATCTTCTTCAACTTAGTGTCCATCATGTCCCACAATTTTGACCAAAAATTCCCAACAAACCGAGAATCTCGATCACTTACAATAGAAGTAGGAAGACCAAAATGAACCCATACATTTTGAAAGAAAAGATGATATGTTTGTTCTGCTGTAATTTTTTTTTTACATGGAATCAAAATACACATTTTTTTGAACCTATCTACAACTGCATACAAGTAATCATGACCTTTCCTTAACATTGGAAGACCTCCTACAAAATCCATTGAGATACTCCCCCAAGGAAGTGAAGGTACTAGAAGTGGAGTGTACAATCCTAGTTTCCTATTGCTAAGCTTACTTATTGCACACAAATAACGTCCTATAATAAATCGAGATACACTATTAATCACGCGTGGCCAATAACAATACCTTTGGAGATTCACTACCGTCTTGCCTACACCAAAATGTCCAGCAATCAATGAAGTATGAATCTCCCTTATTATACTATTTCTTTCTCCCTGTGGAATACATAACTTGCCCAAGTGATACAAAAAACTGTTATGTACATGATAATCTAACTCTTAAATTTGGTTTCCTTGACTCAAGCTTTCAAACACATCTTGAAAATCACTATCATATGCATATTGTTCAATGTAACTTTCATGCATAACTGAATTGTGCTTGAGTATAATAGATGAATTTAGAATAGGCCTAGAGAGCATATCAACTACCTTATTGTATATTCCATTTTTATACCTCATAACCAAATGAAATTTTTGTAGAAATCCCATCCATCTAAAATGTCTTGCTTGTTGCAAATTTGACTATGATTGTAAGTACTGCAATGGTTGATGGTCAGTATGGATAATGGTCTCTTTCCCCATCAAATAGTGCTTCCATTTCTTTACACTTTGTACCAATGCATATAACTCCTTGTCATAGGTGGGATAGTTAGTCACAACTCCATTAAAAATTCTAGAATGAAACGAAATTGGCTTACCATGTTGCATGAGACTGCTCCTATGGCGTAATCACTAACATCTTTTTGGATCTCAAATGGTTGTCTAAGATCCAGAAGAGCCAATACCAATGCTAAACTAATCTTTTTTTTTTAAAGCATAAAATTATTTTTGTTGCATATCTCCCTAATGGAAGACTTTCTTGACACTTGTAAATGCATGTAACGGAGCTGCAATGGAAGAAAAATTAGCTATGAATTTCTTGCAATACTGTGTTGCCCCAAGAAAGCTTCTTACCTCTGTAACTATATTGGGCTTGGGCCAATTCAGAGTGACCTCAACTTTGGAAGGGTCTATCTTCAACTCACCTCCTCCAACAATGTGTCCCAAATACACTAAAGAATTCTTTCCAAACTCACACTTTGACATCTTTAAAAATAACTGCTCTTCTTTCAAGACATCAAGTACCTTTTTCACATGCATGACATGTTCATCTCTTGATTTTCTGAATATCAAAATATCATTTAAGTAAAAAATGACGAAGTCATCTAGAAATGGTCTTTAAACATCATTCATAACTCTCATGAAAGTAGCTGGAGCATTTGTTAGACCGAATGGCATAACTAGCCACTCAAACAGTCCTTATCTAGTTTTAAATGCAGTTTTCTAAATGTCCTCCTCAACTATTCTAACTTGATGATAACCACTTCTTAAGTCTAGCTTAGTGAAATAATTTGCATACCTTAACTTATCAATAAAATCATCAATTCATGGGAGTGGATAGCGATTCTTTACTGTGATTTTATTCAGTGCACAAAAATCTATGCACATGCACGAAGTCCCATCCCTCATTTGTACCAAAACAATTGGTGAACCACATGGCGAAGTAGATGGGCGTATGATACCTTTGGTCAAGAATTCTCAGATTTGATTATTTATTTACAAACTCTCCATATTTGACATGCGATACATACCAATGTTTGGAAGTGGAACATCTTGCTGTAGCTGAATCTCATGTTGAATTCCCCTTTTGGGAGGTAACCCACTTGGTTCTTGAAGCATCTCGCCATGCTAACTTACCATGTCAAACAAATCAGATTTTAATTTGTCATCACATCCTTCAAAAGCGTCGTATTCAATACCATCCTTTTTCTTGATCATGAGAAGCACACAATTTTTACTTGCATTAACTAGTCTCTTCATATGCTCTACATTAACTAAAGAAATATTTAGCTTTTTGCGATGAGCTCTCATAATATAATCCACCCCATCCTTGAGCAAATTATATTTGTTCTCATGGTGATAAAATACCGCTTTCCTTTCATACAAATATGGACTTCCCAAAATAAAAATGAAAATGTCAAGTGGAACCACATCTAACTCAACTTCATCAACAAAGTTTGCAACAATGGAAAATCAAAATATGCATTTCCGTGGAACTTGTAAATTGACATTCTTGACTATCCAACCCAAAGGGTATGGCTTATGATGTGCTACAGTTTCAAGGTTAAGATTTTTGACCAAGTCTTCTGAAATCAAGTTTGCTTATGACCCACTATCAAGCAATGCATCAATCTTTGTATGATTTGAAATCACCATTACATGGAACAATTCTATCCTTATGTCTTAATTTGGAGCGTTTTTGTGACAATTTGAGGAACCAGTACTTTCTATGGCTTCTTTTCCCCTTTTTACCATGGCTACAATCTTTGTCTCATCATCGAAATCGGATCCAAGATCATGTTGTGTGGTGGCGGTCATCTTTTTTTTTTTCCCTTATTGTTTGGTTTCTTAGGCCTTAGTGTGGGATGTAATTTCCGAAAATGGGCTTCATCAAACCCTTATTTGGAACAATTTTTGCATGTAGTTTTCTCCCCTTATTTCTTAACACTTGCATTCTTATTTCCCTTCCATTTTCTTCCCTTCTCTTTTCCCTTACCCTTGAATGGCTTCTTCTTACTACCCTCTTCCTGAATGTTCTTTCCCCTTGCTTCAAGATGTGTGGCTTGCAAACATACTTCATATAAATTTCTTGGGTTAAAAATAAGGATAATAAGTTTCAAATATGAATTTAAACCCCCAATGTATTTCAAGAGTGTGTCTTGGGAATTCAATTTTACTCCTAACAACAAAGCCCTTTTTCTAAACTCCTAGGTATACTCTTGAACTGTTCGACCCTTGAGTTGCCTAAAGTTTTGCCAACTCATAATTGATTTTTGCATATAGGCTAATGGATAAAACTATCTTTTAATTGAAGAAATAAACTCAACCCAGGAAATGGATATCTTACCATGGATTCACATTTCCTCTTGAGTCTTTTCTTCCCACCAGACTAGTGTTGCTCCTTCTAGTCTCAATGAAAACAACCTTATTTTTATGTCGTCCTCTTGTAGATTCTAAATTCTGCAGTATACCTCCAATTGACAGATCCAATTTTCTAACTTCTCTGAATTTACGTTGCCATTGTACATAGGAAGTTCAAACTTAATGTCCAATTTGAGTAATGGAGTTTTTTCTTTACGAGTTTTTGAATGAGTATGGGTGTTTTTTGTGGTGGAAGTGGAAGATGATGTCGATGAAGATGATGAGGCTGATGATGGTGGAGATGGAGGTGGCTTTGCTCCACTTCCCTTCGAACTCTTCTCTTCATCCTTCTTACCATCTGAAGTTCCTTCTCGATGTGGAGGCTTATAACCTTCTCCTTCCCTTTCAGCAGTGAATGCACCAAACATGATTTTAACCATTCTCTTTATGTCATTTAAGTCTCCCTTGACATATTCCTCTTCTGAATGTCCGTGAGCCTCTCAAACACCTGACATGATGGCTAAGGATTCAAGTTCAACCTCTGATGCTTGTACCTCTTCAATCAACTCAACTTCTTGTGCAATTTGCACCTCTTCAATCTCAACTTCTGGAGATAAAACTTGAGGTGCTTCAATTGCAGCTATTAGTGGAATTTTGGGTGAAGATGATGCTCTTGTAGCTCTCCTTCTTCTGGTCCTAACCTCAGGAGTAGCAACCAATAGTTTCCCTTATCCTCTCAACAACTTCAACCTTGTAAGCATCACAAAATTGCAACTATTAAAACCCTTCTTGCACAAAACTCAAGCAAAACAAGCAAATTACCTTTGCCCTGATACCATCTTGATCTGAATTTTATTGTTAGTTTTTTTGTGCTAATATCATCTTTAGATTTAAATTAAAAGTGTCAATGTTTGCTTCTTGTACAAGGGTGTATTGAAGTGCTTATGATTGATTAACAAGTAAATTTTTGGAGATTAAATTGAATAGTTGAACATAAAAGCATGGAAACTAAATGTTGAAAAACACAATATAAACACACAACAAACCATCACAATTGAATCAATAACAGTTTGTTTTGATGAAGGAGTTCACCCCTCCTGGGCTGCATCTCCTTGGTCCAGCTTCCATGGAATGGGCCTTTGTATTAGCTAAATTATGAAAATAATTATGTTTACAGTCTCCTATTTCCTTTACAACCTGCTCCAATGTGTCCAAAACATCAAAATCTACTGAGAATGACTCTTTATGAGCCAAAATTGGTAGAAAATTGGCTCAGTTATGGTAAAAACAATTTTCCCTACAATTTCTCCTCCAAGTTTGGAAGGACTCCAGAAATTTCCACTATTTTGGTGGATTCTCCGAATCTGGCGTTGTCGCTAATTCTGCTGCCAACTTAAAGACAAATTACCTAGCAGTTAAGATGACTTAATTTGGGACAAGCGCGTATTAACTACGTGTTTATCTAATTGATATAAACTTGTTTTAATTAAGGTTAACCACGCGACTTAATACCATAAACATGGTTTAATATTAATTTAAACTTCGTCATTTCTACCATTTTGTTTCAGCTTCGCCCATGGTTTATGCTGCACAGTCACATGGGAGGGGGTTGGCCCCCTCCAAACCCCTGTTGTCGGAACTGATAAAGAACAAGTATAAGTCACAACCCTTATGGGTTAAGACCCAACAAAGAGCAGAGGTGGTCAGGCGGAGGCGTGGTGCGGGGTAGGTCGTGGGTTCGACCTCGACCACTGCTCCAAATTTTTGTTCCACCGTTCAATAATAAACCATAATTCAAAACTTTGGCATATACAATATTTTTGCCTGCATAAATATATCCACCAGTCCACCTGTAATATAGTTTAGACCTTGATTATATCCTGCATAAATATATGTCTGTCTGCTAATCCAAAGGGTTGCATCTTGGATATAAATATATGTCCAACCCAAATAATTATTCGCTTGCAACAGTTGGGAGCTTTGGATTAAATAAAATACATATGGCCCAAAAATAATATATGTCCATAACATTGGTTTAAAACCATAATTAAGAATTCCAATCAGACTTTGATATAAACATAAATTCGGACTTCCACCATAATCCAAAGGTTGGATGGGTCCACCAGAGGGGGAACGTGACGGCCCCTGGCTACACCATGTGTCCAACTCTGGTTGGACTATTCCAACTAAAAAAAATTCTCCTTTAACCTTAGGATATATGTAAGAAAATTTCACTTCCAAAGTTCATTGGCGAATCTGATTGTGACACTTGTCACAATGTCATTGAGTTAAAACTAGAGAATATTCCCTAAATATACCTGGAGTGCTGACTTGGCTTCCATGTCATCAACCTGTCACTATTCTGCAATTTTTTTACATGTTTGAGAAAATGGACAGCAGGTCATAACTTCCTCATCCGGAGTCAGATTTTGAAGAAATCAATTGCGTCGGATTCCTGGCGACGAGCTCTACACATTTAATCTAATATGGAGCATTTATGAGCACTTTAATTTTTGAGATTAATACTGAGCCTCTGATCATTCCTCCCCACTAGAAGCCTTTTGGACCCCAAAATATACTATCAATTGTTCAACAGGTGAGTGTATAACTCCCTCACCCTTTCAATATCCATCCATTTGGCCTTGGAAGGATTTTTTACCTTGAGTCCCACTCTAAGGTATTCGACATTCCCTCTTCTTGAAGTTCTAGTTCTTCTGTCAAGTATGAGATCTTGCTGAAGTTCATCAAGATATTCTGGCAAGAAATCATTTATTGATGGCAACTAAACATGCTCTGCTTGATAATCAATCAAAGGAGGCTCAAACAATCTCAAATTCTCAACATTAACGATAGAATATATTTGCATATAAGGAGGAAAATCTAGCTTAAATGCATTGTTACCAATTTTTTCCAGAATTTTAATATTTTTACCTTCCCATTGAATTATTTATTTGTTGATATATAACCAAACTTCATCTCCAACGTAGAATTGGTGATCAACACGATGTTTATCATGCCTTTCCTTATAGTTGCTTTGACTCTTTTCAAGTTGTTTTTGCACTGTGTGATGTACCAAATGAAGTTTATCAATGGAGTTCCTTGCCTTATCTATGTCATTATGACCATCTATGACTCCTAAAGCGTAAAGTCCAAGGTGATGACTGATGACTGAAGTAATTTACCTTGTGACAAGTAGGGATCAAGGACAACATGTGAGCTTCATTTTTTACATTACATTTATCATGACATCTTGTCGTTGAGGGAGGCATACCTATACACATCTCATAAGATAACATAACATTTACAATGATCAAAAGACATGTCCACAAACCCATGATTGAATGATCGTCTATATTATCATGGTCATAATATACTGTGATCTTTGTATAACTCCCGAAATTGCAACCTGGATGGATGAAACTAGATCTGAGGTCTTTATCTTGTTCACATGACCAAATAATGTATGAGTCTAACCATGTGAATCAACGAGTTGGAGTCAAACATGGTAGACACCATCTGATTACCAGCCAATGATGTAAGTCATTAAAAAATGTGAGATAAACCATGGATGATGTTAATTGCTCTCAAGGTATTACGATACAATCAGTATGGTGTGAGTAAATGAGATGATATCGAACACCACATAGAATATTTTGGTCAAAGGCCATTGATGTAAAATTTTTGCCGACAGCGATGAAGCTTACCATTGATGTATGCAAGCACCAAGGTACCAAAGGCGTGTTCCTAAGAAAAATTCTTGGATGATGTGCTGATGTCGACTAGAAGCAACCCATTGCGGGAGGGCCTTGATGTATCCCCCATAAAGGACACAAAATAGGTATCATGATTGAGACAAAATGATTAGAATGATGTTGATATGTAGCTGGATCAGGGAAGGCAGACATGGAATGAAGGCTTGAGAGTATTGTAGTGGAGATCAACTGAATGACATCTCTTGAACATTAGTGATACTGAACGGAGTTGGAAACATTGACCCAAAACCGTAATGGATTCTGTAAAAATGGTATGATAACCATGAGACAAGCAGATTACCCAACCCAATGGCCATAAAGATGAAGTGGAAAAGTGTCGTGTTCAATAGCGACTCACTGCCATTAGCAAAACGTAATCCCCTGTTTTCCCAATTTCCCCAACCATACTGGTTAGTACCTCTATATTTTTTAACAAGCTTGAGGAGGATAACACATGCTTGATCTATAAGTTCATCCTTCGGATGAATCCTTCCAAGTATATTTAATGAACCTTGAGAAGGAGTGGTTTGACCTTGTCATGTTTGACAAGTCCATCACTGTTTAACGTTTTAACAAGTCCATCAAAGGTAAAACTCAACATATTTTTCATGTTTAGTGAGTTTTAAAAAGAGGCAAAAAAGAAAACTCCACATGTTCCTTTTCATAGATAGTCTCTTAAGTCTGAAAATGTAGAAAATAATACTCAAGACAATCTCTTAGCCATGTTTGACTAAGGTATTCCTTTTTCGTAGCTAGTCTATCTCAGTCCGAAAAAGGGTTAAACTTATACTTAGTAGACATCTTTTCATTTATTTTTATGAGTTCGAAAAGACAGGTGCTTGACAATCTTTTCATATTTTGGGAGTATGAAAAGATGTGAAAGAGAACTCCTCTTGGAGGAACGAGTGGTATAAAAGGGTAGCCACTGGTTTCGGTCATGATGGAACTTCTCAAAACATGTAAATCTCAAGAGGCTGGTTAATATAACCACTCATCGTAGTGATTCCTTAGGAAAGGGTAAAACAACCAAGTGAAAGCATAAGATCAGCCAAACAAATGGTGTCGATGGAATGAGAAAAAAAAGGCTAATCTAGTAGAAACATGTTGATAAAAATGGCAATCACGAAGGATAAAGTGGGAATGGTTTCATTTTTGCATAAGCTTGAAACATGGGAAACTACGCTTGAAATTGGTTTCATTTTTACACAAGCTTGAAACATGTTGAAAAACTATGCTTGGAATTGGTTTCATTTTTACACAAGCTTGAAACAAACACAAACTATGCTTGAAAATTAGTTTGCATGACCTAAGCATTATGACTCAATTCGAGGTACATTCACCCCAAACTTCATTCCATTCACCTAAGTAGACTACTAGTTGCTAACTAGTGGATGGAATGAAGGTTCATTTATGAGATCAAGTGAAAGAATCAATTGGGAATTTATGAGATCTAATAAAAGACTCAAATTGGAAAGGGATTTGTGTCATTTTTTAATGAGCTTGATACAGGAAAATAAATATGCTCATGGGACCTTGTTTCATTTTTTAACGAGCTTGGCACAAGAAAAGGAACTCTGCTCAAGAGACCTTGTTTCATTTTTTAAAGAGCTTGACACTAGAAAAATAACCTTGCTCCAGAGACCTTTATCATGGACCATAAGAGGCCATGTATTCCAAGAGGTTCTCATCAGATGGGAGAAAAACACTCTGGAAGGGATACATATCAAGGGATCTAATGGAAATATCAGGCTCTAATTCCCCCAGTACAAGATGTACTATATCATTGACTAGATCATCAGTAGACTTGGGCATGGAACAAGTTTCCACATAATTAAATTGTGGCAGGGAATATACCACTTGCACATTCAGAATGCTTAGGGAATTAGGACAACTGGTAGTCAAATCAGGACCAACAAATGAAATATTATTGATAATCACAATCCTTCCATCATGCGGGAAGCACATCGCTCAAAAGAGTTTGTTCGGTCCCTATAATACTAGTGTATCCCCTTATTGTTGTTAGTGTAGCCCCCTTATTATTATTATTGTACCCCTGTAGCCCCCATATTGTTATTATTGTGCCCTTACATTATTATTGCTAGGTCGGCTAGGATTATATTGTGACCCGATGGACTCTTATATATAGAAAGGAGGTTTTGTCATTTGTATCATCCAAGAATTATTCATTTATGTAATGTAAAGGAGGTTCCCCCTCAAAGTGGCTTATTTATAAGGCGTTGATCTCTCTTTTCTTCTATTTTTGGAGTTGGTTTCATAACATTTGGTATCAGAGCTTTGGATTCTAGGGTTTCATTGCTCCAAACAGGTTATCGTGGCATTTTCGCTATAAATTTTTTTCCATGAAGGTTAAGAAGCTGATTTTTTTACCACGATAAGCCGAAATCCTGAGTAACTTCGTGTAAAAATTTCAGATCTTGGTTCACAATATTTTTGGAGATATGTGTTGAGAATGCAACAAGATGATGAGCTTAGTGGAAAGAAGTCACCTTCACTAAGTGGGCCCGCATGCTATTTTTGGCACAAAGTCTATTTTTAGACTATGTCTATTTTTAGACATATGGATCATGTTCTATGAGTTACAAAATGCTATTTGTGGATGGTTGGTCAAGTCGGAAAAAATAGATAGACTTCTATTTTTAGACATACTGGGTAGAATCTATTTTTAGATTGCCAGTCTAAAAATAGATATGTCGAATATTATTAGCTCTTAATAATATTTGGACTCTAAACATTATCTTATCCTCTTGGAGCACTTCAGTTAAGTGCACAGATGTGGCACATGCAGCTGACAGAAGGAATTACGCTATTCCTAGGGTTTAGTGGAGCTATTTCATGTTGAATTCAGTTAGAACTCATGTGACAGAGTTTGGTGGAGTTGATTGAGGAAGTTAGTGGAGTTGTGTTTAGTTTAACTCAGTTAAACATAGTTGAGCTAGTTGTATCTAGTCTAACTGATTGATACACTAGTGAGAGTGGTGTGAATTAATTATTAATTAATTCACTATTTATTAACTCATAAATCAACTAAAGAATACATCAGTTAACTTCAGTGCATGGACAGTTTCAGTGGAGACCAGTGAAGAGTAGGTGAAAGAGCAGTGTGACTATCAGTTGTGACTATACTGGTGCATGAGTTTGCACCACACATTGATGGAGATGCCAATGAGGATTGCGCAGTACACACCAGGTGGATTCGAACTCAGATTGGGCCATTCTTCATCTTGGATTGTGCAGTAGAGGTAGGATAATAGGTGGAGCAGATTGGAGCATGTGTTTTGTTAGATCTGAGCTTGTGTAGTGTGTAACAATTGGAGATTGTACTGAGAGCTTGTGAGGAGTTTGTAAAATGATTGTTACATGATCTCTATCATTATAATATACATATATTTGGGGGTTTTCAGCTTTAATCTTTCCCATAAATACTATGTTTATATGTGTGATTGTTTATGGTTTTAATGTGCGCATGCAATTGTTTATATTTCCGCAATTAATGATAAATAGTAGAAGAGGTTATGTATTATGCATGAAGCTCAAATAGTGTGTGATCAGGATAATCTCGGTGAATAATTTAACAGTTATTCAAATTTCTACATGGTATCAGAGCGATATTGATCATTGGAGCAATTGCAAGACATTGAAGTGGTTGAGTTTTGAGCTGGTGGAATTCGAATTTGCGGCAGTATTTTCTTGGTGTCGAAGTTGAGATGTCATTCAACGGATTGTGATTGGAGTATGCCCTTGAGGGTAGCTCGAATTATATTGAATGGAAGGACAGGATGGAGGCGGTGCTGGATGACAATGGGTTGAAGGAGTTCATAGATGTTGAAGTCCCAAAGCCTACTTCTAGCGATGTTGCCGTAATTGAGGCTTGGAAAAAGAAGACAGCAAAGTGTCGAAGGATTCTGTTGGAGGGTGTGAAGGATCACATAGTGTCCAGCCTGCATGGTAAGGCTTCTCCATACTTGATGTGGAAAGCGTTGACAGATTTATTCCAAAGCAAGAGCGACCAAAGGAAGTTGGCACTCAAGGATAAACTCAGACACATAAAGATGGAGAAAGGCGACAATATGCCCAAGTACCTCACGAAGTTCATCCAGTGCAGGGATGAGCTGGGAAGTGTGGGGGTGACTGTAGATGATGAGGAATTGGTGAGCTTGGCTCTCCTTGGTCTTCCGAATATTTGGAATTCCTATGAGGACTCTGTCAATGGTCGGGAGAAATTGCCAGGATGGGAGCGACTTTGGTCGGATCTTGTGCGAGAGGAGATAAGGCGGAGAGGCGAAGTACCGGGGAAGGATCTTCATCGAAAGAACTCGATGAAGGTGGCTTTGGTACACCCTGAAAGAAGCAAAGAAGGGGAAGAGCAAGAAAGCTTCTCAGTCCGGTGCGAAAGGCAAGAAGCAGGACATGTCCAAGGTGAAGTGCTTTCACTGTCACCAACACGGACATTACGCCACTAATTGTCCACAGAAGAAGAAAAATAAGCAAGCTATTGGATTTGCAGCTGGAGAGGCCTTAGCCTCGCAGTTTGAGTTGCATTTTTCACTGATCGCATGCTTGGTCTCAAGTGTGATGGGTTCAGTGTGGTTTCTGGACAATGGTGCGTATTTTCACATGACAGGAGATCGAGATTTGTTTACTGATCTGGATGAGAAAGATCTTGGAGTGCACATCGAGATGGGCGATGATGGTAGATACAGTGCGACCGGTATCGGTACCATTTCCTTTGAGAGGGAGTCTGGTAAACCCTTCGTATTGAAGGATGTGATGCATGTTCCAGGATTGAAGAAGAATCTTATCTCTGTGGCGATGTTAGAAGACAAGGGATATGATGTTGTCTTTAGCGAGGGAAAGGCTTTCTTGCGTAGTAAGGCAACTGGTGAGACCCGGAGGATAAGGGTTCGAGTTCAAAACCTTTATCAATTGCAGGTAGATGGCTGCACAACAATGGTAGGCAAGGCAGAAGGAGTGGTGAGCCAGGATGATGGTGAGTTGTGGCACTGGAGATTGGGCCACCTTCACCATGGAGCTTTGAAGATACTGCAGCAGATTTCTACTGGGCTTCCTAAAGGCACTCTTGCACAGTCAGATCAGTGAAAGGGGTGTACCTTGGGAAAATTTGTGAAAGCCACCTTTCACGAGAAGGATAGTCGCGCCACGAAGATCCTTGAGAGAATTCACACAGACGTGTGTGGACCTTTCTCAGTAGCTTCGACAGCAAATCACATGTACTATGTGATCTTTGTTGATGATTTTTCTTGGAAGTGCTGGATCTTCTTCATGCAGAAGAAGAGCGAGACATACTCAAAGTTCTGTGAGTTCAAGGCACTGGTTGAGAAAGAATCGGGGAAGCAAGTGAAGGCTCTTAGGAGTGACAATGGTGGTGAATTCATCTCTGGTGAATTCAAGGACTTTTGCAGCGTAGAAGGAATTCGAAGAGAGCTCATAGCACCTCATAACCCACAACAGAATGGGGTTTCTGAGCGGAAGAACAGAACGATCGTGGGTGTTGCACGGGCGATGTTGCATGATCAGGGCGTTCCCATACACTTGTGGGCTGAGGCATGCAATACTGCAGCATATGTGCAGAACCGTTGTCCTCACAGGATACTTGGCATGAGTACACTCGAGGAGGCATTTTCTGGTAAGAAGCCTGATATTTCCCATTTGAGGATTTTTGGTTCACTTGTTTACATTCATGTGACAAAGGATGCCAGGAAGAAGCTGGAGCCGACCGCAGAGGTTGGGATATTTGTGGGGTACACTGATACACCCCACAACTATCGTGTGTATTTTCTAGACAGTCGCAAGACTGTTGTGCGACGGGATATCAAATTTCATGAGGAGAAAGCCATGAAGTGTTCGCTTGAGAGGGAGCCACACTTGCATGCATATGAGGAGCTATTAGTTCCTAAGGATGAGCCTCAGGATGTGGATCAGCCACAAGAGGAGGTTCATGGAGTGGAAGAGACCACTCATGCAGCGCCAACCATCAGAGGGCGGAAGTGCACTACAGAAGCTGAGCGACTGGCTCAAGATGCAGAGAAGGTTGTAGGAGCACCTACATCACAGCGCAGACAGAGACAGTCACCTGACCGGTATACTGGATACATGGCTCTTATGAGCAAGTGTATCGTGACGGAGCCATCCTCTTTCGAGGAAGCTATGGAGGATCCCGCATGGGTAGATGCCATGGTGGAAGAGTATGATTCGATTGTTAGAAACAGTGCATGGGAGATTGTCCCGAGGCCGGAAGGGAAATCAGTGGTGGGTTCGAGATGGATCTACAAAGTGAAGCAAGCAGCTGACGGGAGTGTGGAAAAGTACAAGGAAAGATTTGTTGCTGGAGGCTTCTCATAGGTTGAGGGGATCGATTATGAGGAGACCTTTGCACCTGTCGCAAGGTATTCTTCCATATGGACGATTCTTTCTCTCTCAGCGCAGATGGGGTGGCACATTCATCAGATGGATGTGAAGACTGTGTTCCTCAACGGGGTGATTGAGGAGGAGGTGTACATAGAGCAGCCCGAAGGTTTCGAGATCTTCAGCAGCGAGTCGCATGTGTGCAGGCTCAAGAGAGCGTTGTATGGGTTGAAACAAGCACCTCGTGCTTGGTACACACGGATAGGCAGTTATTTCACCGGACTTGGATTCTCCAAGAGTGAGGCGGATCCTAACCTATACCAGATTGTGGTGGAGGGTAAGTTGCTGATCATTGTACTTTATGTAGATGATTTGATTTTGACAGGTGATGAGCTGTTGATACTCTCATGCAAGGATGATCTTGCAAAAGAGTTTGAGATGAAGGACTTGGGCCTCCTTTATTATTTCATGGGATTGGAAATTTGGCAGCGCAGTGATGGACTATTTGTTTCTCAAGGCAAGTATGCATGGGAGATACTAGAGAAGTTCAACATGCATGGCTGTAAGCCTGTTGATACTCCTCTTCCTGGTGGATGGAGAAAGGAGGGTGCTACTTCAGCGAAGGTAGTGGATGCCATTGTTTATCGATAGTTGGTGGGGTCGCTTATGTATCTAGTCAATACACGACCCGGAGCATATCTTTATCTTTAACCGTTCACAAGCTATGGTTAAGCCAACCAAGCTCTTCTGGAAGGCAGGCAAGCATGTAGTGATATATCTCAGAGGCACATCGGGATATGGATTATGGTACAAACAGTCAGATGAGGTGAGGCTATCTAGCTTCACGGATGCAGATTGGGCAGGGAGCCCAACGGACAGAAAGAGCACATTTGGAGGGATTTTCAGTATCGGGTCGACAGCAGTTTTTTGGTACAGCAGGAAGAAAAGATCCGTGGCACTCAGTTCAGCATAGGCCAAGTATATGGCAGCGAGTTTGGCTACATGCGAGGCTATATGGATGAGGAAGATCCTGTTCGGGTTGTTCGGTTCACACTTAGAGCCTACTGTGATTTATTGTGATAATCAGAGTTGCATCAAACTCTCGGTTAATCCAGTATTTCATGATAGATCTAAACACATTGACATCCGGTATCATCATATCAGAGATTGTGTGCAGCAGAAGATCATGTTACTTTCATACATTCCTACGGAGGATCAGGATGCTGATATCTTGATGAAGGCGCTCACCAAGAGCAAATTCGAATACCACATAGGCATGATAGAGGTTGCAGATAATACATATCTTGTTGAGAGGGAGTGTTGAGAATGCAACAAGATGATGAGCTTAGTGGAAAGAAGTCGCCTTCACTAAGTGGGCCCGCAGGCTATTTTTGGCGCAAAGTCTATTTTTAGACATATGGATCATGTTCTATGAGTTGCAGGATGCTTTTTGTGGATGGTTGGTCAAGTCGGAAAAAAATAGATGGACTTCTATTTTTAGACATATTGGGCGGAATCTATTTTTAGATTGCCAATCTAAAAATAGATATGTCGAATATTATTATATCTTAATAATATTTGGACTCTAAACATTATCTTATCCTCTTGGAGCACTTCAGTTAAGTGCACAGAAGTGGCACATGCAGTTGACAGAAGGAATTATGCTATTCCTGAGGGTTAAGTGGAGCTATTGCATGGAGACTTCAGTTAGAACTCATGTGACAGAGTTTGGTGGAGTTGATTGAGGAAGTTAGTGGAGTTGTGTTCAATTTAACTCAGTTAAACATAGTTGAGCTAGTTGTATCTAGTCTAACTGATTGATACAATAGTGAGAGTGTTGTGAATTAATTATTAATTAATTCACTATTTATTAACTCATAAATCAACTAAAGAATACATCAGTTAACTTTAGTGCATGGACAGTTTCAGTGGAGACAAGTGAAGAGGTAGGTGAAAGAGCAGTGTGACTATACTGGTGCATGAGTTTGCACCACACATTGATGGAGATGCCAATGAGGATTGCGCAGTACACACTAGGTGGATTCGAACTCAGATTGGGCCATTATTCATCTTGGATTGCACAGTAGAGGCAGGCTAACAGGTGGAGCAGATTGGAGCATGTGTTTTGTTAGATTTGAGCTTGTGTAGTGTGTAACAATTGGAGATTGTACTGAGATCTTGTGAGGAGTTTGTACAATGATTGTTACATGATCTCTATCATTATAATATACAGATAGTTGGGGGTTTTCAGCTTTAAGCTTTCCCATAAATACTGTGTTTATATGTGTGATTGTTTATGGTTTTAATGTGCACATGCGATTGTTTATATTTCCGCAATTAATGATCAATAGTAGAAGAGGTTATGTATTATGCATGAAGCTCAAATAGTGTGTGATCAGGATAATCTCGGTGAATAATTTAACAATTATTCAAATTTCTACAATATGATCTGTGGAAGGTAGGGTTTTTGCAGGCTCCCGAATTTCATCTAAAAGAGGTGACTTTGGGAAAATAGTCATAACTCTCTCTCTGAGCATTAGATTCGAATTTTGTAGAAAGTGGTTGAAATTAAACAGACTTTAGTTTCCTGTATATCAATTTTAGATTCGAAAGAGGAAATAGTGACACGTGTAATGCCGTACAAGTTCGATCTACTGAACTAGTCCATAATTAGGTCATTGTGGGAGATTGGGCATAAATTTGTCTTAAAGAATCCAAATCATGTAAGAAATGTGGAATTGGAAAGAATATTTAGAGGGCTAATATAGGACCAAATTTTAGATATTGAAGATACAAAATAACTGAGATAATTCAGGTTTAATATCAACCTCCTAAAAAGCAAGAAAAAGGTGTGTATTTTTTTTTAAATTGCATAACGTTTGTTTGAAAAAGAAAATTGAAGAGATTCCAAGGGAATATTGAAGCATTTTTATTAGTATTGGGTTCTATAATGCCTCCCAAAAATATTTCCACACCCATTAAGCCCTCAAAAATCTCTACTATGACACATGAAGAGGAAGAATTACAGTGTGAGAAATCAAAATTACGGTATCAAGTGCAACACATTTAGATCTTACAAAGAGCAATCAAAGATGAAATAGATGGTTTAAAAGAAAAAAATGGAGGCTAACTTGGACGGTTTGAAGGTTCAAATGAAAGCTAATATATATGATAAAATAGTGGAAGATCACATCGAGCATCAAAAACAAGTTCTCTAACTCTCACAGGATAACCTAACTTTGGTGCAGAATCAAATGTAACAACAAGAAGATCAACATCGCAACGAAGGATGTTTTGAAGCAGTCACAGAAACAAGAACTCGAAAACTACCAAATCAATCAATTTCAGAGTATCTCAGCAAGTGGAATAACTTACCCGTTGAATATTACACATGGGAGGATGATAATTTTATACAGAAGCATCCAAAAATAATCAAGCGTTGAGGGCAACACTTTTTTGAAGTAGAGGGGCATGTTAGGTCCCTATAATACTAATGTATTCCCTTATTGTTGCTAGTGTAGCCCCCTTATTGTTATTATTGTACCCCTGTAGCCCCCATATTGTTAATATTGTGCCCTTACATCATTATTATTAGGTCAGCTAGGATTATATTGTGACCCCATGGACTCCTACATATAGAAAGGAGGTTTTTTCATTTATGTAATGTAAAGGAGGTTTCCCCCTTGAAGTGGCTTATTTCTAAGGCGTTGATCTCTATTTTATTCTATTTTTGGAGCTAGTTTCATAACAGAGTTTGGACACAACAACGTTCATAGCATAAACATAGTCTCGTCCCAGGAGGAAATTGAAGTCTAAAGGGCCCATGAAAATCATAACATCAATACATAAAATTTTTTTTCCCAAGGTAACAGGAAGCTGAGGGAGGATCCCTAAGGGTTTATTGGTTCTTCTATTAAAATCTAACAAATTCGGAGCAGCAGACACAAGTTGTTGGGAACCCAAAGCTTTCCAAACAATGGAGGATAAAATAATAACATAATCTCTCTCATCTATAACAGTGTGATGGATGTTCTTATCATAAGCCTTTACCATGATCTTAAAAGGCATGTAAGAAGGGAGACGAGATTCTTTAAATCTATTCCAATCAAAGCCAATGGCATGTTTTATTGGAGGTGTTTTAATGGGAATGGGATAAATGAACCCATTGTCTAGTAAAACTAGAAGAAACAAGAAGAACCTGAGTGGTATGAATTTCACTTTCTACGAGAAAGGTATGATAAACTGAAGGTGGAATCGAGTCAACCACTTTATCAACTAATGGTTGGTTGGGAACAAACTCATTGGATTCACGTTCAGAGAGAGATGGATTGAATAGAGATGGATTTTGACTAATCACTTCATCAACTAGTGGAGGATTGGGAGAGAGCATCTGGTAACCATCTAGAAGTCATGGATGAGAATATGTAAGATTTTCCAGCAATTTCTAGTCTTTATCCATATAAGGCCAAAGGTGAATAAGATGATTCCCTTCACATAACTTACAAAGAAATTTGATTTCACCCTTTTTCCCATGTACCTTATTATCAGTAGTCGATAGTTTATCACGAGCATGATCTCCAAAGGCTGACGTCAGCGTATGGACCACACTTCTAATATCTTGGGAATACCAAGAAAATCTATAAGAAGGTGGTCACCCTTACATAACATGCAAGGGAATTTAACTTTTTGGGGCTGATTGGAAGGTTCCTTCATACTAGTTCCATCGGTAGAAATGGCTTCTTGGTTGCCCCATTGCTTATTTTTCTTCTTCTTCTTAGCTTCCTAGTTACTAGAATAAATAATTTCACCAGGAAAGGAGGAAGAAAGGGATGAAGAAATAATATGTGAAGAAGAAAAAGGGTCAACTTTAGGATCAACTTGAGGTTGATATTGCTTAGGTGGAGGAGAACTTGGTTGAGGAGCAGTTTGGACATTCAGAACCATAGGGGTAGAAAATAACCAAACTAGAAAACCAATGGAAAATCCAAGAAGGGACAATGTTTCCATATACGAAGCACCAATATTTCCAAAATGAGGAAAAGGACTAGGATTCCCGTTAGAGGGGCTTCGTTGATTGGTAGACTCAAGAACTGTTTCCATTTATACCAACCTAAGATCTACTAAGGATCTATTCCACAGGGTGGATGTTATTTCGTAGTCAATTAATTGATTTTAAAAATTAACAACACAAATAAAAAAAGGGGTAACACTAGGCATAAAGGTTTACCAAGCAACTGTGAACTGCGATATACACCTTGGCGAACCAAGGAATTAACATAGGAAAACCAATCTCCCCAAATGTTGTGTTCGTTGTATCATAGTATACAAGGTGATAGACTCGGTTACTAGTGGATGGATATGAACCTATAGGGACTTCCAAAATATGCTTGATAGTACTTTGTAGTACAGTCCGTAATAGTGTTGTCTAATGTGTAACTTTTCAATGATATCATTCCCATATACTTTTCATTCCCATATAATTTTCATGTGTGGAGCACCATCCGATAAACCCAAAGGTACGTGGAGAATGATCTTATACACTTACGTATGTGGAACGAGATTTCACCCATGGGATGCAACGTTGAAAAATAATGACAACTCCTTCGTTTCACGATGCCAAAACACGTCTCTAGCCTAGACCTCTATGTGTGTTGTTAAGTTTCAAATGCTCCTTAGGTTATTTGAGATGAATTTTAGAGTTGATATTGAATTGTGTTTCAATTTCAAGGCTCAAAACTTGATGTCACCTGAACACACCTATGATGCAACTAATATGACAAAAATAACACTTTTATTTTTCGATGAAAGCTATGTAGTGTAGGGAAGAGGTGAAAACAATGAGGCGACAATCAAATAGGCAACAAACAAGAGCTTCCTAACTAGATCTTTTAATTTCACTATTCCAATTCAATACAAAGCATTAAAAGATGCCAAACCTTGCAATGTAATCTATGCACAATTTCCTTTCCTACCATGAAAATGACAATTCTAACTCTTCAAATGTGACCTATGTAAGAGAATTATTCAAATCAAACACAAGGGGATTCTAATGAAATCAAACGTAATCTAAGATTTCATGAACATAGGACTCAAACTAAAATTGGGTGAAAATTCCAAAAATCAAAAGAGATGTCACTCAGAGACGATTAACACTCATAGACAATTCAGCCCCCCCTGGCCCGGTGATTGAGGGGTGGATTTTTTGCAAAACTTAAAGCAAACATGCAACTCCACACTGGGGAATTCCATTTTTCACACATAAAACCCTAGATGCAAATGTGAAGATTTTTCTTTTCAACACTTAATTTTATAAATGAAGAAAACTAAGATGAAAATATTTAATTACTAATTCAAATTCACTTTTCAAAATGAAGACTAGAACAACAATTCATCCAAGTGATCAAAAATCAAATGAAATTAGTTTGTAAGCAACCAAATGATAAGAATAAAGAAAAATCAAAACCAATTCTTACCAAAGGCAAACAAACAGAAATGCAAACCAAATGAAGGTTTTAGAGAGACCACAAAACACTCATGACTAAGGGAAGTTCAGCTAGAAGCAGGCTGATTAAAGAGAGGCTAAAAAACCAAGGCAAAATTTGTGCAAAAATAGGGGCCAACACTGGTGTAAAAAAGGCACTAGTGCTTTGCAACACTGGTATTGAGTAGGCCTGAGTGAGATGCAACGCTCTGTCAGAGGAACTAGGGAAGCGTTGGTTCTGGGAAGGAGGATTTTGGTAGAAGAATTGCAAAAAAGGTTGAATGAAAACATTTCCTAAGTGTGTTCTTGGTTGTATGATACAACAAAGGTATTTCAAGAAGGTAATCAAACAAAATGGACAAGGAAAACCACCAAGGGAATACTTCGTTCCCTAGTGGAGTCACCAATTTGTTATATAGGATTTACGATTGCAGACAAAAGTATCTCCCCTAGGTCGATGGCTAACCTATACAATAGAGATACAAGGAACCTAATGTTTTTCCTTAAAGTAAATAGATGACGGAGTGAGGCCTACCTGGAACTTGTTGCACACTTCCATCCTTCTTTAGCTTGGAAGCTCCAATTCCATCTCCAATTGCCAAAATTAGAACTTGCACAGTTAGATAACACAAGCCAAGAAATTACGATATCTATGAAGTATCATCTAAATATTATATTCAAGAGATCAAAATGTTATTGAAATATATGAAATAACAATATCACATATAGGAAAATAGAGAATTATTTGCATTAATATAAATGGAAGGAGATTACAACCATAAGTAGCAGTTGACCTTGTAGAAGAGCTCCTCCAAGTTGTTGACTTGTCCTTTCCTTGTCACAATATGCACCTCTCATCACCCTAATGCATGAGATAATAACCACTCACTACAACAACATAAGGGAAAAATCTCTCCAAAATCCAACCATTCATTAATTCTAACCTTTGCATATGCAAGATGGTAAATATATAGGAGAGTGGGGTAAGTTGGGAGTTCTTATCCAATTACCATTCTAAGGTTTTAGATCCACCTTTAATGGTGGGACAGGATCAAAGGATAAGTGGTGAAAACTACAAAGTTGGGTAGGATAGGAACTGAATGTTTAATCTAAGGTAAGCGATTGAAACAACTTATGGAAACTCATAGAAAGTGAAGCTTTCAGAATCCTGATCATTCTCCCAGATTTCTAGAACCAACGCAGGTGTAAAGGGGGGAAACCTGCTGGTGACCAACGTTGGCCACAATGGAGAAACCTGTAAGTGGTCACCCCCTAGTAGGGATATAGGGAGCGTTGGTCCTAAAACTAGATCAGATGATGCAGTTTAGGGCTGAAACTTTGGGGAATGAAAGGAAAATGATTATGGCTTTTTACAAGATGATGAAAAGGGGGAATAGGATGTTGATTGATCCCATTAGGAGGCTCACTGATCGGATGTGACAAAATGGCCTATAACACTAAGCATATCATGCTCTATCTAAATCAATTGAACTTATAATGTCCCAACCTAGATAAGAAATAAACCTTTATATCTTTAAGGGGTATTTGAAAATAATACAACAATCCTGTAATCTAAGCTAAGTAAGAAAGAAAAGAAAATCAATGAAGTAAAATGCACACCAGAGGGGTGGGAAAATAAATTCGAAGAAAGGGGTAACTCAAGCCTCCATGATATATCCCTCTTATCGTCATTCTACTCAAGCTATTGAACATCTTTCAACTAGTATTACTACTAAGGCCATCTTCCTTGAAGTAATTCCCACTCCATGACCATTTTTATCACATGCCCCTATAGATTGATGGACTTGCCTTGGAATTTCCTCTAGCGTTGGAGGCTATAAACATATAATAGGGTTAATTGCATAATCATACCTAACACAATTATTAACATGCTTAGAGATCATAAGAGAGAAATAAATTCAAAGGCAAGGTATGTGTGGATTAATTTTTAGCCCATATCATTGAATATGGTCCACTATGTTACTTTAATGGTTTATTTACCTAGTGATGTTGATCTCACTTGATCTTGAATGATTTAAGAAAACTTCAGGGATTTTTCATTGTAAATTAAGGAAATATGACTTGGTTTCCCTCATATAAATAAAGGGGGGTATTTTCCTTGGATCATTATCACACACGCTCATCATTTTTCTCTTCAATGAGTGAAAAAATAATCATCATACACACTCATCATTCTTATATTGAATGAATGCACACTAGTGTTTCTATTCTTTTTATTAGATGCAACTGCTACATAGAGTGTGAATTGTTTTGGAGAGGATGTTTATTATATGGAGAGGCTTCCTTATGAATTGGAGAATTGTTTCTTGCTTGAATGATGTAAGTATAATGTTGTTTTCTTCCATTTTGCATGTAATTTCTAAAATTAGGGTTTATTTTGTGCCACATTAAAAGTTGGACGTCTTTTATGAACTCTTGTTTTTACGTGTTTATGAAAATTTTGTCTTCGTGAATCCATCACATGAAATTGTTTGATGCATATTTTGACCTTATATATCCATTAAGTGAAATTATCTAGGGTTACCAAGTGAAATGAATTACTTTCCACCCTTATTCATCCAAGGTCCTTCTATTTTGACCTCACCTAATTGACTCCATTACTGGATTAAATGAATACATTATTTTGTGTGTGTGTGTTATATTCTTTGCACAACTAACCCCATGTGTTGTATGTTGCATATGGCACATTCAGGCTTGTGGGGGGGGGGGGGGGAGAGTGTAAGGGGGGTGTATCCCCTTATGTGAGGGGTTTGGTGGCAACACCCCCATAAAAAAAAAAAATTGGATGGTTTTTTACATCTATTTTTGGTGAATTTTGTCACATGGCTTTCACTTTCAGTGGTTTTAGCAGCACATGGTGGTTTAGCTCATGGTTATCTATTTTTGGTTAAGGAAATATGGTTGTGTTCTAATCCAAAGTGAATGGATTAGAGGTTCGTGTATGCATATGTCATTGTCCTTATAATGTATGAATTGTGTTCATTAATGTTTAAAAGGAAAAATATATCATTTATTGCATACTTGACCACTAAAAATAGGTCCGACGTTTAGGTATTGTTGCTATTTTGTGCATTTTCAACCATAAAAAACTACTTGTTAAACCATCCCTTTGCTTACCTCTTCAACTATCCTTAATAATTTGTTGAGATTATCTTTTATAGGATATTATTTGGTTGTTATATAGTTTTGCATGTTGTATATCTAGGTATCATTAAAACCATAACTTATAACAACCATTTCTTAGTTTATTGGGGTTAATGGATAGTGTATTTGAGCATATATAAATATTATTTTGGCTTTCAAGGCTTTACCAACATCTTCTTCCATAATCATTAAACTCCCATAGTTATGTTGGGAAAAATACTTAGGGGGGGGGGGGGGTGAATCAGTATTTAGAGCTGACTAAAAACATTTTAATTTTATGCCTTTAATTATTTACTTAGATCATTGCATCATTCATTCATCAGATATTTAATAAGCAGTAATCATGAGTAGTAACAACAGAATCAACCATCACACATAAGCAACACACATGAACACCAGTATTTAAGGTGGAAACCCAATTCGGGAGAAAACCACCGCTGCCGTTGTCTCAGCCTTCAATATTTATTATAAATAAAACTTCTTACAATTTTGTGCTGGCGCAGACTTATACCAGCACGCAGGCACCAACCTGCAGAAGGCTACAACCTTCTCTCGTTCTCCAGTTACTACTGGAAGGGAGCTCCAACCCCCTGATCTTGTTTACCAACCTTTCCTAGAAGGGAGCTTTGACTCCCTGATTTAACACCAGCTTCTACTGACAGAAAGTGTCCAATTTCATACTGAAGGCTTCATCCCTCAGATCCACCAACTTTCTTCAATTTCTTCATCAGACTTGCGTCAGGTCTTCATCATTTCTTTTGCAACTCTTCCTGGAGATTCATCATTTCTAGATCTAAAGATATTGTACCTTCATCATATTCACCAGTGCATCATCGATTCAGATTTATCAGAGTTCAATCATACAGATATCTCTTAAAGAGATTTATTAATTAATAACCCCTCTGCTTGCACACACTGTACTGTAATCGTCTTCTCCTTATATAGTATTTTCCTTTATTAAAACCATGAGTAGAAAACCACTCAACCGCTAATGGTATTCTTATTAAAGGTCAAAACAATCCAAATTAAAATCCCAATCTTCGTTCTTCCATGCACGAATTGTCCCAAAGGTAATCTTTATCTCCGCCAAATAATACTATAGCCAAGGTTAAGTAACATTAACGTGCCGCTGATGGTTTTCTTTCTTTTATTGGAATTTTATTTATCAAATTCGTGGAATTTAATAAATAAATATTATTCAAAACCTTTGGCAATTAAATATATGATAGGACTTTATATTAATAACCAGCGCTTTTATCAAATGGATTTTAAATAGACCTTTGGTTCCGGCCCCACATACATAATCGACGACCCAATCAATATAATTTAAAAACTGGGGCCCATCGCTAACGATCGTTTCCATCCGACGGCGAAGAGCACATCACTCGGTCTTCAGATTATCCGACGGATATCGTTCGTTGATGATGCACGGATGATAACGCGCGATGGCGCACCGTACCTTGGGCAATCCTTCGCGCATCTATAGCAAATGAACACCGTCCGATGACCCCTTCCCAGATCAACGACGTTCAATAATATTGCTCGACTTCTTTGGTTGAACATTAACATGCGATGGTGTGCTTTGATAGCGGTTTTCGTGGGTCCACCTTTGCTACGTGTCAACGTTTCTATGGAATCACTCCCCAACCAGGAAATACCGCCTATCACCGAAGGGTGGTGCGATGAAACCTGGAAACCGCCTTCATTATTCACTCGGTCACGGTTCCGCTCTTCCACGCAGGGTTCCGTCGCGCTTCTTTTTGTTATGTTCCACCTCTAAGTTTCGTTCATGATTCCAAAGAGTTAGTTCGTGTTCCACCAAAATTTTAATGCCAAATACTCTGTTTTAGTTCTTCCGCGTTATAACTGATTTGCTCTCGCTCCTTGTTCCTTTCTCCATGAAAGCCAGTCAGCTCCTTATTAATAGCGTAGACCCTTACATGTGGAGCTTAAAACCATAACTTTGTTCATATCATATATTCAACGAATATATAACTCCACTATCTACCAGTTTGGATACACTGTCGATCGTATTAACATAGGTTCCTCGAACAACATACATAGCACCATTAATCCCCTCATAGGGTTTCTTACTTATCACATATTTCAATTATCCTCCATCATGATGCATACCTATGTTCATACATGAATTAATTCCACAGGGACTCAAATATCCTTCCTATTGAATTCAATTTGCTCCTTGACTGATACTGCTCTCTGTAGATGCACTCTTTCTTTGTTCTTCTCTACTGACCTTTGTTCTCTGCTACAATTCTTTTCTCTGTTCCTAGTTACTGTTTCAGATGCCAATTCTTTTGCCACTTCCTTTGCCATCAATGACAATATTTCCAACAATCTCCCCCTTTGGCATTGATGGCAATACTCTTCCTCTGATTGTCTTATAGAAGCCACTTTTTGCTTTTCCTCCCCCTTTAACATCAATGGCAAAGAGTTGATCAAGATCCTTTGAACCGAAAATACCATGCTCCCCCTGAGATCATGCTGCATAATATAATATAAATGACTTATAAATGCCAACAATGCATCCTTTTCATATGAACAATGCTCCCCCTTAGCCTGTGCAATCAGAGATGCCCAACAACACCTCACAACCAATTTAATCTTTTGTATTTAAGTAGATCTGATCTTCTGCATGGCAGAGACTACTCCCAGTTTCTGTCTGAGATATTCGAACACTTCCCTGGGTAGAGGTTTGGTAAATATATCAAAAACTTGTTCTTTGGAGGGAACATACTCTAATTTCACCTTTTGTTCAAGCACTTGTTCACGTATGAAATGATATTTGATGGGAATGTGCTTGGTCTTGGAATGCATAACAGGATTCTTTGAGATATTGATGGCACTTGTATTGTCACACATAATGGAGATAGGAGGTGAACATTTGATTTGAAAGTCTTGTAAGGTTTGCATCATCCAGAGAAGTTGAGTGCAACATGATGTGACAGTGCCTACATATTCTGCTTCGCTGTAGATAAGGCAATAGAGCTTGCTTCTTGTTTGCTTCTTGCCGAACTAAGATACTAATCGGCCCCATATAGAATGCACCACCACTAGTGCTTTTCCGATCATCAACACTTCCAACCCAATCTGCATCAGTGTATGCATGAAGAGTAAGATCAACATTCTTTGGATACCATAGTCCAAAGTTTTGAGTTCCTTGTAGATATTTGAATATTCTTTTCACAGCCTGAAGATGAGACTCCTTTGGATTAGCTTGGAATCGTCCAACAATCCGAACTGCATGCATGATGTCTGGTCTTGTCCCAGTGAGATAAAGTAGACTTCCTATCATAGATCTGTATTCTAGTTGATTCACCGTGGGGGAATCATCATTAGAACTGAGATTACATCCGGTTATCATTGGTGTACTTACAGGTTTGCAATCTTCCATGCCATACTTCTTCAAGATTTGCTTAAGATATTTTGCTTGTGATAAGAATATGCCATCTGTTGTTTGTTGCACTTGCAAGCCAAGAAAGAATGTTAGTTCCCCAAGTAAAGACATTTCAAATTCTTGCTGCATATCAGAAGCAAATTTCTGACTCATAAACTCTTCATTACTTCCAAAAATGATATCATCAACATATACAACCACAATCAATAGTTTATCATTTTCAGTTTTTGTGTATAAGTTGCTATCAGCAGACCCCTTTGAAAATCCTTGTTGATGAAGATATTTGTCAAGACGATAATACCATGCCCTTGGAGCTTTTTTGAGACCATATAGAGCCTTTTTAAGTCTACAAACAAGATTTTCATCATTTCCCAAAATGAATCCTTCTGGTTGTTCTATATAAACTTCTTCTTCTAGATCACCATTGAGAAAAGTAGATTTAACATCCATTTGATAAACTTTGATTTGTTGGAAGCTTGAAAAGGCAAGAAACATTCTTATGGCTTCAAGTCTGGCCACAGGAGCAAAGGTTTCTTCAAAGTCTATACCTTCTTGTTGAGCATACCCCTTGCAAACAAGTCTAGCTTTATTTATTATAACATCCCCATTCTCATTTAACTTGTTTTTGAATATCCATTTAGTTCCTATGACATTTTTGTCATGAGGTCTTGGTACTAATTCCCAAGTGTGATTCTTTTCAATTTGATCAAGCTCTTCATTCATGGCTTGAATCCAACATTCATCTTTGCTAGCTTGACTGACATTGTGTGGTTCAATAGTGGACATAAATGCTAGATTGCTAGAAGATCCCACAAGAGTCCTTCTTGTTTGTACACCTGATCCCTTTTCTCCCAAAATTTGAGATTCTGGATGATTCTTTTGAACATATATGGATGGATATTTTTCAGATAAATCATCTTTGGGTTCTTCATTGGGTTCACTGTCTATATCATTCCTATTTTATGTAGAAGGATATATGTCATCATCGTCTTCATCTGTTGTTTGTTTTTCTTCTTTTGGAGCTGCAGGAGACTCATCAATAACAACATCAATACATTCAACAATCTTCTGAAGTCTTTTATTGTAACATTTATATGATCTACTCCTAGAGGAGTAACCAAGAAGTATTCCTTCATCTGCTCTGGGTTCAAACTTGCCAAGTTTTTCATCATTATTTTTGATAAAGCATTTACTTCCAAAAATTCTAAAATGCTTTACAGTGGGAGGATTACCATACCAGAGTTCATATGGAGTTTTATCACTATTTACACGAACATGTGATTTGTTGAGAATGTTTACTTCTGTATGTGCTGCTTCTCCCCAAAATGTGTCAGGTGTTCCGGAATCGTCAAGCATAGCTCTAGCCATTTTTTGAACTACTCTATTCATTCTTTCTGCAACACCATTTTGTTGTGGAATGCCAGCTACAAAAACTGTCTTCTTATGCCATGTTTTTCACAAAATTCAAGGAATTCATCTGATGTATATTCTCCTCCTTGATCAGATTTGAGACACTTGATTTTTAGATCTAATTCATTCTCAAATAGAGCTTTGAAGATCTGAAATTTCTCAAATGTTTCATCTTTGTGTTTAAGCAGCCCAATCCAACACATTCTAGAGAAATCATCAATAAATAAGATATAGTATTGTTCACCATGTGGTGAATTTTTCCTCATAGGTCCACATATGTCAGTATGAATGAGTTCAAGAGGCTTACTTGATGATCCTTCCTTGGCATTAAATTGTACTCTGGTTTGCTTACCGAATTGGCAAGATTTGCATATGATATTTTCAGGTAAAGTAATATTGGGAAGATCACGAACAACTTTAAGTCTGCTTGATTTGTTGATTTGAGAGAAGCTCAGATGCCCCAACCTTCTATGCCATAGCCAATTTTCTGAAGATTTACTCAAATAACATTGTTCTTTGGGGTTCTTCAATATATACAGATTGTTTGGAGTTATTTTTCCTTTTATAATTGCTTTACCTGTATCAAGATCACGTACCACACATTCTTTTGAACTAAAGACAACTTCAGTTCCTTGATCACACATTTGACTTACACTTAACAGGTTATGCTTTAATCCATCCACATACATGAAATTATTATCTTTCACCTTTTCTTTTAGAAAAACAGACCCTTTTCCCTTAATGACAGCAGGAGTATCATTTCCAAATGTAACATTCTTTTCTTTTTCTAGAGCACTATATGCAAGAAGTTTGTTTTTGTCACTTGTCATGTGTTTTGAGCATCCACTATCAATGTACCATTGATTTTCTTCACCTTCTGCAAATAAATCTATGCCACAATTTTCAACCTGTAATTCCTTCTTTTTCCACACTTTGGAGCTTGAAGGAAATTTCTCTTTTGGCTGGATTTTGCTCCTGCATTCAGATTCTTCATGGCCAAAGTTATTGCAATAAGCACATTCAACTTCATTTTGAAGAGGAGAAAATTTGTTATAGGTATTATTCTTTGTTCCAATATCAATCCTTTTCTTTCTTGCTTCTCTTGTCATGATGGTTTTATATGCAACACATTGAACAACTTTATGACCAAAATTGTGACATGAGAAACATTGTCCATTGAAGAAGAAATTTCTGCGATCATGAAATCTTCTACTCGAATTTACCTGTTGATTGGAGTTTCTTTGAAATGTATTCCTGTTAGTGTTCTTTGAATTGAAATGGTCATGCTTTACCTGTAAATATTCTTTATTCCCTTGCTGAGTGGCAGAATGTTGTATGCTGGCTGTAGCTGCTTTTAGGTAATTTGGTACTGAAGCCTGAGAAGATTCTCCGATATATCCAAGACTTATCTTTATAAGAGGTGAACGTTGTACCTTGATAATCTCATCTAAGGTTTCAGATCCTTTAGCAAATCTAAGATTCAAAATCTTCATTTTCTCAATTTCTTTTCTTAGACTTACTATTTCACATTCTAATTTCTCATTGTGTTTCTCCTTTCCTTCAAGCTAATTTTTCAGAGTTTCTATGGATATTTTACTTTCTTCTAAGCATATCTTGAGTTGATTGAATTCATCAAGCAAATCATTATCCTCCAAAGCATCCATAAAGGTATCTTTTTCTTCTTTAGATTCCTTTTCAAATGCCATGAGAAGTCTAAGATCTTGTTCACATTCTTCCTCACTGTCAGATAACCCATCACTGTCTTCATGAGTATAGTAACTTTTTCTAGTGCTAAACCGACTCTTATTCCTTCTTGCTACTTCTTTTCCTTTTTCATGTGTTTCTTTGTGAGGACACTTAGCAGCATAAAGACCCACTCTTCCACAAGCAAAACATTTGAAAGGAAGCTTACCTTTGAACCGTCCTGTACCAATTTGGAGTTTCTTTACAAAATTTACCTCATCTTCTTCTGAGATATACCCTGATCCTTCTGTCTCTTGTACTTCTTTCCCTTTTGTAGAAGCTCTAAAGACGACTTCTTTGACTTCAGATGGTCCTCCTCTTCTCATTTCATATGCAGTTAGTATGCCATGAAGTTGTACCATAGTAAGATTTTGAAGATCCTGTTTTTCTTCAAGAGTAGAAACTTTTGACTCAAATTTTGTCATTAGTGATCTTAAAACTTTCTCAACCAAAGTAGATTTGGTTATTGTTTCTCCCAAATTTCTCATACGATTTACAATATCATCAAGACGTAAAAAGAAATTAGCAATGCTTTCCTCATTATGCATTTTTAGATTCTCATATTGAATTCTGAGAGTTTGGAGTTTAGCACTTTTTACCTTTGCATCACCTTCATAACTTAGAATGATTTTGTCCCATATTTCCTTTGCTGTATTCAGCTGCATAACTTTGACAAATTCTGATTCAGTTAGACTTCCCAATAGAGCATTGACCGCTTTTTCATTTGTTTCGTAATTCTTTCTTTCTGTTGGATCTGTTGGTATTGCAACTGGATATTGATATATTCCTTCAACTATAGCCCATACATCTGCTCCCAGAGATTGAAGATAGGATCTCATCCTTGTTTTCCAGAAGATTAAGTTGTTTCCGTTGAAGAGTGGAGGCCTGATAGATGCTGTTCCTTCTTGATTGTTCATCTTGATTGATCTTCCTTCTAGCGGCTAAGATTTTTCAGAAGGACCTGCTCTGATACCAATTGTTGGGAAAAATACTGAGAGGGGGGGGGGGTGAATCAATATTTAGAGCTGACTAAAAACATTTTACTTTTATGCCTTTAATTCTTTACTTAGATCATTGCATCATTCATTCATCAGATATTTAATAAGCAGTAATCATGAGTAATAACAACAGAATCAACCATCACACATAAGCAACACACATGAACACCAGTATTTAAGGTGGAAACCCAATTCGGGAGAAAACCACAGTTGCCGTTGTCTCAGTCTTCAATATTTATTATAAAGAAAACTTCTGAAAATTTTGTGCTGGCGCAGACTTATACCAGCACGCAGGCACCAACCTGCAGAATGCTACAACCTTCTCTCGTTCTCCAGTTACTACTGGAAGGGAGCTCCAACCCCCTGATCTCGTTTACTAGCCTTTCCTGGAAGGGATATTTGACCCCCTGATTTAACACCAGATTCTACTGACAGAAAGTGTCCAATTTCATACTGAAGGCTTCATCCCTCAGATCCACCAAATTTCTTCAATTTCTTCATCAGACTTGCGTTAGGTCTTCATCATTTATTTTGCAGCTCTTCCTAGAGATTCATCATTTCTAGATCTAGAGATCTTGTACCTTCATCATATTCACCGGTGCATCATCGATTCAGATTTATCAGAGTTCAATCATACATATATCTCTTAAAGAGATTTATTAATTAATAGCCCCTCTGCTTGCACACACTGTACTGTAATCGTCTTCTCCTTATATAGTATTTGCCTTTATTAAAACATGAATAGAAAACCACTCAACCGCTAATGGTATTCTTATTAAAGGTCAAACCAATCCAAATTCAAATCCCAATCTTCGTTCTTCCATGCGCGAATTGTCCCAAAGGTAATCTTTATCTCCACCAAATAATACTATAGCCAAGGTTAAGTAACATTAACGTGCCGCTGATGGTTTTCTTTCTTTTATTGGAATTTTATTTAACAAATTCGTGGAATTTGATAAATAAATATTATTCACAACCTTTGGCAATTAAATATATGATAGGAATTTATATTAATAACCAGCGCTTTTATCAAATGGCTTTTAAATAGACCTTTGGTTCCGGCCCCACATACATAATCGACGGCCCAATCAATATAATTTAAAAACTGGGGCCCATCACTAACGATCGTTTCCATCCGACAGCGAAGAGCACATCGCTCGGTCTTCAGATGATCCGACGGATATCGTTCGTTGATGATGCACAGATGATAACGCGCGATGGCGCGCCGTACCTTGGGTAATCCTTCACGCATCTATAGCAAATGAACACCGTCCGATGATCCCTTCCCAGATCAACGACGTTCAATAATATCGCTCGGCTTCTTTGGTCGAACATTAACGTGCGATGGTGCACTTTGATAGCGGTTTTCATGGGTCCACCTTTGCTATGTGTCAACGTTTCTATGGAATCGCTCCCCAACTAGGAAATACCGCCTATCACCAAAGGGTGGTGCGATGAAACTTGGAAACCGTCTTCACTATTCACTCGGTCACGGTTCCGCTCTTCCACGCAGGGTTCCGTCACGCTTCTTTTTGTTATGTTCCACCTCTAAGTTCCGTTCATGATTCCAAAGAGTTAGTCCGTGTTCCACCGAAAGTTTAATGCCAAATACTCTGTTTTAGTTCTTTCGCGTTATAACTGATTTTCTCTCGCTCCTTGTTCCTTTCTCCATGAAATCCAGTCAACTCCTTACTAATAACGTAGACCCTTCCATGTGGAGCTTAAAACCATAACTTTGTTCATATCATATATTCAACGAATATATAACTCCACTGTCTACCAGTTTGGATACACTGTCGACCGTATTAACATCGGTTCCTCGAACAACATACAAAGCACCATTAATCCCCTCATAGGGTTTCTTACTTATGACAGATTTTAGTTATCCTCCATTAGGATGCATACCTATGTTCATACATGAATTATTTCCACAGGGACTCAAATATCCTTCCTATTGAATTCAATTTGCTCCTTGACTGATACTGCTCTCTGTAGATGCACTCTTTCTCTGTTCTTCTCTACTGACCTTTGTTCTCTGCTACAATTCTTTTCTCTGTTCCTAGTTACTGTTTCAGATGCCACTTCTTTTGCCACTTCCTTTGCCATCAATGACAATATTTCCAACACGTTCTTGAGCCTTCCTTTGTTGAAGATTTTTCTAGGTGATTTATTCTGCAAGACCCTCAAAGAATCATTTAACCTTGAAACCCTAGGTCATCTATCATTTAAGTCTTTCTAGGGAATACTCCCTTGTGGGATAAAATTTGACCAAAAAATAAGAGAAAGGCCACTGAGGTGACAATGGTGGTTGATCGCCTTATTCTCATAAGACCTAACTTGTCTACCAAGGCTTTGCACTAGGCTACTAAATTTTTTGGTAACAATCCATAATACCTAATTTTGTATGCAAGCTATGAAAAGCATCGATGTACTCCAACACTATATATTATTTTACGATGGAACACAATCACTCATCACATATATTGACTTTCATATTTTCCAATAGGTGAATACTCCTCCAATAGGTGAAAATCCTCCCCAAGTGGGTATCATCACATACACTTTAGAATCTATAAAATGTTGCATATTGTAAGCATCCCACCAATCTTTGACATAATGAAGAGATATAAGAGGCGTGGAGGTAATCTTCTCAATGTTAGAAAATTTCAAAATTTCAAAATAACCCTATATCATAGTTAACTATCTCTCAAAAATTTGTGTGTTTATCTTTCCTTTAGATGGAGAGATACCAAAATTATATCTTGAAGGGTGTTTTTCCTCTAAAATGACTGCTTACCAAACACACGTTCATGATTTTTCAAGTCTTTCAAGGATTTGGGTGAAAGGGTCCATTGTCACATTCTATGTCACTCAAGGGATTCGTGAGGCAACAACTTGATGGAATCACTTGATGCATCATACTTCTTTATTTTTTCTATTGTTTGGGTTACCAGGGAAAGTATTCAATAAGAATGGTTAGTTCAAAGACTAATTTTTTATTTATGTTGGGGAGTGAGAACAAAAGAAAATAACACGATATTGCATAAATGCCAAATGATAAAATCTGAAAGCAAAATACTACAATGAAAACTAAATTTTGTAAAAGAATAAAATGGCGAAAAACATTGTCATGCAAAGTGGCTAGAATGTTGATAAATTATGTATGTAAAGAGATTTCGTGGCTTCATTCATTCAAAATCCCATATAAAAGTGGATAAAACTAGTTGTTAACATAATTCAAAAAAATCTAAGAAGTAAAAACCCTAATATCCTAAAACCCTAACCCTAGGATTTGGGGTGGCAAAGGGGATGTGAGCCACAACAAGCCTAGTTTGTACATCAAATTCTTTAGGCCATAATTATCACAAATGAAATTTATGTTGGGATTATTTGGTCTATCAATAATTTATTTTATAGCATCATATATTTATTAGGCCTACCCTTGATGGGTGTTTAGGTCATAAAAACCACAAAAAAAATGTATGGAAAGGGTCTGAAAAACACTTTTGAAGTCCATACTTGCAAAAATGTGGTAAATTTGACAAGGATTGGGACCATTTAAAAGATGGTGACAAATTTGAATGCCCACATGGATGATGTCCAACGTAATGGGATTCACTTGCTAATGAGCTCCTAAGGCCACTTGGTCACTGTGTGATGATTTTAATGACATTGAAACTTAAGAAGACAATAAATGTTTACTCCCTCTTAGAATGTCATGAAGGGATTAAATGGTATATAATGGATAAAAACACAAACTAGGATTGTATGATTGCATCGAGAGGCGCTCTATGACCTAGTATAGGGGAGATGTGTAGGCATAATGTAAGTAAGTATGTGATCCATATTTATATAGGAAATAAATGAAATACAAATTTAAACAGAAAGACGGAGTTACAAGGAAAATTGAACTTCAATTAATTAATACAAATACTGAATCTTTTTTACATGCATAATGGAAACAAACTAACTTGGGCGATGGTAGTTTATCTCTGAGAAGAGATATGATGACTACATGCCTCTCAACTATGTTACAATGAGGCTCATATGCCTTTTTATCATACATAATAAGTGTGAAACCCTAAACCTAGGAGATGAAGCACCAAAGTTTTTTGGCTCTTTTAGGCTAATTTGGATCACCAACTTCCCAGGGTCATAAATTTTGCATATGGTCTTCGTTTAGCTATCATAATTCCTCAAAACGGCTCTAGAAGTTTAGGACCCAAAAAACTTCCAAAAATATAAAGTTGTGCTAGAGTTAAGGAAACTGAAAGGAAATAGTGTTGGTGGTCCAAGTGGAATAAGAAGGTGACCAAAAATATCCACCTAGATTAGTCCTCCCCCCCTTAGGAAGTAATGGTCCCAATTACATTGAGTGCCTCCGAGATGGGGAAACTTCCGCTGAACTTGGTCCCTAATGAGCCACTTGCCTTGGTGAAGTAGTTGGCCAACTTTAACAACTTGATACAGTTAGATCCTCAGTTTGTGAGTGTTCTTGATCTGTGTGTCCATGATCTAATCAATTGTGGTATGTTCAATGCAGCTAGGTTGAGATTTTTTGGTGTTAGTTGCTCATTAATGCGTGATGTGTATATAAATGGTGGAAATTATGCTTGAAGGTGGTTGACATTAAATACAGAGTGCAAGCCAAGGAATGGGTGGATAATGAACTCAAAATAATTGTCTCCCACAACCTTGGTGATGGTGTAAGGCCCATATCAGAGTGGTTTAAGCTTTTGATGGGCTCCGACAAGGCTTTCTTTCTATAGATGTAACCAAACTTTGCTGCCCACCTAAAACCTATGTGGCACTTGATGCTAATCATGCCATTATTTGTACTTGGCATTGGATTTATCCAAAATGTCATGAAACTGCTGGCGGATGTACTAAATGCGCTCAATAAACAGGGTGGCTTTATCACCTCCAGACTTAACATGGGAAAATTATTCCTATGTAGTTGCAAAATGTAGTTAATTTCACGAGGGAATAATGGTTGAAATCCTAGGCGCACTTGAAAGTAGTTGTGGCCAGTCGATCTATCGAGAGCTATGTTATAGTTTTGTTGGACATAGGGAAGACTCTCATACCATTTTCACAAATTCTTAGAGTTATACATGCATAGAATTTACACAATCATCCTTTTGACAACCTTTATCTCACCATTAGCCTGGGCTAGAATGCAGTCGACTTGGTGAGCTTGGTGTCCAAAAATTACCAAAAGCTCAACAAAAATGTGCTTAGAAACCTTCTATTGAAATCTGATATAATTATTTGTGAAACCTCGAAATGTACCCATACTCGTTCAAAGAAGAGTTTGGCAGTGGCTTATGTTGTGATATTATTCTTGCAGGAAACCAATATGGCCATCTTAGAAAATATGTCAATTACCACAAATATATAGTCACTACCATGCTTTGTAGAAGGAAGGTTAGAAATATATTCCATGGAGATGGATTCCCAAGGCTGACTAGGAGTAGGATGAGGAGTATACAAGACTTGCTTCTTAATAGTTAATTTGGCAATGGCATAGAAGTTGAGGATCTGATATATTTTCAAACATCCTCTTAGAGATTTGGCCAACAAAATACTTCTGCAGAACTGCCATTGTCTTTTCTATAATAATAATCATAATAATAATAATAATAATGCATTTTTAAGGTCACGGCCAAGCCAGACACCAAATTGGTGTATGAGACCCCCTGGTTTGTGGGACAAGGGACCCACCTCCACACAATGATTTGACTGCTAAGTCTATGAAGGAATACATAATCTACCCCCCTCTGGTTTTGAACCTGTGACCTCTTGGAGGAAACACATGTTCTTAACCATTAGGCCCACTCAATATGTATTCCAAAATGTCCTAAGGCTTGACTAGAGTGTGTCTCCCTAATCATCTTGGCACGCTCACTTGAAGGAACAAAAATGTGTCCCAGGTGGCATAACAATGCATCTTGGAGGTTGAAGTCTGGAAATTGCTTGCCCTCCATCAACATTTGGTATGTGGTGGAAAATTATGGATCATTTTTGCGAAGTTGGGGCCATCCAAAAGTCTCATGCCCATAAGAGTCGAGGATAGTGTTTAGTTTGACAACCGATGGTCGACTGAGGCAAACTGCAACATTATTGGTGTTTCCCTTCTTGTACTTAATTTTTAGATGAATTTTTTGCAGGTATATGGACCATTTCTGATGGTGATCGTTTTGGAACTTCCCTTGTGTCTGTATGAACTAAAGAGGTTTGTGATCTATGTGGATGATTGTAACCTTTCCCATAATGTAATGTTTCCACTGCCGACAAGAATGTATGATAGAATTCATCTCTTTATGATAGGTGGGGTATTTTTAAATTGTATTAGAGATTTTCTCACCATGATAGGCCACTAGATGCCCTTGCTGGGTGAGGATTGCACCAATGACGTAATTAAAGGCATTTGTCTCAATTTCAAATGGTTCTTGCAGGTCTGCTAATGTGAGTACTACTGTAGAGAAAAGGTGATGCTTCAACTCAATGAACTCCTTATGTTGGGACTTGGACCAAAAAAAACTTTGCTTTTGATTTTCCCTTAGTAACTTGACTTAAAGTCCAAGTGATATAGAGAATCCCAACACAAACCTTTGATAGAAATTGGCAAGGCCCAAAAAGTTATGAAGCTCTATTAGAGTGGTTGGGGTTGGCCAATCTTGAATGACTTGGATCTTAGCCAGGTCCACATGCATGCCTTTCTCATCAATGATGTAAACTAGATATTCGAACTAGTTCATGCCAAAGGTTCATTTCTCCAAGTTGGCACATAGTTTGTGTTGACGCAACGTTTGCAAGACCTTCCAAATGTGTTGCAAGTGCTCTTCCCAACTCTTTTTGTAGATGAGGATGTCGTCCACATATACAATCATGAAGGAGTTGGTGAACGACCACAAGATTCCATCCATCAGCCTCATGAAAGTTGCAGGGGAATTTTTCAACTTGAAAAGCATGACCAACCACTCAAAAAATCCATACTTGTATTTGAAGACAATATTTCATACATTTGTGGGTTCTATTGGAACCTGGTGATAGCCCGATTTCAAATCAATATTGCTGAAGTACTTTCCCCCCTTGAGCTAGTAAATAAGGTCATCGATCCATGGGATTGGATACCTGTTCCTGACAATGATTTTATTTAGTGTATGATAATCAATTCAGAGTCTCTATGTCCCATCCTTATTTTGATGAGTATAATCGGGCTCCCACAAAGTGGGGAACTTGGTTGAATGTGCCCTTTTTGTAACAACTTCTAGATCTCCCGCTTGATTTCTTCATTTTCCATAAGAGAGCAGTGGTATATCGACCCATTGGGTATAGGTGCTCCAAGAGTCAAATAAATATAATGCTTGACCTAAAAATGCAAAGGTACCCCTATGGATAAGGAAAATATGTCACTGTATTCTTCCACGACCTTATCCACCTACTTCTACTGCGTGGAGGTACCCTTCCTAGGAGCCATGGATGTGGCCAATATCTTCCACTTACTTTGAGAGAAAATCAGAAAGAAAACAAATAACCTGGTCTGGGAGATGATATTATTTAATTTCTTAGTAGATATCAAAGAAATGGTGGTACATGGGGCTAACTCTGGTATCTTTTAGAGTTTACTTCAAAATATAATAATAACAATGTGAAGCCTAGGCTCTTACAAAACATGATGCTTCCACAGGTATGGTTTGCCTTATAATACATCACTAACTTCAAGGGGGGAAATATCCACACAATACCTCATCCGTGAAGGGCTTGATGTTGTAGGACATGCAACACTGCTGGCTGACATGGAGATCTCGCCTTTGGTGGAGCCATCCGATGGTGTATGACTGCGGCTGTGGTGTCATCGGTAGACCCAACCACTTCACGACCTAAATTGAGATGAGGTTATTTTGGCTCCCATTGTCGACAATGAACTGTACTAGAGAATCCTTCACCCACATATGTTAGTAGAAGAGACGCTCCCACTCGTTTGGATATTTAATCTCAATCTTCTAGAACTTGGTTGTGGAAATGATGGCATTGGGATCTGCATCGATAATATACTTCCCCTTGTTTGGTTCCTACTCAAAGTTGAAAAATGCATTTGACCTTGAAGCTTTTAGCTTGGCCACCAGTGAATGCTTAGCGTGACACCCATTTGTGTTGTGAGTGGGGCTCTTCTTAACTCACACCATTTTCCTGTGTCCTTTTTCCTCGTGGTGCTATTATTTTCTTGTGGTTTCAAGGGGTTGTCTTGGGTCACTCCACCTTATCTCTATCATTTTTTTTGATATTTTGGAGGTTCCTTTTCCCTGCTTTAGATTTGTAGATTCAAAGTCTCGATCCTTCTGTTTGAATTTTTACTCGATCTTAACAACATATCGGTATGTGGCGCCAAGCGAGAAGATGTCGAAGAAATCCAAATCTACCTGGATTTATTTGTGCAGATAGTTGCGGAACTTGAGTACCAAATGCCGCTCAAAATCCTTGATACCCAACTTTGTGTGAAGGGTACAAAAAATATTTGTGAACTTCGACTGGTCTTCATCCCTTACCTAACGTAGCGTGGTCAATTCTATGTAATTATCTTCATAGCTCCTGGAATGTTAATACTGTTCCTTGGAAATGTTTCAAAAAGAATTTCAATTGGGTGTGGCTGAAAATAGTGAGGGTTCCTTCTCGTTGCTATTCTCGCAGTAGGTTTCCCACAAGTCCTTGGCGTGGGGGGCGTCTTTAAGAAGTGAAAAAGTAATCGTTTCCCTATTAGAAAAATTATGGACTAAAAAAATCATTCAAGTATATTTAACCATTTATCTATGACATTTGTATCTATTTGGACTTCAAATATAAGAATTTAAAAGTTAACTTGTACCTTAAAGGGGGCATCGCCTTTGAAGTAACTGTTGGATGAAGATGATTCGCCCGCTAATACTTGCTGAAGGATCTTGGAAAATTTTTCTATCATCTCATTCCTTTATCGCTTGAGGCCCTCTTTGAGAAATGGTTTGAAAATATCTCATGCTCCCTTCTCTTTCTTTTATTCTTGTATGGGAGTCCGTCGGGGTCGACAAGGTCGATCTTACAAGGGTTCAACCAGTTCAAGTCCTAACTCCTTATACCTCGAAATCATTGGGGAAATGCACAAAAAAAGAAAGAAAGAGAAAACCGCTATGATACCACGGATTCGTATTCATGCAGGAATGAAATGAAGTAAAGATTTAAACAAAAACATACAGCTACATTGAAAATTGAGCTTTAATTAATTAATAAAAAATACTGAAAACTATTTACATGCATAATGGAAACAAACTAGCTCCGTCGATGGTAGCTTATCTCTAAGAAGATATGTGACAACTACATGCTTCTCAACTGTGTTACAATGAGGCTTTGAGGCCTTTTTATCTTAAAAATAAGTGTGAAAGAATAACCCTAGGAGATGAAGCACCAAAAGGTTTTGGGCCCCATTGGGGTAAGTTGGACTGCCAACTTCTCGTGGTCATAACTTTGGCATGCTATCTCTATGTGGATATCATAATGCCTAATTTCAAATATCTCCACGAGGAGATAAAAAGGGATCCTATCAAATATAATTTAACATTTTTCTAGTCTATTTGTTTTCCCAAAAACATGTTTTTGGCCCTCAAAACAACTCTGGAATTTTAGGACTAGTAAAATTGCCAAAAATAGAAAGGCGTGCTAGAATTAAGGAAACTGAAAGGAAATAGTGTTGGTGGTCCAAGATGAATAGGCTAGTGGCCACCAATATCCACCTAGATAAATCCTCTCCCCTTAGGAAGCAATGATCCCCATTGTGTTTAATGCTTCCATGAGATGGGGAAACTTCTGCTAAACTTGGCCCCTAATGAGACACTTGCCTTGGTGCAGAGTTGGCCAGCTTTGACAACTCCAAATAGTTGGATCCTCTGTTTGAAAATATTCATGATTTTTGTGTCCATTATCTTATTAAATGCAGTATGAGTTGAGCTTTGTTGGCGTTAACTGGTCAACAATGTCTCCTGTGTCCAAAAATGGTGGAAAGTATGGTCGAAGGTGGTCGAAATTGAATACGTGGTGCAAGCCAAGGAAAGGGGGAATACTAAGCTTAAAAATGTTATCTCCCACAACCTTGGTGATGGTGTAAGGCATGTATTATAGTGGTCGAAGCTTCCAATGGGCTTTGACAAGGCATTCTTTCGACATATGTAACCAAACCTTTTTTCCCACCTAAAAATTACATGGCACCCGATGTTGATCATGCCATTGTTTGTACTTGGAATTGAATTTATCCAAGATGTAGTGAACGTGCTAGTGGATGTGCTAAATTCACTCAATAAACATGGTGGATGTATTAGCTTCACACTGAACATTGGAAAATTCTTCGTGTGTAGTTGCAAAAGGCAGTGCAACATCAAGGGGAGATAATGGTTGAAATCCTAGGCCCAATTGAAAGGGATTGCAACCAGTCGAGCTATGTAGAGATATGTTATAACTGTATTGCACATAGGGAATACTGTCATCCCATTTTCATAGATTCTCAGAGTTGTACATGTGTAGTATGTGCACAATCATCCTCTTGATGACCTCTATCTTGCCATTAGCCTTGGGGTGGAATGCATTCGATTTGGTGATCTTGGTGTCCAAAAATGACCAAAGGATCGACCAAAGTGTGCTTTGAAACTTTCCATACCAATCTAATATAATGGTCTATGAAACCATGAAATGTACCCATACTCTTTCATAGAAGAGTTTAACAAGGGCTCATGTTGTGATATTCTTCTTGCAGGTAGCCAATATGGCCATCTTAGAAAATTTGTCAATGACCACAAATACACAGTCATTACCATTTTTGGTATAAGGAAGGCCAAACCTATAGTCCATGGATATAGATTCCCAAGAACTACTAGGAGTATTTATAATATTATATAGGCTTTGATTCTTAATATTTGGTTTGGAGATGGCACATGAAGTGCAATATTTTGACATATTTTCCAACATCCTATTGGAGATTTTGCCAATAAAAATAATTCTACATAACTGCCATAGTATTTTGTACACAAAAGTGTCACATGACCTGTCTCTAGTGCGCCTTCCAAATCATCTTGGCACACTCGAAGGAAAAAAAAGGTATCCCAAGTGGCATAACAATGTGTCATGCAGGTGGAAGTTTGTAACTTTCCTTCCCTCCATTAACATCTGGTATGTGGTGGAAAATTCTGATCATTTTTATAAAGTTGCAGCCATCTAGAAGTCCCGTGCCCATAAGAGTCGAGGACAATGGTTAGTGCCACAACCTGTGACTCACTTAGGCAAGCTATGAAATTATTGGTGCTTCTATTCTTGAACTTAATGTTCAAATGCAATTTTTTTAGGTATGTGGATAATTTTGGATGGTGGTTGTTTTGCAACTTCCCTTGTGTCTATATAAACTTAATATTCTAGTGATCTGTGTGGATGATCATATCTTTCCCCATAATGTAATCTTTCCATTGTCGGAAATCTTGTACGATGGAATACATCTCTTTATCATAGGTGGGGTATTTCCAAATTGTATCAAAGAGTGTCTCATTGTGATAGATCATCGAATGCCCTTGCTGGGTAAGGACTGCACCAATGGCGCAATCAAAGGCATTTTATCAATTTAAAATGGTTGTTGCAGGTCGGGTAATGTGAGCACTAGTGCAGAGAAAATGCGGTGCTTTAGCTCAATGAATGCCTTCTATTGGGACTCAGACCAATTTTTTTTTCCCCTTTTGGTCTGTCCTTAGTTACTTGACTCAAAGGCCACATGATATGAGAGAATCCCAATGTGAACCTTCGATAGAAATTGGCCAGGCCCAAAAAGATGCGAATCTTTGTTAGAGTGGTCAGGGCTGGCCAAACCCGAATGACTTGGATCTTAGCCAGATCCACATGCATGCCTTTCTCATCAATGATGTAACCCAAATATTAGACCTAGTTCATGCTAAAGGTGCATTTCTCCAAGTTGGAACACAGACTGTCTTAACGCAAGGTTTGCAAGGCCTGCTAAACGTGTTGAAAGTGATCTTCTCAACTCTTTCTAAAGATGAGAATTTCGTTTAGATATACAACCAAGAATGAGTTGGTGAAGGGCCACAAAATGTCATCCATCAACCTCATGAAAGTTGTAGGGGAATTTGTCAACCCAAAAGGCATAAACAATCGCTCAAAAAGGCCCTCCTTGGGTTTGAAGACAATCTTCCATACATATGTGGCTTTTGTTGGACTTGGTGATAGCCAAACTTCAAATCAAACTTACAAAATTACTTGCCCCCCTTGAGCTATTCAAGAAGGTCATCAATATGTGGGATTGGAAACTTGTCCATGAAAATGATTTTATTTAGTGCCTAATAATCAATGCAAAGTCTCTAGGTCTTATCCTTCTTTTGCAAGAGTACAATTGGGCTCCCACAAGGTGAGGAACTTGGTCAAATGTGCCCTCTTTGTAGAAACTCCTAGATTTTCCTTTTGATTTCTTCATTTTCCAGAAGAAAGCAGCGATATACTAGCCCATTGGGTAGAGGTGCTTCAGAAGTCAGATCGATATAATGCTTGACTTGACAATGCAAAGGTACCCCTGTGGGTGAGGAGAAGGTGTCCCCATATTCTTTCAAGACCTTATCCACCTACTTTTTCTGTGTGGAGATACACTTCCTAGGGGTCGTGGATGTGGCCACGATCTTCCCCTTATTTTGTGAGTGACTCAGAAATAAAACAAATTTATTGGTCTCGTAGATGATCTTACTGCATTGCTTAGAAAAGATCAAATAAATTGTGGTAGGCGGGGCTACCTCCAACATCCTGTATTGTTTACTACCCAAAGTAATAATCACAATGTGAGGCCAAGAATCATACACAACATGACGCTTCCATAGGTATGGTTGGCCTTTTCTACCACACTTTCTCAACACTACAAGGAAGCAGAGTACAAAGAACTGGAGAAAATTGTTCGATATCACAGTCATCAGGCAACATAAATATGTCATTGTAAACCCAATTTCTACAAGTTTTATTGTAAATGATGCTAGCATGACCATTTAATTATGTAACAACACCTAGGTAAGCCTCTAATTTTGGAAAAGGATTTCATTCCTAGGAAGTTTTTTAACCTCCCCGAATTATGTGTCTTGGTAAACATATCTAATCAACAAATTTTTTCTTCCATCTATAAGCCCAAAGCTAGGGTGGAATTCATTGACAAGGTCTTATGTGAGTCCTAGTGTTATATAAAGTCTATTGTAAAAGTGAGTTTGGGAATAATTTTAGTGCATGGTCCCTCGCAGTGAGACACCATGGCTAAATTAATTTATTACAAACACACTTGATTTCATACTAGATCATATCACGTCACATAATTGGGTAACTTATTGAGGGTCTGGTCTAATTGTGTATTTCCCCTGCTAAGGGTTGAATTTGTAATTATTTAATGTAAATTTTTTTAATGCATGGACCCTTGTAGTTAGATACCATGGCTAAAAAAATTGACGGTGGAAATTTATTAAATCCCCTCTAGAGTGAATTAATTAATTTTTCTGGCTATATTAAATTAAAATCCTTAGCTAGAAAATTGATTAATTTTAACTCAAAAATAATTATAAAGAAATTAATTTCTCTCCAAGTGGAAAATAATAAAAAATTCGTGAATAAAAATAAGTCAAATTTTGGAGGTCCTCCACCATGGGAAAATTTTATATTTTAAGAAAATTCGAGCCCTTGGACATTGGTGGTTAAGTCAAAGTCAAAATTTTGAGGAAATTAATCCAAAATACTATTTTTTGGATTAATTAAAAATGGTTTTTTAAGACAAAATCGATTTTTCGTCAAAATTAAAAATTCGACGGCGGAGATTAAATTATGATAAAGTTGTTTTCGATGGTCGAGATAATTTTGACGAGGATCAAGCCAAAGTTGAGGGGTTTTATCTATATAAGGAAGCTATTGAGCTTTTATTTCGATAAGATATTTGGATGATAAAATTTTTGTAACACTTGTATTGAGCTATTGCTCTGCTGGGAACATTTTTATCATAATAGAAAGACTTTGGGGTTTATTTCATGGTGTTCTTGTATCTGTTGATTTGTGGTATGTGTTAACTGTGTTATCCTATATTTTTCTAAATAATTTTTATAATGTTATTTCATTTTCCAGTGATAAGAACATTCTATTGGTACGAATTATATTAGGTGACTTGATTCACCATATGATCTAACAGTTTTATCTTGAGAAAATTATAGATATTTACAGGTACACTAACACTTGGTCTCCAAGTTCATAGACTGTGGGGAAGAGTCGACCTTGTTTGGGCTCTAAGATTTCATTGTAGTAAATTATTTTGCAGAAGGATTTCGGCCAATCTATCTTTCGAAATTATTCATCCATTGCCATTTATTTAAAAAATGTATTTCAAAATTATTATTTGATCTTGGGATAAAAATAATTAATATGCTATTGAGAGCTTGTAATTTTATTTTGTAAATATTATACATTTGTAAATATTTTTTCTAACCCTTGTTATTTGCAGCTTTTGGGGTTTTGGAATTTTGTATATATATTTGGGTTTGGAATTATTTTGATTCATTTGTGCAGGTGATTCCTCAAGATATCAAATCTCCGTGAAGCCTTGTAGCTGAATACCATTGGATTTTTGAGATAGATCTAGGTCTATGAAGGTAAGATCTATTCTCCAGCTGCCCTCCAAGCTCAATGCTCAAGAAGGAAATTATTTTTTCTGAAGTTTTTTACATGGTTTTGCAGGGGTTTCAATTTTTTTTAGGCCTATAGGTATGGCCGCCTGTCCTACTACCCTTGCCATAAGCCCAAGAGGGCTTCTCTATCCCTTGGCCTCCTTCCTCTCCTTGGCCGCAAACCGTTTATGGTTGTTTGTGGCATTTTAAGGCTCTTTACCTAAGGTTGGAGCCCCTTAGGGTGCTTTCCCTTGAGCCGCTTGCCTTTTAGGCTTAGTGGTAACTCCTTTAGGGCCCTTAGCCCCCCCTCCAATCCATATAACCCCTCTCTACCCTTTTCCACATCCCATAGAGGGATTCTCCCCTAGCCGCAGGCCATCCTTGGCCTTGTCGTGGCCCTAGGAAGGCCTTTAGCCATCTCACCCCCCATCATTGGCCCCTTTCTCCTTGGATTGCATCCTTATTGTTTCCCTTAGCCGTGGCATTATACGGCCTTCCTTCCTTTCATCCATCCCTTCCTTGGCCTCTTAGCTCTATTATTGGCCTATTTACCCTTCTTCTATCCCCCATTTAGCCATTATTCATTTATTGAGTTGGTTTGCATCATTATTTTATCTCTAAAAATTTGTTTTGCAACAATTTTGGAGCTAACATTGTGGTTGCAGGTAGCCAAGTGCATTAGAAGAAGCTTTAGGCACCTACAAGGCCATTAGGACTCTTGGTTTTCTCCCTAGTCCCTCTTTGTTGTCATTGTCCTCACTTATAATTCTGAAGCATTTTATGACAACAATATATTTAGGGCCTAAACACATTTAAGATAAGCCTAAATTCACTAATTCATCACCTAAGGCATTAAGAGTTAACCTTGAAGTCATATTGAATGCATACACGTGAATTTTTGTGAATTGTTGGGTAATTTCTAAACCTGATATGTTTTCTACAACCATCTAAATTCACCTACAACAATGATAAAATCAAATAAGAGTGGCATAATAATCAATTTTCAAGCATATTTATTCATTGAAATTAGTTGGGATTGCACTCCTTAGCATATATTGTCATTTCCTAAAGGTTGTCATAATAATTTGAGGTATGATATATACTGCATAAGGTATGAATTAAGCATATCAGTGGTGGAAAAAGTTGTTGGTCATCCAATTTCATTTGAAATTTGTTCCCTGCATCTTGCATACGTGTCTTCTAGTGGAATTGGGTGTTTTTATTACCGCTACAATCATAATTTTCTTGGCTACTCCATCTTGCATCTCATTGCATTTTTGCATCCATTTGAATATTACATTCTTGCATTAGCATTCACTATTTGCATTTGTATTGACATAAGTGCTCTAAAAGGTTAAATAGGATTGATGAATATATTGGCTAATTTCTCTATGAAATATCATTGGTGATCAAATCTCTTTTCCTCATTGATAGCTAATATTATTGTGACATTGTTTCTAAAATATTATCTCTAGTTGGTCATTGTTATCATTGGTTATTAGGCAAGTGAATACATTTATGTGGAATAATAAATTCTTGTGGATTTACAATATTATTCACTCTTAAATCACTTGTTTAATCATAATTAATATAAATCTTGAAATAATCTAATTGTGTTCATAGGGAATTCAATTTTTCTCTTGTATATCTAATAAACATTGTTGAAAGAAGCATTGAACTTGTCATTTCATGAGCAATAGTCTATTAGTAATATTGGCAGCATTTTCTGGCACCGTTTATTTTGAGCACTTTCTCTTGTGGTGAAGATTATCATTATTCACTGTTAAGTACTTCATTGTTCTAAATTGAAAATCATTGTAACTTTTCTTTAAGTAATTAAGAACCTCAACAACTTAACCTTAAGAGTAATCACTCACACTTTGCACTTGCATTTCAGGACTAGTCTTGCACTAATTAATGGACTACCAAGCATAAGTTTGGTTGATAGAAATATAGGACCACCTTTCTCACCCAACTTGCAAGGTCTAGACCCTCTTTAGTGGTTAACGTGGTGACCTTGCAGTCATCAAACCTATAGTCTCTACAACATCGGAGGCATTGGGTGGTTAGAACTCCATGGGAGGTATCATTAATTTAGCCTTTGCTATCTTACCCTGGGTTTCTCTCTCACAACTTACTCCGAAGACTAGATTCAAAATATTTGAGAGGAAGGATTCACCTAAGTAGGCATCTAATTTAAAATAAACCAAGATTCTACATTTCAGTTAGATTTTAGGTGTTACATTTCATGTAGGATAGTGAAACATCCTAAAGCAACAATTGTTCACTAGGTGGTTTGGTAATCAATTTATATTAAGCAATTATTTTGACTTCATTAAGGCGATGGTATCTCAAGATAATATAATATAATATCTAAACTTGCTAAATTAACCGAGCTGCTAGGCCATTCAGTTGTGTCTCTCGGACTTGTTGGTTTCCAACAGATCATTCATCTTCGCAATTGATAGGGACTACCCCCCATATCCTGTTGTAGGGAGACAACTATAATGGAGAGGACATGGATCGAAGTGACAGTCCCCACCCTTAGCGTTGTCGCAACTTTCCTATACAATTTGGGCGACTACATTTTTTGGTGTCATTTTTGGGGATAAGTTATCTTGTCCTTGACACTTCAATGATAGTTTTTCAATCTTTCATCTTCATCCTTCATCTTTTCATCTTTTCATTTAAGCCGACAATGCCACCATGGTTTTTGGCATCATTGTCGGGGATACAGTTTTATCTATCCCTAGTTTTCATGAAATCCTCTGATCATATCACCATTCTCATTATTTCTCTTTTCATTAACCCATCAAACGACACATTTCCTAGCGTGTTAACATCTCACAAATCTTCTCATCACTATGTTCACCATCACCTTTATATTTTCACCTTTAACTCCTAAAAATTTGGTTTAGTTTCTTGTTTGGGTGGCGTCTCCACTTATTCATCCATTCATAAGAGCTTATACCAGAAGAAATCCTGGTAGATTGGTTAAACGCGCTCCCAATCCTGAAAAAGTTCTAAGAGCTTAGTTAAATAAATTACATTATAGTAAGAATTTAATATTTCTAGGACAGGAAGCCCTCACTGATATCCACTTTCTATTCCTCGATCCCATCAGTTAGGACATTTCTAGTAAGCATTTAATATTTCTAGGACAAGAAGCCCTCCCTGATATCCACTTGTTATTCCTCAATCCCATCAGTCAGGATATCATGGAGTTTTATAGGCCTTGCAAATTTGCTAATATCCAGGGATATCCTCATGCTAGTTTGGATAAGATTCCTATGTTTCAAGGGAACAATGCAATCACAACAGACACTCATCTCAAAAAGTTCACATACTTCCTATTAAGACATGCTCATGTAACTTCATACAATCATGAAGATGTTAAGATGAATCTCTTTGTCCTTTCATTAGAAGATGATGCATTGCAATGGTTCTTAGACAAGCTTGATAACTCTTTCGATTCTTTGAAATCTATAATCAATTCTTTTAAGGGTAAATATGGGGACAAGAGAGAAGGAAGATATTTATTTAAATCCATCAATTGTATTAAGAAGAAAGAAAATTAAATAGTTGAATAATTCAATCAAATGTTAAATGGCATTATCAAAGAAATGACTAAGGACTATAAGCCTCTAGAAAAATGCATATTAGAACAATATCTTGAAGCACTTGTTGTTGATACATATTATGAAATAATACGTGCTAAACCAACCGATTTAGCTTTTTCTCAAGCGCCTATAGCCAAATAGTCAGAAAATGATAAGAAAGCATCTGGTAAATAAAAAATTCCTGATTTTTAAAGAGGTCCGGTGAAAGCTAATTGGAAAGAAATAAAGGAGGTAGAGCATGAACCAATTAAGGAATTAACTCAGGCGATTAAAGAAATGAGAATTGAGCATGCTAGAGAAATGAGTTCCATGCAGTCTAGGCTAATTCAAATGGAACGAAATCAAGCTCAAAATATTCAACCTAGAAATACTAATAACAATCGAATTAATAATAATTCATGGCCAAGAAGGAATCCTCCCAATGATTAAAGGCCTCCCACTCTACTTGTATCCACCAATGTCGTTGATCAACATATTTAATTTTGCAGACCCTATGGAGGATTGCATGAAGAGAGTTCATGTGCCATCGCTAGAACACTCCTAGATGAAGGAACCAATGAACAAATAAATAATGTCAATCGAAATTCTTCAGAGGAAATTCGTTGCAAATATATGATCCTCTCATCTTTCACCATCTATAATTTCAGTGATGAAAAGGATCCTCTCAAATAGATGTATGGTGAAACTCCATCTCATGAACAATTTCTAGAAATTGCTAGAAGTAAAGGTTACACTTATAAAAAAAAAGGAAAAGATTAGAATCAGAATAAGAAACAAGTTAAATCTAAAAGTTATCAATGAGAATTAAAAATTGATTGGGTTGCATAGATAAACAATGTTAAAATTTCTGTCCCAGTCGTAGAACTCTTGAAGATTCCTTCCCAAATAGGTGCATTTTTCAAGGCTTTAGGCATGGCTCAACAATATAAGACTGATGTGCACCAAAAAGATGAATAAATTAAGTTAAAGGATTTGAATTGTTACATTACGAATGAAGATCATGAACCTTTCTTCTTGAATTTAGAGGTTAATGATTGCTTGCTTCACAACTGTATGCTGGAGTTAGGGGCTTCAACCAATGTCATGACTAAGAAAGTCATGGACTGGTTAAACTTAAGAATTTCAAGGCCTTATCAAAATATTTTATCTATGGATTCAAAGAAAACTGAAGTCCTCGGCGTGGTTAAATACTTGCAAGTAGCCTTAGCAACTTACCCATATAAGCTTATCACCATGGACACAACAATCCTTGATGTGCTAGATGTATGGGGAATTCTTTTTTCAAGGAAATTTGTAGATGATTTATGAGGACGCATTCAGTTGGATTTGTCATATAATACTATCCCTGAAACAACAGGTGGTATGGTCAAGTTTTACATAGAAGTAGAAAGAAGATATCATGGTGAAAATCCAAAGAGGCCTGACAATCATGAGGAACTTGAACCATAGGGTCATCCTTAAGAGTATAATGCAGTTGTGACTGAATTATTGTAGCCTATCCATAATTTTTATTCATCTCATCTTCCAAACAAGAAAATAATAAGGCTTGAATTTGACAGAGCTATACAACGGAGTGATCAGAATCTTCATCAACATAAAAGGGTTTGAATTCAACAAGGGACATCTGACAAGCAGCCTATCAACCTACCTGTAAGCAAGCAGGTGTCCCAGATTGTGCCATAGGGATGACATATGACGCCATAGGGCATCATATGTATTGTTTTTATAACCTTACACCCTTAAATAGGATTTTATTGATGTCATTAGTTAGTTCTTTTCATGCATTTACATTTTAAGTCTTTACGTTTTTATATGTTAGAATAGGTTTTTTCAATTCTAGTAGATGTTTTATGTATACATGATTATTTTGATTTTTCAGTGGATATCTATATGATGGAATTTCATTTTCTTGGATACAAGATTATGTATTCTCACATTCCTTCAACGAAACAAAATTTCCCCATATGGATCCATATGTTGACCACACTTTGTCAACATTATAAGGAACTAGAGTAGTAATAAGTGGAGAAAAAATGTTAGAGATCAAATTTATCATCCAACATAAATATGTCATTGTAAACCAAATTTCCGCAAGTTTTATTATAAATTATGCTAGTATGACCATTTAATTATGTAAACCTTTTATTTTTGCAAAGGATTTCATCCTAGAAAGTTTTTTGACCTCCTTGAATTATGTGTGTTTGTAAACACGCCTAATCAACATAGTTTTTCTTCCAGCTATAACCCTAAAGCTAGGGTGGAATTCATTGACAAGGTCTTAGGTGAGTCCTAGTGTTATATCGAGTGTAGTATAAAAGTGTGTTTGGGAATAATTTTAGTGCATGGTCCCTCTTAGTCAGACACCATGGCTAAATTATTTTATTACTAACACACTTGGTTTCATACTAGATCATATTGTGTTGCAAAATTGGGTAAATTATTGAGGGTCTGGTGTAAATGTGTATTTCCCCTTCTAAGGGATGAATTTGTAATTATTTGATGTAAAAATATTTTAGTGCATGGTACCTCACAGTTAGACACCATGGCTAAAATATTTTAGGGTGAAAAAAATTATTAAATCCCCTCTAGAGTCAATTAATTAATTTTTGTCGCTAAATTAAATTAAAATCCTAAGCCATAAAATTAATTAATTTCGAGTCAAAAATAATTATAAAGAAATTAATTTCTCTCCAAGTGGAAAATAATCAAAAAATCGTGGGTAAAAAAGAAGTCAATTTTTGGAGGTCCTCCACCAAGGGAAAAATGGATATTTTAAGAAAATTTGAGCCCTTTGACCTTGCTAGTTAAGTCAAAGTCAAAATTTTGAGGAAATTAATCCAAAATATTATTTTTTGGATCAATTAAAACTGGTTTTTAAGAAAAATCAAATTTTCCGCAGAATTAAAAAATTGATTGTGGAGATTAAAATATGATCAAGTTGTTTTCGACACTCAAGATTATTTTGATGAGGATCAAGCCAACTAGCCATTATTTTCCACTTGGAGGGGTTTTCTCTATATAAGGAAGCTATTGAGCTTTTATTTCAAATAGGATCTTTGGATGAGCTACTTCTATGCTAGGAACATTTTTTATCATTATAGAAAGACTTTGGGGTTGTGTTCATGGCGTTATTCTATATGTTGATCTGTGGTATGTGTTAGCTATGTGTTATCTACATTGAGCTAAATAATTTTCAAATTATTATTTCATTTTTCGACGATAAGAAAATTCTATTGGTATGATTTATCTTAGGTGATCTGATTCACCATATGATCTAATAGTTTTATCTTGAGAAAATTATAGAAATTTACATGTATGCTAACCCTTGGGCTCCAAGTTCACAGATTGTGGGGAAGAGTCGACCTTGTTTGGGCTCTAAGATTTCATTGTGGTAAACTATTTTGAAAAAGGGTTTTGGCCAATCTATCTTTAAAAATTATTCATCCATTACCATTTATTTAAAAAAAAAAAATCAAAATTATTATTTGATCCTGGGCTAAAAAGAATTAACATGCTAATGAGTGCTTGTAATTTTATGGTGTAAATATTGTACATTTGAAACACTTGGGGTTTTGGCGTCTTGGAAATTTTGTATATATATTTGGGTTTGTAATTCTTTTGATTCATTTGTGCAGGTGATTCCTCAAGAGATAAAATTTATGTGAGGCTGTGTAGTTGAAGATCATGGGGGATTTTGAGAAAGATCTAGGCCTAGGAAGGCAATATCTAGTCTCCAGCTACCCTCCAAGCTCAATTCTCAAGAATGCAATTACTTTTAGAAGTTTTTTGTGGTTTTGTAGGGGTTTCGATTTTTTTTAAGGCCTATAGGCCTTACTGTCTGTCGTACTACCCTAGCCGTAAGCCCTATGTTAGCAATATATAAATTTTATGCAAGCTCATGAGCACTTCCAAGTAATTTTGTAGTGCCAACAAAGCTATCAATTTCGTAGCAATCTTGACTAGGTTATCTCATATCGCCAATGTGCTCCCATGAAAAAAAGTTGGCATTTGGGAAAAAATGTACTGGTTTGGGAAAATAAAAAGAAATTGGCTTTTAAAGACAATTTGGTATCAGGGGTTTTGACAGGGTTATTGGTTATGTTTTTTGGGAAAATAAAAATAAATTGGCTTTTGAAGCCAATTTGGTATTGTGTGTTTTGACAGGGTTATTAGTTATTTTTTCAGAAAAAAATGGTGGGACCGAGTTCCAATATCCAGTAAAGTTTAAAAATATAAACTCAAGCTAACATACAAGTTTGAGCCCAGCACTCTAATTGAGTGCTCAACATAAGCCACACATGATATCGAAAGAAGGAGCCCACAAGGGTCTATTTCTTTTCACTACGCGTCGAAATAGTTTATGGGCACTCTTGTATATAAAGTGATAAGGGATAGATCTCATGATGAATGTGAGATTAAAAATAAAAAAAAAAAAAAAAAAAATAAATAAATAAATAAATTATTGATTAATCCACTATGTGTAAAGACCAACACTACATGTTCAAATTTTGAGGTTTTAATTGCCAAGTGCAAGCTTATTCATTTGTATGAGAAACAACTTGAAAGGCCATGATATCATTGGAGTGTTGACACCAACACACACAGGGTTCTATCGCCATAACATGCTGCAAGACCAGATTATTGATTGCACGTGTAATTTTTCAAGCCCTCATGCACCCATATGTCATTAAATTCAAATGTTGAGGAGGATTAAATGCTCTGGAAGGAAAAATCACCACAGATATGGCACTTCCAGTGGTGAAAATACATGTTTTGTGCCTTTCAAATTACATATATCTTCTGCTCTTTAATGGGTTTATGTGCTTTGTTTCAACACCAATTTTAGGTAGAGTATCTATACTTATTGTTGTTGTGCTTTTGTATGGACAAATGGGATGCATTAGATCAAGTAGTAGTGCACAGGGCTTAAAAAAAGAAGCATTGTAGAAGATGTTCTTGGAAATATCAATGATTACCAATTGTTTTTCCATTTACAACAACCAAGGTCAAGCCATAATTCCAAATAGACACAAAATCCTGTCAACACCAAGAAAAACACAAAAATTACTCAAGTGCCAAGAATTCAAAACAAAATTAAACAATCTTGATTTTTTGCTAGCTACTATGTTTTCATTTCACTTTGTTTGTGTTTTCCTCAGAGGCTTTCGAGCTTGATCGTGTGACCAATAAGAGCCCCTATCATTCACAAAGTTTTTGGGCCAAACAAGGTGATAAGGTAGTTGGTGCTCCATCTTTTGGGTTTTCAAGCTCAAGCCTTTATATTGAAAGAGACAACCTTTTCTCAAATGCTTAGATTTTTAGCTATTGGGGAATGAAGTTATTGGATTTGCTTTTACTAGTTATTTTATGGACTCATTGGAAGTTAATTCTCTGGGTGTGAGTGCTACATTTAATAGTTGATATAATTTCCTCGGTAGGATCCTTATAGATATGGATAATGTCACAACTATAGGTAGTGAAATGAATATATTTCTGTAAAAATTGTTTGCCATTTTGTGAATGATATGCCCCAAGCAATTGTAGAGAATGAACCTATGTCTTTCAATTGAAGGATTGGTAAAAATCCTTGGGAGATAGACATGATATGCTAGGCATGGAATTAAGAGTTAAGAGATTAGATCCATCATAGAAAGACATCAAGATAGCCAGGAATGGGCAGAGTTGAGATGGAGAGCTCAAGGAGAAACCAAAGAAGAAGAAACCTGTTATGTAAAGAAAGAAAAACAACATAAGGTTATAAGAAAAAAGAGTCCCCTTCCATAAAGGAATTATATTGATGGTTGTTTATCCTATGTTATTCTCCTTGGATATTTCATTACTTTCCAATTTAATCCAGGAAGAAAGAACCTTTTTGGCAACAATTGTTCTAAGTGAGATGGTTTTTTTAACCTAAAACTGTGTGAAACACACAGTTAGTAAAGGTAACTCAAATTCAGTAAGTGAAGACTGCATGTAAAATCCTGTGGTGGAGTATTTTCGACCATAAAATCAATAGTCAGATTGTCAAATCCTAGATTTTAAGAATACAGGTGGCATTTTGAATGCATTGGCAGCAATTGAGTATATTTAGGCATAAGATTTGTGAACAAAGGGATAAGCGACAAAGCTTCAAGGCATAAAATCAGGTGAAAATTCAATCCCAGATTCTAGGCACAAACTCAGCATTCAGGGGCATCCAAAGATCACAAGTGGCAGATATGATAAGATTTGACACCAACAACATTCAACAACACTGATTTGAAGGAATGAAATCCAAATAAAATTGACCAGCAACCTCAATTATTCGAGGCTATTTTGCAACTGTTTTCATCTTTGGTGTTATTTTTATTTATTATTTGATTTTTATTATCAATTTAAGGATTTGTTTTGATTTTGATTTTGCAAAAAACATTTACACCTAGAAAAGGCCTTGTAATTTGCCTTTAAATTCCAAGAATTGTAATAGATCAAGGTTTGGACTTGAGGACTCCTTAAGGGCCTATTATATAAGTGTTATTTTTTCTGAAAATTAATCAAAACTTCCTAGATCAGAAGTACCAGGATTTTGGCCTCAAAGATTTATGTGACGATGCTTTTCCAGTCTATGTTCTTTCATGTGATTTTTTTCCATTCATAGTAAATTTCATATTATGTTTTTCTTCAGTATCTGATTAAGGGTAAATATTTCAGAATTCTTCCAAGTCAGATGCTCTGAAATATAGTAATCAATACTTTCAACCTATCCTTCGAAAGCTACTTTAGAATTCACCCTTGCTAGGTGCTCTACTATAGTGGATGTTTATCTCCATTCAACCTTAAGCTTGATATGATTTTATGTCTAAGAAAGTGTTTTCTACCTTGCCTTTGATTAGCCTTTGATCTATTAATCAAGTATCCAATAAAATTTTGGTGAAATTTCAGACTTTGACTCCATCACTTATTGGACTGTCTCTCTTGCCCAGCCAAACCGGTTTTACAACACCACTCAAATAAATACCTAACCATTGTTTCTAGTACACAACCAGTTGTTGAAGTGGCACTGAGTGATTGAGTTGTAAGAGAGATCCCTCTCTAGGTCGGATGGGCTAGCATCCAACCTACAAGTTGTGTTCAAAGGTTACCTCAAATATTTCCTTTCACAAGTAGGATAATTTTGAGTGATGACACCCTAAAGGGATTCTCTATCCCTCGACCTACTTCCTCTCCTTGGTCACAACCTTTTTAAGGTTGGCCATAGCCTTTTAAGGCCCTTGACCTAGGGTTGCAACCCCTTAGGGGGCTTTCCCTTTAGATGCTATCCTTTTAGGCTTAAAATCAACCAATTTAGGGCCCTTGTCCCCCTCTCCAAGATCTCGTCCCCCTCTCTTCCCTTTTCCACATTACTTACAGGGATTCTTCCCTAGTCGCAAGCCGTATTTGGCCTTTTTGTGGCTCTAGGAAGGCCTCTGGCCCTCTCGTCCCCCCTCATTGGCCCCTTTCTCCTTGGATGACAACCCTATTGGGCTTGTTTCCCTTAGTTAAGGCCTTCTAGTGCCTTCTTTCCCCTCATCCATCCCTTCCTTGGCTTGTTAGCCCTATCGTTGACCTATTTTCTCTTCTTCTAGCCCCCATTCAACCGTTATTCAGTCATTGAGTTGCTTTGCATCCGTATTTTATCACTAGAAATTTGTTTTTCCATGATTTTGGAGCTAACATTGTGGTTGCAGGTAGTCAAGTGCATTATAAGAAGCTCTAGGCATCTACAAGGGCATTAAGTCTCTTACTTTGCTCGCTAATCCCTCTTTGTCATCACTATCCTCATTTATAATTCTAAAGAATTTTATGACAACAATATATTCAAGGCCTAAACACATCTAATATAGGCCTAAATTCACTAATTCATCACCTAAGGCATTAAGAGTTAATTTTTAAGCCAGATTGAATGCATAGAAGTGAATATTTTTGGACTATTGGGTAATTTCCACATATGATATGTTTGCTACAACCATCTAAATTCACCTAAAACAATGATAAAATCACCCACTAGTGGCATATTAATCAACTTGAAAGCATATTTCTTCATTGACATATCATTGGCATTAATTGTGCTTGCACTCCTTAGCATATATTGTCATTTCCTAAAGGTTGTCATAATAATTTGAGGTTTGATATATACTGCATAAGGTCTGAATGAAGCATAGAAATGGTGGAAAAAGTTGTTGGTCATCCAATTTCATTTGAAATTTGTTCCTTCCATCTTGTATAAGTGTCTTCTAGTGGAATTGGGTATTTTTTTTTTTTTTTTGGACATAAACGGTTATGTGATATTAATATTCATCTTGGCCTGAATGCCAGAAATCTGATTACATTGAGGATGTCTAAATCCTGATGCATCTTACTGCTAATATTGAAAATGCAGCCGAAGCTTGCAAACTTCTTCCATGACAGACAATCTAAAAATTCGATTTCAAAGATTTTCCCTAACTTAAAGATACAAACAAATTTATTTAAGAGCCAACAGTTTAACATGACCATGGACAGCTTATGGGATAGGTTCCCAAGATTCTTCCGCGTCTTTCATCTTGACCCCGACAGAGAGGAGGGTAGCTTTATTGGCTTCAATTTCCGCCTGTTTATTGTGAGTTCTCAGCACATGGTAGTAATTCAGCTTCTGAAAAGCGTTTTCCATACCCTTAATTCTGGATATCAGCCTTGCTAGTTTGAGATCCGAGGCTGGGGAGTTGGAAACCATTGCGTTTATAATGATCTGGGAATCCCCTATGACATTAGCTTCACTTATATTTAAATCTTTGAGGATCTTGAGGCCTTGGTAGAGGGCCAAAGCTTCAGCTTGAACGTTGGATGAGAATCCAAGCCCCCAAGCGAAGGTATGGATTTTTTCCCCAATTGGACTTACAACAACACCTCCAGCACCAGCTTTGCCTGGATTGCCCTTTGTTGCCCCATCAAAAAAGAGAGAGTGCCTTGAATGTGAATTGAGCCAGTCTTGAAGGTCAGTTTCGGACTTCCTTATTTGCCAGTCTTTGAGAGGAGGGACGTTTCTAACTGCTGATTGAAATTGCAAGTCAAGGGAAGATCCCCAAGCAATGTCCTGTTGGCTGAGATTGGAATCATCTTTTATATCATTCAAGCACTCCTTTAGATGACATTTAATCTTGATTTCTAAGACCTTGTGATTCTGTTTAATATTTCTGAAGATTCTTCTGTTTCTTTCTAGCCAGATCTGCCAACAAATAACCTTAGGAAGGACAGCCCATGCGGATTTAATTAGCTGATTTTTAGAAGGGGGGCCAGGATATCTAATTGCCCAATTAGAAAAGATATCAGCAGTGGAACGAGGGAGCAAAAAGTTGGGATCCAAATTGTGAATGAAGGAGGACCAGATCTGCTTAGAGAACTTGCATTCGAGGACTAGGTGGGCAGCAGTCTCTGCATTTTCATTGCACAACGAGCAGATGGAGGGACCATAGAACCCTTTTTTCTGCAAGATGTCATACGTAAGGATCCTTCCGTGGCAAAGGAGCCAAGCAAAGAAGTCGAATTTGGGCCATGAAGGAAAACGCCAGACCCCCTGCCAAGGTTCAGGGTCAGGAGGGACGTAAGGCCTCTCTTTCAGCTTGTCATATCCCATGGAGACAGTGTAACCTTTGGAATTCGGCCCCCAGCCTTTCACATCTTTTTTCCTCATGCGCGTGGGTGCCAAGCCATGGAGGAGGTCTAGCAGCGTGGACCATTCGAGTGTCAGGTGAGCCGGCACCTCAATTCGTTTCCACCCTGCCCAGGCAGAGTCTTTCCAAAGAGAAATATCCCACAACGAACACAGCCCCTCTCTATCCATCCAGCAACGCAGCGCTCTAATGGAGGCTCTGTCTTCAATTGGGTCTGTTGTACATATTCATCCCTGCCGTAGCCTAAAACCCCATGACCCTGCTGGACGCTATTATCTCCGCCCGAAAACCTGCATCGCAATAGTTCAAAATTCAAATTTAAACAATCGGGCCGATCCTTTAAGATCTTAGCTCCCTCCTGCTTCGGCCTCCATATGACCCAGGTCAGAGAACCACAATCTAAACCAAGAAGGGGCCTGTTGTTTTAACAATCGGACGCAATATTGGCCATCCGATCTAGCTCAGATCAACGGTGTGGCAATTAACATCTATGGTGGGTCCGCGCGCAGTCGATCGGCGGTTTTCATGTCTCCATCACTTTATTTCCCTCCGATGCGAGCACAGCCATCGATCTTGTTTCAAGATCGAGCGGTCCTGGGTTGATCACAGCCCTGTTTTCAATCGCAATCGGAACATAAAAGATGTGCCACTCCCGCTTTACCCACTCTGCTTTCTGATTCCGATTGTCGATTCGGGTCCCACCTCCTGTGGTCGTGTCATCATGATTCACAAGTGTACTCTGCATTCTTCCTCCACCATTCATGTGTCTTGATGACGTGTCATGGTTTATGAATCCTTAGCCCATTTATTCATTGTCGCCCCATTGTTTTCTGCCTCGTCACTCTCCGATTCTTCATTGTGTTCATGTGTTTCCTGTCACCCGGCATCCTCTCAAATGTCTCGTCTAAAATGTATTACCGACTTCATGGCCGCTGTTGTAACCACACTCCATATAGCCGAGTCGTTTTTCTCTAATGATTGGCGGGTTTTGCAGGTTTTCATTTAGCCTTGTTGGCGCTTTAGCTTTCCGCCTCCACTGAAAAATCCAGAGCATAACAAAGGACAGATCATACTGGCAGCAATTACAGGAAGGAGCCGAGGGTAGGTGGGAGAGATGACCACCATTAAAGAAGACAGGGATGTGAACTCTCAGAACTCTCCAGATGCGTCCACCCCGCATTAAAGATCCAGGATTCAAATCCATAGCCGGAAGCCGAGAGTACAGTACTTAAATCCAGATTGTTCCAAATCTCTTACGACAGCAGATTTTCTTTCAGCCGCGGGCAAAAAATTATATATATTTTATTTCTCCCATCTTGTATATAAGGAGATTTTATCTCCCCAACATTTATTTCTTGAACAGGCTGTTCAGTACCGTCATTTATAGCCATTCATTCATAAGAGAAGGCGTGAATGTTTTCCGCCATGTTATTGAAATTGAGTCATTAATTGTGCCTCGTCTCCCTCCTCCTCTGGAAGTTTCTGTCTTCTCTATAAATACTCAAAAATAAGACATTGTATAGGTTCCAGATTTCTGTCAACAAACTGTGCAGCGAGAAGACTACTGTATTCATCTTGTAACATTTCTGTATGAAGTTTCAGAGCCCGTAGGGTCTCAGTGAGGAGGGGTTATGACTGTATTGAGGATTCTGGTCTTTGGTATCTCACAGTATGTAAATTTTCTTATGTGTTAATATATCATCTCTTTTCATGCAAGTCTTCTTCTTGTATCATGTTCTAGAATGCGAGTGGCTCACTAGTTTGCAGTAAGGATTCATCTTAAGTGGTGCCCTTTCTGGAATTAGTCAAGCGCTTTAAATAGGCCTAGAAGTGATATGATGTTCCATGTTCACTCTTTCATATTTTCTGCTATATTAGTGGCTTAAGGATTCGTAAATCGGTGCGCCCTTCTACCAGTAATATCTTCTTATGTTTCCTCATTGCACTCACTTCCTGATATTTGATTTCTGTGATATATTATTTGAATCGGCCCTCTTTACAGTAAGCGGTCTCTTAACTGTCTGATGCTTTCATGCTGAAGTTTTACATGATGTTCCTACATTATTCTTATCTGTGTGTCAGTTTCTGAAAGAGATTGGTCTCATTCAAATTTAGTTTCCTTGTTTCAAACAAGAGATAGTAGGTGAGCCCCTTGGACTGACAACCCAAACTATAAAGGCCTCCTTGCTATATTAAGATGTCCTAGGCACTGGTCTATGGAAACTCTAGGATGTCTCTAGGGGGGTGACAAAATCATCCACAACATCTTTCTGGCGCCGTTGCCGGGGAACGAATTCAAGAATATCAGTTTCCCTGGGTTTTCGAAAAATTGTTTTCACTCTCTAATCATGTGACCACAGAGAGGTGAAGAGTTGCAGATTTCTCACCTTGGCGACTCCACTAGTCTTTATTTGATAAATTTTATTGGAAGTCCTGGCTCCTCGTAAGCCGCATTTGAGTTCAGATACAACTCAACTGAAAACACCCTACGTGTCTGACCCAGAGAAAATTATTCATAAAAGAGTTTGGAAGGAGAGGAAGTCAGCTCGTGCTGAAAACTCTGCTGAAAACCCTGAATATTCCATTGAAGATTATTCGCCTTCTTCTTCTCAAGAAATCTCAGTAGAAAATCCCGACTCCGCTGTTGTTTATTTGATAAATCTATTTGCAGTCCCGATTCTGCTGGGGAAGAAACAATAGCCTTGATTTGGAAAATCACTGTGGTGGACAGTAAGATCTTAAACCATCCACCTGGCGACTCCACAGTCCCTGAATAATTAAAAGACCCCACTGGTGGAAGACTCTGAGTAGCTTGCAAAATGCATCCGAATTTTATAGCAGAGTGTAGAGATGAAATGTCACGTGGCTTAGCAAAAATGGAAGTGGAGGACCTTCCACGGATTACCCTTCTCATCCCAGGTTGCACGCCCGTGCTTAAGAAAATCCTTCTAAGAGTGATGATTGAAAGATATGAAGCTGAGATCAAACTCTTGCAATCACAAAAACAAACCCAAGACGTGGATAATGAGCAAGACATGTATGATGCTTCAAAACCTATGAAAGATAAGGAAGAAAGTGATCAGAAACCGCCTGATTGCTTACCTACATCTTGTATTATGCTGATCAAAGAGTATCACAATCTAATAGCAATGGAAAATAGGGAGCGCTGCCTTGAGGAAATGAGAGACCACATAGAAGAGGCAAAATCTGATGTGGAAGAGGAGGTTCAAGAAGACATACTGCCTCCAAATCAGCTAGTACAAGAAAAGGAGAGCTGCTGCTCTTCTGCACAAAGGAACACAAAGCAATCATCCCCTTTGACAGAAGATGAGGTTGATCAGGAATTAAATCAGCAGTTCACCTCAGAAGTCTTTTACAGAACATATTCCCTTGCTCACTCGTCCATTGAGTTTGATAACTCGGATCCAGAAAGCTCCTCTGAGAATCAAGATGAAGGAGGACCTGCTGAGAATCCAACAGGTTTGATTGGTGACATTGCTTATGATTGTGACTTTCCTAGTTATGATTTATTTGATGATGATTGTTTCCAGAGAGAAGCTGAGTCTGCAGAACCATCATCAGTAGACCCATGGGAGGAAAGTCAGGGCCGGCAATCTCAGAATAGTAATGAAACCAGTCAGCCCATCTATGATACGTATGAGGAGAGCCATGATAGTATAATAACAGATGAAGATTCCTTGGATCCTCATTTTTCTTTAACACAGACCATCAGCGAGACTGGAAGCCAACAGCTTTCCTTTTCAAGAAAGGAGGAAGGAAACTCGGGAGAAGACTTTAATCCGTGGAACGAAGAAATCAGGTTGCTGGATATTATGTTGAAAAAATATGATTCAATACAGGAAGGAGGGGAGGAGAGCCAAGAAGAGATTCTTGAGCAAGATGAAAACAACGAGCTTTCTCTTGAAAAGGAGGAAATAATGGAGCAAGCCCCTGCTCAAGAATTCAAGGACCCTTTCATAGAGCTCAGCACAGCAGAGCAGAATATACCAGAGCTTCAAAAGGACTCAGCTCCAATATATGATGAGTTCTCCAGTTCGGAAAATGAAGAAAATGAGGGCGATTCTCTTTCTCAAGAGAGACTTGTTCTTAATCCAGTGGAAGGAAAAGAAATCCTGGTTGGAGCCTGCTTGCCTAATATACACGACCAGGTATCATCTCATGATCCTCATGTGCATTTCTTGCAAATATTTGAACAAGGATCAAGGGTCTTTTTTAGCAGCAGGTTGACAGCAGAAGGAAGATTTTTTGAAGCTGCTATCCAAGAACAAGAGGAAGAGACCCCACTGCCTTTCAAAATACAAGTAGAAGGTGATCAGGCTTACGAGAGCCATATTGAAGATGCAGTGGGAAGTGCAAAAATCAAAGCTGCCCAGGATGAAGACAGCAGTGGGCAAAGTAACTTCCAGACAAAGGAAAGGTTGGACATAGAGATTGACAGCATCGAAAGACTGATGCTGAAGGTGCCTCAGAAACAGCAGATAACACCAAGAAAGCAAAGAAAGTTTGGCCATGGAAAAACCAGAACAGAATGTGAAAGCATAGCTGGAGCCAAATTACAGAACAAAATATGGAAACATAGAAGGGCACAATTGAATAATAATGCAACTAATGGACACCAGCAAAGCAGAGTATGGGACCCAGGAGGCCAAGACAGCCTAGTGTATTATATTGTACATTAGTTTTCTTTTGTTTTATCATTCTGTTAATAAGGAATGGGTGCTAATGATTTTTGAAGAAAACGCAAGGGGAATTGAAAAATAAGATGAAATATTTAATGGTCTGCATGTTCTCGACATGTCCGAGGACGAACATGTCGTCCCCAGATGGAGCCGATGTTGTACATATTCATCCCTGCCGTAGCCTAAAACCCCATGACCCTGCTGGACGCTATTATCTCCGCCCGAAAACCTGCATCGCAATAGTTCAAAATTCAAATTTAAACAATCGGGCCGATCCTTTAAGATCTTAGCTCCCTCCTGCTTCGGCCTCCATATGACCCAGGTCAGAGAACCACAATCTAAACCAAGAAGGGGCCTGCTGTTTTAACAATCGGACGCAATATTGGCCATCCGATCTAGCTCAAATCGACGGTGCGGCAATTAACATCTATGGTGGGTCCGGGCGCAGTCGATCGGCGGTTTTCATGTCTCCATCACTTTATTTCCCTCCGATGCGAGCACAGCCATCGATCTTGTTTCAAGATCGAGCGGTCCTGGGTTGATCGCAGCCCTGTTTTCAATCGCAATCGGAACATAAAATATGTGCCACTCCCGCTTTCCCCACTCTGCTTTCCGATTCCGATTTTTGATTCGGGTCCCACCTCTTGTGGTCGTGTCATCATGATTCACAAGTGTACGCTGCATTCTTCCTCCACCATTCGTGTGTCTTGATGACGTGTCATGGTTTATGAATCCTTAGCCCGTTTATTCATTGTCGCCCCATTGTTTTCTGCCTTGTCACTCTCCGATTCTTCATTGTGTTCATGTGTTTCCTGTCACCCAACATCCTCTCAAATGTCTCGTCTAAAATGTATTACCGACTTCATGGCCGCTATTGTAACCACACTCCATATCGCCGAGTCGTTTTTCTCTAATGATTGGCGGGTTTTGCAGGTTTTCATTTAGCCTTGTTGGCGCTTTAGCTTTCCGCCTCCACTGAAAAATCCAGAGCATAACAAAGGACAGATCATACTGGCAGCAATTACAGGAAGGAGCCGAGGGTAGGTGGGAGAGATGACCACCATTAAAGAAGATAGGGATGTGAACTCTCAGAACTCTCCAGATGCGTCCGCCCCGCATTAAAGATCCAGGATTCAAATCCATAGCCGGAAGCCGAGAGTACAGTACTTAAATCCAGATTGTTCCAAATCTCTTACGGCAGCAGATTTTCTTTCAGCCGCGGGCAACAAATTGTATATATTTTATTTCTCCCATCTTGTATATAAGGAGATTTTATCTCCCCAGCATTTATTTCTTGAACAGGCTGTTCAGTACCGTCATTTATAGCCAGTCATTCATAAGAGAAGGCGTGAATGTTTTCCGCCATGTTATTGAAATTGAGTCATTAATTGTGCCTCGTCTCCCTCCTCCTCTGGAAGTTTCTGTCTTCTCTATAAATACTCAAAAATAAGACATTGTATAGGTTCCAGATTTCTGTCAGCGAACTGTGCAGCGAGAAGACTACTGTATTCATCTTGTAACATTTCTGTATGAAGTTTCAGAGCCCGTAGGGTCTCAGTGAGGAGGGGTTATGACTGTATCGAGGATTCTGATCTTTGGTATATTACAGTATGTAACTTTTCTTATGTGTTAATACATCATCCTTTTTCATGCAAATTTTCCTCTTGTATCATGTTCTAGAATGCGAGTGGCTCACTAGTTTGCAGTAAGGATTCATCTTAAGTGGTGCCCTTTCTGGAATTAGTCAAGCGCTTTAAATAGGCCTAGAAGTGATATGCTGTTCCATGTTCACTCTTTTCATAATTTCTGCTATATTAGTGGCTTAAGGATTCGTAAATTGGTGCGCCCTTCTGCCAGTAATATCTTCTTATGTTTCCTCACTGCCTGCACTTCCTAATTTTTGATTTCTGTGATATACTATTTGAATCGGCCCTCTTTACAGTAAGCGGTCTCTTAACTGTCTGATACTTTCATGCTGGAGTTTTACATGATGTCTTTACATTACTCCTATCCTTGTATCAGCCTCTGAGAGAGAAATTGGACCAATTCAATCTAATTTCCTTGTTTAGAACAAGAGATAGTAGGTGAGTCCCTTGGACTGACAACCCAAACTATAAAGGACTTCTTGCTATATTAAGATGTCCTAGGCACTGGTCTATGGCAACTCTAGGCTGTCCCTAGGGGGGTGACAAAATCATCCACAACAATGACCTCTTCACCAATGGAAGGAAAAATCATTCTCGAGCAAAGAACCATATAAAAACGGTAGTCGAATGTAGGAGCTCGATGACTTAATATCCTGTCTTCTATGTCATTCTTTGAAACTGCATCGGAAAGGCAAGTGAGCGTGCATTTGAAGAAATGCGTGTCATCACCTCGGTACTAGTATCATAGTGGAGAGGTAACTAGAAGTAGAACAAAAATGCTTTAGAATGAGTCACAAAACTGAGAGAATAGATGATGAATTCTGATCAACTCTACCACTTCGCGGCTTCTCTAGTGAGCATTTCGTGAGGGACTGAAGGCAAATGGAGTCATCGTGATCAGAATGAATTAGATGAACACCACATGAAAGGAGCGAAAACAAGATTGTAGGGTTCTCTCTAGTGCTTCCTAAAACTTAGGAATGTTGGACGAAAGTTTAGTAGCATAGCTAGCCATCATCGATAGGGCTTAATTAATCCTGCGCTCAAATAGGCGAAAGGCTTAAACCTACCACAAAGGTAGAAAAGGAGCTCATGGAACGGTTCAAGAGAGTTCCATTAGTAACGGCTCTAGCATAGGCTAGGCAGTCACTAGCTTGAGGACCTACGACCCGTGCTGATGCCTAACATGATGATGCATGAGGGTGAGGGGAACGCAGGTTCAGAATCAAAGGAAGAACTCATGAAATAGAATCAAAGTTGGTATGGGAGACTCGACAGAGACTAACTGTAGATCTCACACGGCAGAGTCGGTCTTCGTAATGAAATAAAAGGTGAAGGCTCTTGGCTTCTCCCAGAGAAAAACGCCTTTGGGGAGAAATGATTACAAGTCACAAATGACATGAAAATGTTGAAAGAGTGATAAACAAAGGCTTATGAGCGATTAATTAATTACGATGTTTATGTCTTTTATTGGTGGTGTAAACCAAGCTGTCTTCGCTTTAGGTGTGAGTGTTTGAAACGTGGTTAATTTTAATTAAGTCATACGCTAACATAAAAGAAAAAGAAGAAAACATTAAAGTATTGAAAAATAAAAACTGAAAATGACAAAGCAAATAAGAAAACCAATCATGCATAATCGCAACCCAAAATAAAGCCTGCCAAACAACTAGTCTAAAAGTGAAAAATGACTCAAAACACACAAGATGAATAAAACATATAAGGTCTACTGGACATGGATATAATGATTGAGCAGCGCTGAAATGATGCACAGACAAGAAATTGGAGGGGAACACCTAGCAATTTGGAGGTGAAGGGTTAAACCATGAAGCAAGGGTACCCTATGGGAAAGTACCAAAAAAACTCATATGATGTTTTTGATAGAACAATAACTCATCGAGGCGCCAAAGAAGGATGGATCAGACCTGAAACAGTAGCTAAATGTGTTGCAAATCTCGCGACTACCTACTCCGTATTGACAAATTGAGCATGTCTATGCTTAAGATGGGCTCAGATAGAGTCAAAAATCAAAATTGTGTTTTATCTGAACCCAGGTAGACATATAAAAACTTCAGAAAAAATTTCTGCCTGCAGAGTAATTTAACTCGTAGGCTATGAATGCTACAGTCAGATAGGTGTGACTTTATCATAAGTCGTAGTATTTGCTCAAAAAGGTGAGTTCTTGTTCCTGAATCTCGAGAACTAGGGTTGTAGAAAACTTTTCGCCTCCAGCAGCGTCCACACATGTTACAACACCTAGTGTCGCCATTGGTTAGCACAAATGTAGTAATTAAAAATACAAAGGAGTTGTCATTTGTTAAAGCTAAAATTATTAATGCAAGTGTTGAAAAGAGCATTCTTTAGCGTAGTATGTGACAAACAACCCTAACAACGTAAATGGTTGCTTAACCCTTTAGATCTGCAATTGATAGTTAGAACAAATGTTGCAAAAAACCACATCTAGTGAGTAAAAGAAGTTAAACAGAGAAAAGAAATAATAATTTCTCCATGCATCCAATGGACGAGAGACAGGATTTAAAGAATTTTGAATATATTATAACACTCTAGGAAGGGAACAAATAATAGTGTACAGGGTGCTCCTCAATGTGATGTCGAAAGGTTTTCCTAATGCTTCGTATCCAGTGCTCTCTCACAGTGGTGCGAAAACTCCAAAATGTGTGGAACTCTATGGGAGCTCAAGAAGAAAGAAAATAGTAGTGGCAATGAGAATGATCAAAGACTTTAGCAATGAAAATGATCAAAGCGAAGAGTGAATGAAAACTCTCTATTTATAACAAAATATTGAGTTATCCTAGATATGATGAATAATAAAAATACTATTAACCAAGATCAGATCTGCAACGCTATGAATATTTTATTATATTTTGCAGAAAAAAATATTTTAAATTTTAAGTTAAATATTTTTATTTAGAAATAATAAAAAAATAAATTATTTATTTATAATTCCAAGAACGTTGTTAACAAATAATTAACAAAATAATTATTTTGATAATTATTCCTAGGTGATTTAGTCAAATTTAAATGGCAATAATAATCAAAATAATGATTTAATTAATTATTCTAGATAAAAATAAGATAAATAATGATTTATTTAGTTATTTCGCATCATTAGGGTTAAATAAGACTAGTAATATTATTTAACAGGATGGGTTTAATTAATGATGTCTTAGAGGAAAAATCAAATAAATAAGGATTTATTTAATTGTTCCTTTTTGGGGTTTCATGTTTTAACCGGTAAATAACTCAATAAATATGCTTATTAAATTATTTATTATCGTGAAATCAATTTTACTATGGTAAAATTGGTCCTGATGGTTTATTTCGATCCATCTAATTGTAAATGGTTAGATGACCCAAATTCTGGTGACAACATTGATAATTCGAAAAAGCTCTCCTCCCCAACATTGACTTGAAATGGATAAAGTTTGCAACAAAAAGCGTGGATATTAATTATATCAACTTTATTTGTTGGAAAAACCAAACATTTTACCACAAAATTTTGAATATCATATTTAAAGCCATCCCAAAAAAATCCTTCTTAACCCTCCGGGAAATTTTTTTAAAACTCTCGGGTTCCCTCCTAAGGGAGAGTTGTGCCATTCCAAAAGAATATTTTGTTTAAGTTGGGAATTCTTACAACTATATAAGCGATGTTTTTGCTAAAGGTATCATATATACCGGATGTTGCTTCAACTTTTCAATGAGTGTCCACACTTCTTCGTCAATATTTCACTCATCCCTTGCTTCAAGTTATCCAATCTAGTTGGATAATAGAAATGGCACAAAGAAATCCTTCCACATCCTCACCCTTTCTTGAGAGTGCATCTCATGACAACATTTTTATTCAGCTTTTTTAGATGATTTCAAAATCATAACCCAACATCTTTGTGACCTATTTCTTCTTCTCTCTAAATATAAATGTTTTTTCCAAAAAAGTATTTAAGACAATCATGATATTTTTTTACCTTGAAATGTCTTCCCATTAGGTAAGGTTGCCACCGCTTTAGTGCATATAGTATTTCAACATTTCCTTCTCATAAATAGGTTTGTGTAAATATTTTCCTTTGATTCGACGACTTTCAAAAGAAATGGTTCCTCCTGTATGCGTAAAATGACACCAATTCCATTTCACGAGGCATCACTTTCAAAATAAAGGTTTTTGTGAATTCTAGAGTAACTAAGACCTGGTGTTTGGCACATTGCTTCTTTAAGATGTTCAAAGGCCTTTAGTGCTCCGGAGTTCAAGAGAATGCATCTTTCTTCATTAATGTTGTTAGAGGTGCTATTATTCTCCCAGTAGTAACAAAAATTATGATAATACACCATTAGCTCGAGAAATCATCACACATTATTTATGGTTGTGGGGGATTTTATGTTCCTTTGATTTCTTTAATTTTTTTAGGGTATACCTTAAAAACCCATCATGAGATACAATATGACCCGAGATATTCAACCTCCTGTATTCCAAAGGAACATTTGGATGTCTTTCTTGTATAGCTCTCGTTTCTCCTCCAATAGCTTTGAGAACCTCTGTTTCTCCTCTAATTGTTTGAGAACCTCCGAACATGTTTCAACCCGATCCTTCCAAGAATTGTATATTAGTATTTCATCTCACAAAATGCTAACACAAATTTTGTAAGGAACAGCTTTGAAAATGCAATTCATCAAACCTTGAAATGTAGAAGGTGAATTGGTAGGCCAAAAGAAATGACCAAAAATTTATAATGACCCTCATGAGTTCTAAATGTTGTCTTTGAAATGTCTTGTCATTTTTCATTCTAATTTGATGTTATCCCTAACTAATATCCAACTTGGGTGAATTAAATTTATCCATGTACTTCATCCAATAATTCATCAATGAAAGGAATGGGAAATTATCTTCAATAGAGACCTTGTTGAGATCCATATAATTCATACACATGTGTCACATCCTTCTTGTGCACCAATACTAATGGAAATGGTACGGAGAACTTTCGACTAGGTTGAATTATACCAACCTCTAGCATTTATGAAACCATACGTTCAATTTCACTATTTTGGGCATAGGGGTATACTGTAAGGCTTGATGTTTGGAGCGAAAGACTTTGTGAAATGAAATGAAGAGCATGATCATGATCATGAATAGGTGGGAGGCCTTTCGTAGTCTCAAACACCTTGGAATGATTGTCCAATACACTGGAGATATGGAGAAATAGATTATTTCGATGTTTGAACTCTAGTGTGCATAATTGTAGAAATCAGGCCCTGCTTTTTAATTCTTTAGAAGATTTTTTAATTCCATTAGAGATGATTATATTTCCTGGTATCCATGGGATACCCTTTAATTCAACTTCATTTCCTTTCCCAAAAAATTCAAGAAAAGTTCTTTGAAAAATTAAAAGCTATTGTACTCAAATATTATAAACATTTGGAATTCTACTATAATATCATCACCACCCATTGGAATGGAAAGCATTGGACTATTCAATACACATTATCCCATGTAAAACTTGATATTATGGCACTTTCAAGTGAAATTTATAGTTCTTCTATTCTGTCACTGCCACTTAACACCTGGGTGCTAAAATAATGGAAGCAATTCAATTCCTTGGGTGTATTACAATGAATAAAATTATGGGTAATACCCGAATCAATCAACACTATTACATTTTTATTATTTATATTTACTTCTATATTGAGAGTATGAGGAGTAGAAATTCCTGAAATTCATTGACAATATATGGTTTGATTAATTTATTATTTCTCTATGTTTGGTTCTTGGTGTATATCTTCTTATTTTTGTGTTTATTATTCATTTTCTTCCTCCTATTCACAATCTATGTAAACTAATTTCTTCTCGCGTTTCTCTTATGACCTTTATTTTATTTTCTATCATAACTATAAAAAAATCCCTTTGCTCTTTTTTGATCCAATTTTTGTTGTGTCAACCTTGTAGAGTCGTGGAAGGATTGGAGCAACAAGGCTTCCATATTTATAGTTGTGAGTGGTAGACTTCCTTTTTGCCATAATTTTTCTTTCATATTTTTTTTCCACCTTGAATTCCTTCTCCATGAATCAAGTTCCCAAAGGCTAACCTCATGTTGTATGTTGTCCTTTAAAGTCCATATGAAGAGATCAATCCTATGCTCCTCTAGAATATATGTTAACCTAAAATTCAAATTTTTTGAAGTCATCAATGTGTTCTTCCATTGACTCTGTTGTTTGATACTTATCAATTGGATAAATAAGGTGTTGCTCCTTGTATCCTCATAATTTTATATGATTTCCTCCTATAGTTGACTAAGTGAAAAAATTTTACAAGAAAAAATCCATCGATACCATACAAACTAATTGGGTTCTAAATATAAAGTTACAATGCGTACCTTTAGTGATGAATGTGCACATCATGGAAATAAATTATTCCGCAATTTGTAGTATCCATGTTACTGCGACTCTTACCATCAAACTTCCTCATATAAATATTTGGAATTTGGTGGTTCTTAAACGCACCATTGGAGTTTCTAAAATCAAAATTCATAATCTTTTTTTCCTCATCCGATTTTCATGGATTACCTTGTCACCATCCTCAAGCCTTTCTCTTGAATTTTTTTGTCAAAACTTCATTCAAACCTTCCATACTTGCATTCAAAACATCCATCTTAGCTTCCATTTTTTTCTTTTAAAACCGTAGAGATGTAATTTTTTTTCTTTGTGAGACGAAATTTGTTGCACTTTGTCTCTTGATTTAGATATATCATGCCTGAATTTCTTCTTCTTCATGTCTCATAGTAGAGTTTTATGACGGCTTAATGGGTGTGAAATTATTATATTTTGGAAGGTATTATTGAACTCAATACTGATATATATGCTTCAATATGCCCTTGGAATCACTTCAAACTGATTTTTCAAACAAAATTTATGCAATTTTAAAAAACATACACATTTTTTATTTCTTTTAGGCGATCGATATTACAATGGTTGTAACCATGAATTTAGAATCACCAAGGTCTGATGTTTGGTCTTGTTGTATCCCCTATGCATCTTTTTTTCCAATTCCACAAGTTAAATGAATATTGGATTATTCACTATAGAGTTATGCCAAATCTCCTACGATGACTCGATTATAAACTCGATTTAGTAGAGAGAACTTTAGTACGGGATGTCACATGTCACTTGTTTACAAAATTCAGCCCTAAAATTTCTATAAGAAAAAACTACAATCCATGCAATTTTTTTCCATTGTTTACATAATTCGAATCTGATGTTTAAACAAAAGTTATGACGATTTTCCTTGGGTCACCAGCTTTGAGATGAAATTTTTGGATTATGTAACATTCCTAACTTCCTCAAATCTTATCTCCTGCAAATGTAGGAAGCCAAGATATGAAATTCATACATGAGGTTCACCAATATTTTGACTCCACGTGGTTGTGATTTCACATTATCGTGAAAATTCCACGATGTTCTGATTTGAAGAAGATAAACCTTGGAATCCAAAACTCTAAAACCAAATGTTATGCAACCAACTCATAAAACAATAGTAATAATAGATCAAAAAAATTAAAAAATATCATCTTTGAAGGGGAACCCTACTTTACATTACATAAATGAACAATTATTGGATGATTCAAATGAAAAAAAACCTCCTTTCTATATATAGGAGTCTAACGGGTCACAATATAATCAAATCCATAATAATAATAATAATGTAAGGGCACCAAAATAACAATAGTGGTCTTCTATGGGGAAAAAATAATAAGAATATGTAATACATGCGCATAAAAATAATAATGGGGCTACACTAACAATAACAATAAGGGGCTACACTAGTATTATAGGGACCTAACAATATTGTTCTTCAATCCTCATAATTTGCTATCAATTCCTTCGTAAAAACTATCCAAGTGAAAACTAATTTTCAAGAAAAAATTCCATTCATGCTACGAACCGATTTGGTTGTAAATATAAAAATGTAATGCATACATTTTTTTGTGTGTTGCACATCATGTAGATAAAAGAGATACTCCATTTTTAGAATCCATGTTCACTGGATCCTTTTCTTCAAACTTCCTCATATCAATCATTGGAATATGGTTGGTATTCAACCGCAAGATATAGTTAATAAAATCATGATTCACTTTCTTTTGTTCTTATCATGAGTTTCATAGAATACCATGTCACCCTGCTAAGAAGCCTTTCTTATATAAATTGTGTCAAAAATTATGTCAAACTCTGCCATGTTTGCTATTATTTCTGCTTTAAGCCTTCCATTTTTTCTTCTAAATCATCAATATTATCTTCCAATAAATTTATGGTTTCTCTTTGTGATACTATTTTTTTTCACTTGGTCTCATAATTTTGATATATCATGTCACATTTTTTTTCTTCTTCATGCGTCATAGTAGATATTTCTTAGGGATTAATGGGTGAATATGTTTTTACTGTCTCGGGAGAAAATTTGGAATTAATTAATGATATATATGCTTCACTATGCCCTTGAATCACTTCAAACTGATTTTTCAATAAACGTTATGAAAATTTAAAAATACACACATTTTAAGTGCTTGATTTTGAGCTTGTTTATAAGGTTGACATTCAAACTATTGTATCACTTTGTAACTTTGACCTCTCTCTATGTCTAAAAATTGCTTCCTACGGTAGCCTTTTATGTCTTCTTTCCAACCCCACTAGTTAGAGTTATATTAGATTCTTCAAGATGAAGTGATTCCAAATCTCTCATTATGGTCTCATTATGGATCAATTCAAGAGAAAGAACTTGTACGTATGCCACATGTCACTTTGTTAACCTTTGACCCCAAAATTGATACATGCAAAACTACAAATCTGTGAAATTTTAGACACTTTTTTATGAAGCATAGATCTCGTGCATGAAGAGAAAGTTATGATGATTTTCCTAAGAACATATATCTCGGGACTCAAATTCTAGAGCATGGAAAAACCCTAATTTCCTTGTACCATATCTACTGAAAAATATAGTAAACCAAGGTATGAAACTATAGCCAGATGTTCATAACACATTTTCCTTCATGTGACATCAATTTTACGCTCTTAAGCTTTGCAATAGAAAATTTATAACGGAAATTCCACGATGACCCTTTTAAAGTAGAAAAACCCTATGATCCAAAGCTCTAATAGCATATGTTTTGTATGCCATAAAAAATAAAAATTAAAACATAATAAAATATAGAACAACAAATACAAAATAAACCACTTCGAGGGGTAACCTCCCTTTACATCACATAAATGAAAAAAAATTGATGATTCAAATGAAAATACCTCCTTCATATATATATAGGAGTCCAAGGCTCAAAATATGATTAGGGTCTACATACCAATAATATTGTAAGGTGTCAAAAATAATAATAGTGTGTTTTTGTGGGGTACAACAATAAAAATATAGGGGCTACACTAGTATTATAGGGACGTAATAGTTTGGTGCTCATGTCAACTTCTATGATAACATTATTTTGTTTGCAGATGATAATAAGTCCACCCAAAGGATCAAACACTGCTATCCTTATTATAGGCCTATTAATTATCAAAAACAATTTCCATATTTATAGTTAGGAAATATGGATAAGAAAAAATCTATTGTAGTATTTATCTCAAGGTCAAAATTTGACCTTAACTAATGGTGTCACATAGTATATTGTAGAGAAAATACTTCCTTGCTATTTTTTCAGGGGGTATTCTTATCTAGCTTGTATATGAGGTCGATTATTGCTAGATTATATCAAAGGTATTCTTGTCTATATGATGTCTATGTTTTTTACAATATTTCTTTCTATTAAAAGCATGTCGTGGGTACTATTATCTATATGGTGGCAAGGGTTGTTTGTGAGAGTGTTTGTTGTGGTATTTGAAGTCATTTCTTGGATACTTGTTGGGTGGAGCATCGGAATTATGATTTAAAAAAAAATTATAGTGTGTAAAAACTACACTTACCACAATTTTTTTTTCTAATTATAGCATAACTACTTGAATTTTTCATCCATGAATTTCAATTAATTTGTCACTATTCAACGAAACTCTCTCATTATATATTTTGTTGTTATTCTTTCATTCATAATTGATGAACTCAAGTATATAATTTTTTCTACTATTTACTATACATTTCTTATTTATTGAATTCATCATTCATTTTCCTTCGAAATTACACTTGATGATACTTCGTCATTATCTTGTTCCATTATAATTTTCTTTATAATATTTATACTAAGTTTAGTGTAACTTATTCAGAGTTATACTTTTCATTCTAAATTAACCTTTTTATGGTCTTCTTAACCTATGTATATTAATTTCTAACTTATATGTATTATAGTAATCTATGTCCAAAGACTATTACCATTCCTCATATAATACATATATCCTCTTATATTAAGGTTGAAAAGTATATCAAATCCATTCAAAGGATTTAATCACTTTTATAATATAACATACAACCATTTCGTAAAGGCTATTTCTAACCTTTCATCATGGTACTACTAATCACCTACCAAATTATTCAATTCGTAATAACTAACACATAGTAAGGTAATCATAACATATAAAATTGGGTTTTATATACGTTACCAAATCACACTCATTGATCCCATTCATACGAATTGATATTTCTAAGCCTTATTACATTATATAATTTGTTTGTAAGTTAATTGATATGGTTTATGGTTTAAACATATAGATTGTTAACACAATTATTGAATTACTGATTGGACATATATTTTACATTAATCATACCATTGATTGATGTATTTGTCATTCTTAAATGTAAATATATGTGTGCATTGTTTAGTTGATTTGGAATTACAAAATCGTAAACTCAGCACATGTCATATATTTTAAGTGACTAACTCTTTTTGGGATTTAACCCTTATTATTAAGTACTCTAGACTTAAATGAAGTCACATGGTTTATTATCGATCGTTGTATTCGATTTAGGAAATGTATAAGGTTCTGATCATTTTGTATCCCTTGTGGGATTTTTACGAAGACCTAACCCTTTCCCGGACTTGTCATTTCTCATTTGGCATTTTCAACTCTCTGACTTCTGGTTTTCAAACCCTTGTTTGATCCACCAAGTGACCATTGATTTTAGTCACGTCTTCCTCTCCATTCTCATCGGAGAAACAATTTTATGACGTATTTTAGTCTCCGCCTTGATAATTTTGCATATCTTTTCGAGACCCTCTCCACTTCAAGTAAGATATTTTGATTTGATATCAGAGATAGATTCGTCATGACTTTGTAATCTTCTAATTTCATTTATTTATTTTTCTCTACAACTAATAACTTTCCTTTTGGTTGCAGTGGTTTCTCCGGGAGTTGCAATTTTTCCTTCATGTTTTCGTTTGAGTTAGCTTTCCCGTGCAACGTAGTGGTAACGACTTCCAATATTCAAAATAATAGAATAGTTTTTGTTGTTAGTATTCTTACAAACACTCTTATGGTAAGTTATTACACCGAACCACGTTATGCGTAATTTCATTTTAGTATGAAATCTATCTAGTATTTATGAATTCATTATTAAATTAATTATTCCTATATTATTCCGCTTGAGGATGCAAATAAAATAGCTGAGGGTGTTATTCCAACATATATTTCATTCTTGTCTCACCGTTTTTAGATTTCGTTGATAATGAATTTGTTTCTATATGCTAATGTTATATTATTTTCTCCATACTTTCATTTTTATTAATGTTTAATTTATGGGGAATTTATTCTAAAATATACTTCTCTCGTATTTTCTTTCAATTTCGTAGTTAACCTCTCGAAGTATCTAAACATCTCTCTTGAATGAGAATCTTCTGGTTTTTACCCATATTTTTATAACTGATTTTTCGTTCACCCTTTTAGTTTTATTACAAGTTTTTTCATTGAATTAGTTTAAGATTTTTTCTAGTTCATTGAGAATAACATGTAAATGTTTCCCCAATTTACTATGAGAAACAGTAGTTTAGCACATAATCGATTTTCTTACATCTTTCCGGTATTTTTATGAATTCCTTTCATTAAATCTAAATAGAATTTGATTTTCATTCAAGGTATTTACTATGTTCCACATCGTTTAAAGTATCTCCTTCAATAACATACATTCTCAATTCTATCGTATCACTATTTTCATAGCAGAAATTAGAATACTTTAGATATATATTCTATAACTCTGTTTTAGTAATTTCTACTTCAAAGCTTTATTGAAGTTTATGATTCTTAATCAATAAAGTGACCAAATATTTCATAGGATATGTATATAAATGAATTTTTTTTAGGTATCTAAAGTAAATTCGATTATTAACTTAATTCATAATCCTCATTCACACATGAAAATATTCTATTCTTAATAATATTCCTAACATGCTATTGTTCATGAATATATCCTTTTTGTGGATGTGTTATTTTATTATTGTTTTACGAGATTCATTTTATGTATTGAATTCTCATATTAAACTTATAGGGCATATAAAATAATATGGATTTAATTTTAGAATTTTATTAATTCCCTCAATTAATAAAATTCTCCTTTGTAGAGGAATAAATTAATCTATTCCTAGGTTTTACGGAGTTCCTCGTACACACTCTATCAACTATATGAAAGGTATTATTTTTTTTATATCATCAATTGAATTTCATCTTCCTCTCCTATTTTTGTCAAATCCATTCACTAATGATTTTCCACATTTTTATATGCGATTTAAGACCATAGTCTATCTAAGAATAATAAGGTAACAATTTCATATTACATTTCTATTTTCCTTGATTTAACTATTTATGTCTTTACTTAATTTTTTAAGACAATTGTACACCATTTAACTCACTTATATTTCAGTATGTGCAAGTACTCCATAGGATTCCATGTGCATACTTACGGTTTACATTGATCCTACTAGGTAAATTCATCAAGCACTTATGTAACTCATTCATTGACAATAGATTATGGTTTCTTCTCTACAGAGTTGGTCTATATCACTTTGAAGAATCATCGTATAGAATTATGAACTATATTCAATTTATAATCCTATTGTACCTGTTTAGTTGGGACCATGAATTTGCGTCTATAATTTACTGACAAAATTAAATTGTAATCTATGTAAAGTACAATATCATGACTTAAATTATTGCGGTAAAAAGATCGAAATTAATACTCATTCTCGGATATTTAACTTAGATTTACTTTCATGTATGTGTTTTATTCAGTTTGGTCTTTTATGACATTTTTGAGATCATGCAATAATTTATCTTGATATCAAAAACTATTTTATAGTAACAAATATTTTTTGGAATTAACATATTCATGTTATTATTATCTCACTAATAAATACAATAAGTTCAAATTCTTTTGTAATGTATTTATCTATTTTTTTATGTATTTACAAGAATAATATTTACAACCTAACCTCATATTTAATCCTATTACTAGGTTTAGACATTCTCGAGAGTTGGTTTATAGGTTTCTAATTGTCTATGTAACCATACGAGATCAAGTATAATTTCCATAGTTGTTATCTATTAAATACATGATACTCGTCTAATAAATTTTTACACAGTAAATAAAAATCATGCATAAATTTTAAATCTCTTACACTTCCACCTACTATAAAAACATCATAATTCAATACCAATATGAAATAATAAAATTTCTAATACGTAACTAAATTACATGTGCATGCCACTTTTGATAAGACTAATTTCCACCAAACCTTGAGCTTTCTCTCTCGATCCCCCCATTTAGAGACCAATTCCTCGAAGGTTTAGACAACCTCTTATCTACCCAATAATGGCTTATTTAATCTTGCTTTCCCTTCAGCATGTTTCTATAAGCCGTGTCGCTTAATCAAAGGATGATGTTTTCCTTTTTTCTTAGGCTTTCCCTTTTGCTTTTTCCATAAAGTTCTTTAAAACTAGATTTTTCCTCTTTCTAGTTTTATTTCACCTCTTCTTAAGTATCTTTCCACTTTATCGAGGTATATTTTTAAATTTTTTATCTCCAATCTAATATTTAAAATTTAATTTATTTTCTCCGAGTATTTTTGAGAATCCGGGAAAGTCTTTGGGAATCTTATCCATCCTCATTGTCTTGAAATCCCGGTCTCCATTTATACTCTATTCTTTTCACAATAATTCAAATTCCACATTTATTAAATTTAAAAATAATAAAATATTTCCACATTAATTGTTTTCCTTTTAGGTCCACCCAACCTTTAGGATTGTTCAATGGTCTAATAAAAGAAGTAAAAATAGTGATATTACATATTCCCCCTATAAAACAAAGCGTTGTCCTCGTGTTGCAAAATATTAATTTCACTTTGCAAACAAAGTGATGGATATTTTTCCTTCATTTATTCTTCTCACTCCCAAGTAGCTTCTTCGAGGTTAAAATTTCCTCCACTACACTTTCACCCAATCTACCGTCCCATTCCGGAGCTCGATTTCTTCCGTGCTAGTAGATGAAGGGGCTCGGAAGGAATTCCCCTCCGGTTCCACCTATATTAAATTCCAATCAATTACATGAGTAGGACCATGTATATACTTTTTTCAATAAGGAAACATGAAAAACATTGTGAACCTTTAATGCGACTAGGTAGAGACAACTTATAAGCTACTGCCCCACTCTTTCTAGAACTTCAAATGGTCCACGCAGCTATGGTGCTAATTTAGCACAACTACCCATATATAAAGTACTCTTTTGGGATCAGTCCTCAACTAAACATGGTCTCCCACATTGAATTCTATATGAATTCTCTTTATGTCTAAATAGATATTTTGTGTGTCTTGAGTTGTCTTAATTTTTTGCTAAATTATCTTCATGAGCTATTTCCATCTCTTATAATGCATCCGGTCCAAGAATTAACTCATCCTTTGGTTGACTCCAACTAAGTGGTGTGTGGCACTTTCGCCCTACTATGCTTCAAAAGGACTCATCTTTATTGAGGCTGGATAACTATTTTTTATATGAAAATTCCGCGAGAAGTAGAAAATCTTCCCATCTTCGTAGGTCACGTCCATAACATACATTCATAACATTTCTTCTAGAATTTGGTTTGTTCTTTCTGGCTTTTTCCACCCTGTTTGGGTATGGTAGTCGGTACTAAGGTTTAATTTGGTACCCATTCCTCGAAACGTAGCCTCTGAAAGGAAGTAAACTTTGAATCTCTCGTCTCGATGTAATCATTTTAGGAATACCATGAAATTTTACAATATCTTTCATAAATAGATTAGATGCTTGAGATGTACCAAATGTAGATTGTACTCGGTAAAAAAGCTTGCAGATTTAGTCAATGTCTCTAGAACCACCATTATAGAATCATGTTGATATCTAGTTATAGGAAAACCAGTAATAAAATCTATGGAAACTATTTCCCACTTCCATTCTCGGGAATAGGTAAAGGATTCAACACTCCCGCTCGATGCTCATGTTCTACTTTTACCTTTTGACATTCCAAACATCTAGCTAAGTAATTAGCCACATCTTTCTTCATACCTAGCCAAAATATGTTCTTTCTAAATGCTTAAATTAATTTTTGATAACCAAGGTGTGTTGCATTGGGTCGTTTATGATGCTCATCTAAAATTTCATGTTTTAATGAGCTCACATTTGGAATAAATTAACACTTTTTGGTTTTGAGTATATCCCAATATTTCCCCAGCATTCTACAACTTTTATTGAAGTTTTTTCATAGTTTGAATATTGACTCACAACTTCTTGTATTAATCCTTCTATGTCAAAATTCACACTACTTCCAACACTATTCAAAATTTAATGAGAATTCCTACTCAAAACATCCGCAATATTATTTTAATTTCCTTTAATATGTTTGATTCCCATGTCAAACTCACTAAGGAAAGACAACCATCTAGCTTGTATAGCATTTAAATCAGAGTTGTGTGAAAAAGTATTTCAAACTTATGTGATCTATCATCAAGTACAAACTTCTTTCCTATAGCATAATGTCTCCACATCTTCAAATCATGTATTACAACAACTAACTCTAAGTCATATATAGTTTGGTTCTCGTTCATGTTTCCTTAATTTCTTTGAATCATAGGTTATGACCGAGTTTTCTTGTAATAATACCCCTACTAATCCTTCTACACAAGCATTTGTACACACTACAAATTATTTTCTTATGTCAAAAATCTTCAAAATAGGAGCGAGCATGTTAGTTTAAGTTTTTACCATTCAAAACTATGATGACATTTTGCTATCCACTCAAACTTCACTCCTTTCTTATGTAGAGATGTAATATGATAAAATAAGGCTCGAAACTCCCTCTACTAATCTCTTGTAGTATCCTACAATATCCATAAATGATCTTATGGATGGAACAATAGTAGGTACGGGCCAATCCATGATAGCTTGTATCTTCTCTCGGGTCTACTCGCCAATTCTTTTTCCGCAAAATTACATGACCCAAATAATGAATTTATCTTTGTGAAATTCACATTTGCTAATTTTGGCATATAACTTATGTTCTCCTAAAGGTTTGTGAGATAATTCTAAGGTGTTCTTTTATGTTATGTTTCATTCTTTGAATATACCGCATTTCATCGATAGAACACCACAACAAATTTGTCTAGATACTTATATAACACATTGTTCATTAGACACATGAATGTATCAAGTGCATTGGTTAACCCAAAAGGTAGAAATACAAACTCATAGTGCCTCGAATCTAATTCTAAATGCAGTCTTATTGATGTCTTCATTCTTAATTCTTAGTTGATGATAGCATGTTTGTAAATCAATCTCGTGAAAATATAGTAGCTCCTCTCACTTGATCAAATAAATCATTTATTCCGTGTAGAGGATATCTATTCTTTATGGTCAGCTTTATTCATTGTATGTCGTCTATACACATCCTAAATGTGCCATATTTATTTTAACAAACAAGTATGGTGCTCCCCATGGAGACACACTTGGCTTGATATAACCTCTATCCAACAACTCTTGTAGTTGAAATTTTAATTCTAATAACTCGAGAGTACTCATTTTGTAGGGTGCTCTAGAGTGAGTGTAGCTCCGAGTGCCAATTCAATTGAAAAGTCAATTTATATTTTAGGGGGTAAATGAGGAATTTCATCCGGAAACACATCCTTCAGCTTCTCTAATTACCGGTAAATTTTCTACAACTTATTTTTTCATTTTGTTGTCATAATTCCTCCACTTGCACAACATACACTTCACAACCTTTCCTTGCTTTCTTTTTTTAAATATAATGCTAAAATCTGCCCTATTGATATTGGTCCGGGTTTTCCTTTTATTATCATTGGTCCTCCCTCACCATCTACATAGTGAACTATTTTATCTAAGCAATTAACTATTTCTTTATGTTTTTCTAACCGGTACCCATTCCAACTAACACATCATAAGAACGTAGTGGTCAAATATTTAAATTCAGTTATGTTTCATACCCATTTAAATTTACATCAATCTTTGGTAATTTATGGGTCACTTTTCTTTTTTTCCGAAAGTGCTAAATCGATAAAACCATGCTCAGTTGAAATTTTTCTGATTTTAATTTTCACTTTTCCACCATCTCGTGGACTTACATAGCTTAAATTTTCTCTTGGATATATCAAAATAAAATAGGTTTTTCAATAATCATACCTTTGATTTCGATCATGGTTGATTGGTGTTTAGCTTGGAAATCCTCTAATGTAGCACTAATTCTTGGAAAATTTCTAGCAACATCATTTACAATAGTTGCCTCTCTCAATACTTGAATATTTTGAACTGATCGATGAGGAAAGTCACATAATAGATGAGGTTCTCCACAACACCAACACTTTAATGGTTCCTTCATTTTTACAGTCCCTTCTTTATTGTTGTTTACATCCATATGTTTAGATCTAGTTTGTGATTGGGTCAGGTTGATTTTCTCTAGTTTTGATAAAATTCTTCCTTTTATGATTTTTTCCCAAAGCTTTTTCAAGTATGTTGGTTTTACTTTTTTTCCACTAGAGTCACCTTTCCCTTTTTTCTTTTTTTTCCAAATTTTCAGCTGATCAAGCTTCTCGCCTTTGAACTACTAATAACACACAGTCTTGTTATGTGCACCACTTCATCCATTTTTTGGGATAGTCAAACTATATTATCTCCTTGTACATAGTAGGTAGGAAGTTTAAAAATCACCGTACCTTGGCCTTCTCTTCTCTAATATAAGGTACATAGTGAAGTAGGTTAGTGAATTTGGTAACAAACTCATCTATAGTGTGTTGTCCCAATCTCAGTGTCATGAAACTCTTTGGCTTTGTCATCATAGTATATTTCATTCAGATATATATATTTCAATTTAGTTTGGTAGTCTTCCCAAGTCATAGCTTTTCTCATCTAGTACATGTAGCATTTTCATTTCTTCCCACCATAAGGTAGCCTTTACCCTCGTAGTTGGTAAATAGGCAATATGGCTTTTAGGTTACTTCCATATTCAAAGACTTGAAAATATTTTACCATATTGAGAAGCCAAGCTTCAGCATCTTCCTCCTTTTCACCATCTTAAGTGGGAGGTTTATTTTTTTTGGAATTCTCCCTTGCAATTCTCTTTTTCTTTCTCGGATCGATTGTCCAATGCTGTCACTACACTTAGATTATTTTGAGTGGGTTTCGACTTCTTTTCTCTTTCTTCTAGGGTCTTCACTTTCGTGACTATACCCTAGAGGTTAATTCCTTAATCAAACTCTCTTTCTCTTCGCTAGCTTGCAACAGCTTGTTCATTACTAGTTCTTAGATGTACCAATTCTTGTTGCATTTCCCTAAACATGTCCAAGAATCAGAACATTTTGATCTCGTGGATTTCCTTCACCATCCGCATCTACATATATACCTCCTCCATCGCTCATAACGAAAACTTTACTTTCTACACTAAATCATTGTACACAAAAATTAAATTAGTGAAAAAAAAATCAATTTAAAAAAATTTACAATGAGCAAAATTTTGGATTTTTTAATTTCGGTGTGAGGACACATATATGCCCACTATTTCAACATGGGCTCATACCATCCGTAACAAATCCACTTACCACAATATTTTTTATTTCTAATTATAACATAACTAATAAATTTATCACCCATGACTTTCAATTAGTTCGTCACTATTCGATGAAACTCTCTCACTATATTTTTTGTTGTTATTCTTTCATTCATAAATGATGAATTTAGGTATAGCATTTTTTCTACTATTTACCATACCCTTCTTATTTATCGAATTCACTTTCCTTGGAAATTACACTTGACTGATACTTTTGTCATTATCTTGTTCCATTATAACTCGCCGTTATAATATTTATCTTAAATTTAGTATAACATATTCACATTTTATGGTCTTCTCGACCTATGCATATTAATTTCTAAGTTATATTTATTATAGTATTTTATGTCCAAATACTATTACTATTACTCATATAATACATATATCCTCTTATATTAAGGTTGAAAGTATTTCAAATCCATTTAAAGGATTTAATCACTTTTATAATATAACATACAACCATGTCATAAAGGCTCTTTCTAACCTTTAATCCCGGTACTACTAATCACATACCAAATTATTCAATTAATAATACCTAACACATATTAAGGGAATCATAACATATAAAATTGGGGTTTATAAACATTACCAATTCACACTCATGGATCCCATTCATACGAATTGATATTTCTAAGCCTTATTGCATTATATAATTTGTTTGTAAGTTAGTTGATGTGGTTTATGATTTAAGCATATACATTGTTAACATAATTATTGAATTACGATTCAACATATATTTTACATTAACCATACCATTGATTGACATCTCTGCTCATTCTTAAATGTAATGATATGCATACATTGTTTGGGTGATTAAGAATTAAAATTTGTAAACCTGTACATGTCATGACTTTTAAGTGGCTAATGTTTTTGGGATTTAACCCTTATTACAATACTCTGACTTAAATGAAGTCACATGGCTTCTTATCTACTCGTTGTATTCAATTTAGGACACATGTATGGTTGTGATCATTTTGTATCCCTTGTGGGTTTTATGAAAAACCTAACCTTCCGACTTGTCATTTCTCATTTGGCCTTTTCGACTCTCGGATCTATTTTTGAAACCCTTGTTTGATCCACCACACAACCATTGATTTTAGTCACGTCTTCCTCTCCATTCACGTTGGTGAAATAATTTTATGACTTTATTCAGCCTCTACCTTGGTGATTTTGCGTAGCTTTCCGAGACCCCGTCCTCTTCGAGCAAGATATTTCAATTTCATATTAGAGATAACTTCGTCATGACCGTAATCGAATTTCATTTATTTATTTTTTCTCTCGCAACTAATAGATTTCCTTTTGGTTGTAGGGTTTCTTCGTGCGTTGTAATTCTTCCTTCACGTTTTCATTTGAGTTAAGTTTCATCCGCAACATAGAAGTAACGACTTCCAATCTTCAAAAGAATAGAATATTTTTTGTAGTTCGTATTCTTACGAACACTCTTCCGGTAAGTTATTACATTGAACCACGTTATGCCTATTTTGTTTTAGTATGAAATATATCCATTATTTCTAAATTCGTTATTAAATTAATTATTCCCATACTATTCCATCGAGATGGAAATAAAATATCCAAAGGGTGTTATTCCGGCATTGATTTTATTCTTGTCTCACCATTTTGAGATTTCGTTGATAATGAATTGATTTCTCTATGCTAATTTTTTAAATGATTTCTCCATAATCTCGTTTATATTTATTATTAATTTTTGGAGAATTTATTCTGAAATATATCTCTTCGTATTTTTCTTTCAATTTTGTAGTTATCCTCTCGTAGTATCTAAACGTCTCTCTTGAATAAGAATTTTCTGGGTTTTTACCCGTAGCTTTTTAACGGACTTTTCGTTCACCCTTTTGGTTCTATTACAAGTTTTTCATTGAATTGTTTTCATGGTTTTCTCCTTCAAACCGAATAACCTGTAAACGTTTGTTGAAATATAATTTCAACGGCAGCCCCACACCATGCAGCGGCAAAGCATGTCCGCGGGGGTCGATGGAAATTTGTGGGCAGAGGTTCTTACCTCTCGAATTGCCGACATCACCGCAAAGCAAGGGGGCCCACATATAATACGGCCCATATGACATATATTATATGTTGTATATTGATCACCAATTAAATGTTTGTCACGGCATTTTCTTTTGGTTGGTTTTTAAGAGGTTTTAAATATTGTTTTGATTTTAATATATGTGAAATATATATTAAAAAGGCCCGTAAGGTGTAGATATGTGCCCAAGACATTGTAAAAAGCCGTGAAGTAATTTTTATTACACAAAGCAGTTAGTAAATAAAAAAAAGGAAAACACAAAGAAATGTTTATTACCTGTAAATGTAATTTTAATTACACAAAGACAAGATGCGGGAGATGAAATATCAAAGTGCCGCAGTTAGTTTGTGATCAATGTTACTTCCAAGCGGTGTCTGCAGTAAATTTATGATACCATAAATGAAATCAAGCGGTGAAATTTGTGGTTGAATGTCAATGAATGGCATTAAACAGTCGAGATATTTTTATGAGATATTTTCTCGTTTTGCTATATGCAAATAGAGTCATTTGTAATGAAATGTTTTTTTTTCCATACACAAAGCAGCCGTATTGTAAGAACAAAGTGAGCGGAATTTTATGCACAGCAGAGTGCATTTTGAAAAAGACGTAGTTGTAATTTTTTTAATTACACGGTAATGCTAGAACAGATATTTTCTCCGTGTGAGACAGAGAAGAGTATTTTTGGTCACCGTGTGTGAAGCGATACCATAGTTTGTAATCTCCCAAACAGTGGAAAGTTATCAATCCGTAACAACAGCTTTTTTTATATATGAAATATAATTTTTTCCGAGTTGAAAACTCGTCCGTCGCTGAATTTTTTTTTAATTATTCTCTCGTGTTAAGGAAGGCAGCTTTATTGTTTTGGAATTCTAAAAATTCCAACATGGTATCGTAGCTAATCCAGTGCTATTTGAAGGTCAAATAAGTCTGAAGGAAAGGGGTTCTTAGTTGCAGCGAGCCTTCTCCAAGTAGTGTGAAGACTCACCAAAGGAATCCAAAGGTATTTCTCTATTTAGTTTTGTGTTACTGTTGTAGAACGCTGAGCTATTTTAATACACAAACTAAGTGTTTTTTAAATCATAGTTAGAAGTGTAGAATGGCTGGTTCTAGCACTCGGTATGAGTTTGGGAAGTGTCCATCTCCCACAATTTAATGGAAAGAATTATGATTATTGGTCAATAACTATGAGAGCTTTATTTACCTCACAAGAGTTATGGGAATTAGTTGAGGATGGATTTGAAGAGCCAAAATATGAAGCAGAGTTTCTTATGTTAAATCAAGCAGAAGAGAATAGTTGAAGAACAATAAGAAGAAAGATGCCAAGGCTCTTTTCTTCTTATATCAAGCGATGCATGAGAGTGTGTTTCCAAGGATAGCAAGCAGCCCAAGAAATCCAAAGAAGCATGGGAAACTCTCAAAACAAAGCTTATCGTGGTATGGAGAGAGTGAAGACAAAGAAAACTTCGACTGTCGAGGAGAGACTTTGAGACTCTCTCCGCATGAAGGAGTCGGATAACATTGACTCATTCTTCACTCATGTGATTGGAATGGTCACACAAATCAGATCTCATGGAGAGACTCTTGAGGACAAGAGAATTGTTGAAAAACTCTTGAGAAGCTTACCCTCAAGATTCGATGTGATTGTCACCACCATAGAAGAGACAAGAGATCTCACAAAGTTTTCGAAAGGATGAACTACATGCATCACTAATTACCCATGAACAGAGATTGGGTAGGAGTGAACACTCATCTCTTGAGCAAGCCTTTAAGACCCGTATGTCTTTCGGAAGAGGAAGAGGGCAAGGCAAAGGAAGAGGAAGAGGCGGAAGCTGTAACGTAGGTGGAAGGAACAGCCCTTCACATTCAAATGGAAGGGGCAAAGAATCGACATCAAGGCCAAGGCAGACAGCACAGAGATGGTCAAGCATAATGCACAAGGACAAAGGTATGACAAATCCAATGTCCAATGTTACAATTGTAAAAAAATATGGTCATTATGCTAATGAATGTAGAAAAGAAGAAACAAGACATAAGAAGTGAAACTAGTGCAAATTTCACAAAAGAAAATAGCAACACAAAGTAATTTATTTTTAGTTTGTAATATGGTCAAGAAAAAGAATGAGGATATATGGTTTCTAGACTCCGGTTGCAAGTAACTCATATGACAGAAACTTAGCAATGTTTTCTATGTTAAATGAAAGTGTGCAACACAAGTCACACTAGGAACCGATAGCAAAGTTTCGTTATGGGAAAAGGAGATGTAAATGTTTTAACAAGATTAGGTGCAAAGAAAACCATAGCAGGATGTTTATTATGTTCCAGGAATGAAGTGTAACCTCTTAAGTGTTGGGCACTTGTCCATAAGGGGTATAATGTTTTCTTTGATAATGATGTTTGTACCATCATGGATAAACCACCCAAAGCAATCAGATGTATTGCTCGAAGTGAAGATGACAAGGAACAGGATGTTCCCCTCTCGAATGAGAGCAGCACTGCGATAATGTTGAAGAGAAAGCAAGCAGTTGCACAAGAGACGTTCCAAAGCGAACCAAAGGATGATAATTGGTTATGGCACTTGAGATTCGGTCATCTCAACTTTGGAGGTCTTAATCTATTGAACGTAAAAAGGAATGGTAAGTGGTTTACCATTGATAGAGAAACCGGACAGCCCTTTGTGAAGGTTGTATTCTTGGGAAACAACACAGAGAAAGTTTTGCTTCCGGGAAAAGCATAAGGGCAAAATCACCCTTAGAGATTGTCCACTCGATGTGTGTGGACCAATGCAAACTCCATCACTTGCAAGCAGCCACTATATCTTAACATTCATAGATGATTTTACAAGAAAAACTTGGGTTTACTTTTTTGAAAAAACAAAAAGTGAAGTGTTTGAAAAATATCGCAATTTCAAAACACTTGTTGAGAATCGTAGTGGGTCGCATATCAAGGTCTTAAGGACTGATAGAGGAGGTGAGTATATATCTAAAGATTTCCTACGTTTTTGTAGAGAAAATGGTATTCACAAACAGTTTACAACTAGATATACACCGCAGTAGAAATGGAGTAGCCGAAAGGAAGAACCGAACCATAATGGACATGGCGAGGAGTATGCTTAAGGCAAAGCATTTGCCGAATGATTATTGAGCTGAAGTCAGTACATTGTGCACGTATATCTTGAACAGTGCCCTACAAAAGCAAAGAATGAACAAAGTGCCGAAGAGGCATGGAGTGGCGCAAAGCAAAGTGTCACACATATGAAGGTTTTCGGATGTGTGGCTTATGCACACATTCCCGGATCAGCTAAGGAAGAAGTTGGACAACAAGGGGGAGAAATGTATTTTCATTGGATACAAAGTGAGGAATCCAAGGCATACAGAGTTATATAACCCATCCAAACGAAGAAGTTTCTTGTGAGCAGAGGACGTTCAGCTCATTGAAGAGGAAGCTTGGGATGGAAGCATAGAGAAAACATAGGAATGTTAAACACTGTTTATCTCATGATGAGAATGATGATGAGGTGGCTGAAATACATCCCCAAACAAAGCAACACCAACACCGCAAAGTACACCCTTGAGGAGAAATGAAAGTGCTTCTCCAAGCACACCACAAGGAGGAAATTCAAGTGCTTCTTCAAGTACTTGTACACCTACCGAAAGAGGTAAGAAATTCGAAGTTTGAAAGAAATTTATGAACAAGATATAGCTAATGAAGGTATCAATTCTTTGTTTGCTTTATATTGTCATGTTGATGATCCCTGTTCATTTCGAAGAAGCTATCAAGGATAGGAAATGGATAGAAGCTATGGATGAGGAACTTAATGCCATAGAAAGGAACAAAACTTGGGATCTGGGTTGAACTCCCCAAAAGGTAAAGATGTCATTGGTGTTAAATGGGTCTACAAGACCAAGAGTAATGCTCGAAGGCAAGATAGAGAGACACAAGGCAAGGCTTGTTGTCAAAGGCTATAAGCATGAAGCATGGCATAGATTATGAGGAAACTTTTCGCACCGGCTGCCGAATGGAAACCGTGAGAGCAAGGTGTTGTCTATAGCAAAGACAAAACAAGTGGAAAGTTTACCAAATGGACGTGAAGTCAGCATTCCCGAATGGAGTGTTAATGGAAGAGGTTTACATTGATCAACCTCTCGGCTATGAGAAGAAAGGCCAAGAGCACAAAGTTTGCAAGTTGAAGAAAGCTCTTTATGGGCTGAAGCAAGCGCCAAGAGCGTGGTACAAATGAGGATAGATTCATATCTACTCGGAAAATGGTTTTGAAAAGTGTGAGGGAGAACTCCACCCTCTACATCAAAGAACAAGACGGTAAAATTTTGATTGTAGTCTTGTATGTTGATGATGTTATTTTTACGAGTAATGATGATTGCCTTATTGAACATTTTAAAACAAATCATGAAAGAGGAATTTGAAATGACTCGACATGGGTTTGTTGAGATACTTCTTGGGAATAGAAGTAGAACAAGATGAAAGTGGGATTTTCATCTCACAGGGCAAAGTATGTTAATGAGGTGCTTGAAAGATTTAACATGCAGAAAGCAAAGCGAGCAATCACTCCCACAAAGTGATGGGATTAAAGCTCAAGCAGAGAGGACAACAACAAGGATTTTGATCCTAGTTTATACAAGAGCATAGTTGGCAGACCTCATGTATTTGACTCGCAACTAGGCCGAACATAATGCATGCCTGTTAGTTTGATTTCCGTGTTCATGGAAAAGCCAAAGGATGCACATTGGCAAGCAGCAAAAATAATTTTGAGGTATGTTAAAGGTACTAAAAGGTTTGGTATTTTTTATACTACTTCGTAAAGTTCGTATTTAGTTGGATACACTGGACAAAGTGATTGGGCCGGAAGTGTTGATGATCGTAAGAGCACTTCCGGTTATGTTTTTCACATGGGTTCAGAGCTATTTCATGGGCTTCTAAGAAACGTACCTGTTGTAGCGTTGTCTACAGACAGTAAGCGGAATATGTGGCAGACTACAGCAACAGCGTGTCAAGCAGCTTTGGATGCGAAAAATGTTGAGAAGATTATGTCAAGAATAGTAAAAGGGACGATGGATATTTTGTGACAATAGCTCAGCCTATTGCATTGTCTAAAAATTCTGTTTTTTCATAAAAGGACAAAGCACATTGACACCAAGTTTCATTTCATACGGGAATTGGTTAGCAATGGCGAGATTGTTTTGCAAAGCATTGCAGAACGGAGGATCAATTTGCAGATATCCTCACAAAGCCACTACAGCAGTAAAAGCTTTGAATATTTCGTGGAATGCTTGAGTATGCAGAAAACCCGCAGCTGAAATTAAGGGGGAGTGTTGAAATATAATTTCAACTGCAGCCCCACACCATGCAGCCGCAAAGCATGTCCGCGGGGTCGATGGAAATTTGTGGGCGTAGGTTCTTACCCCCCGAATTGCCGACATCACCGCAGACAAGGGGCCCACATATAATACGGCCCATATGACATATATTATATGTTGTATATTGATCACCAATTAAATGTTTGTCACGGCATTTTCTTTTTGGTTGGTTTTTAAGAGGTTTTAAATATTGTTTTGATTTTAATATATGTGAAATATATATTAAAAAGGCCCGTAAGGTGTAGATATGTGCCCGAAAGACATTGTAAAAGCCGTGAAGTAATTTTTTATTACACAAAGCAGTTGTAAATAAAAAAAAGGAAAACACAGATAAATGTTTATTACCCGTAAATGTAATTTTAATTACACTAAAGACAAATCAGTGCGGGAGATGAAATATCAAAGTGCCAGTAAAGTTAGTTTGTGATCAATGCTACTTCCAAGCGGTGCTCGTGAAATTTATGATACCATAAATGAAATCAAGCGGTGAAATTTGTGGTTGAATGTCAATGAATGGCATTAAACAAATATGAGATATTTTTATGAGATATTTTCTGTTTTGCTATATGCGAAAATAGAGTCATTTGTAATGAAATGTTTTTTTTTCCATACACAATAGCAGTATTGTAAGAACAAGTGAGAAGAATTTTATGCACAAGCAGAGTGCATTTTGAAAAAAGACAGAGTTGTAATTTTTTTAATTACAATAGTAACAGAACAGTAGTATTTTCTCTGTGTGAGACGAGAGAAGAGTATTTTGGTCACTGTGTGTGAAGCAAGTACCATAGTTTGTAATCTCCCAAAGATGGAAAGTTATCAATCTGTAACAACAGCTTTTTTTTATATGAAATATAATTTTTCCGAGTTGAAAACTCGTCTGTCGATGAATTTTTTTTTAATTATTCTCTCGTGTTAAGGAAGAGCATCTTATTGTTTTGGAATTCTGAAAATTCCAACAACGTTTCCCGCTTTACTATGAGAAACAACGTTGAGCACATAATCGATTTTCTTGCGACTTTCTGGTATTTTTATGAATGTCTTTCATTAAATTCAAATATAATTTTATTTTCATTCAGGGTATTTATTATGTTCCACATCGTTTAAAGTATCTCCTTCAATAGAATACTTTCTGAATTTACTCGTATTAATATTTTCATAACGTAAATTAGAATACTTCGCGATGTATTCTATAACTCTGTTTTAATAATTTCTACTTGAAACTTTATTGAAGTTTATGATTCTTCATTAATAAGTGACCGGATTTTTTCATAGGATATGTATATAAGAGAATTTCTCTATGTATCCGAAGTAAATTCGATTATTAACTTAATTTAGAATCCTCATTCACACATGCAAATATTTTATTCTTAATAATATTCCTAACAAAGTTATTCTTCACGAATTTATCCTTTATGTGGATGTCTTTTTTTTATTATTGTTTTACAAATTCATTTTTCTCGTATTAAATTATCATATTATAATTATAGGTCGTATTAAAATAATATGGATTTAATTTTTAGAATATTATTAATTCCCTCAATTAATAGAATTCTCCTTTGTACAGAACAGGAATAAATTCATCTATTCCCATATTTGTAGAGTTCCTCGTACGCACTTTGTCAACTAGATGAAAGGTATTATTTTTTTTATTTCATCAATTTAATTTCCTCTTCCTCTTCTATTTTCCTCAAATCCATTCACTAAATATTTTTTCCACATTTTTTATATGCGATTTACGATAATTGTCTATTTAAGAAAAACAAGGTAATAATTTCATATTAAATTTATATTTTCCTTGATTCAAGTATTTATGTCTTTATTTACTTTTGAAAAAGAATTGTACACCTTGAAACTCAATTATATTTTTTGTATATACAAGTACTCCACGAGATTCTATGTACATGCCTACAAGCTTTAATTAATCCTCTCGTAAATTCATGAGAACTTCGTAACTCATTCATTGACAAAAGATTATGGTTTCTTCTATACAGAGTTGGTCTATATCACTTTTTAATAATCCACTTTACGTAATTCTGAATCGTATTCAATTTTATAATCTTATTGTACTGTTTAGTTCGGACCATGAATTCTATCTATAATTTATGATAGAATTAAATTCTAATCTATGTAAAGTACAATATCATGACTTAAATTGTTGCAGGATCATAATAAATACTCATTCATATAAATTTAACTTAGATTTACTTTCCTATATGTGTTTTATTCAGCTTTGGTCTATTATAACATTTTTGAGATAATGCAATAATTTATCTTTATATCCAAAATTATTTTACAATAACGAGATATTATTTGGAATTAATATATTCATGTTATTATTACCTCAATGATAAACACACCGATTACAACTTCTTTCTAGTGTATTTATCTATGTTTTATGTATTTACGATAATAAGATTTACAACCTAACTTCATATATAAACCTATTACTAGGTTTTAGACATTCAGAGAGTTGGTTTATAGGGTTCTAATTGCGTATGTAACCATACAGATCAACAATCATTTCCATAGTTGTTATCTATTAAATACATGAGACTATCTAATAAATTTTTATACAGTAAATAAAATCATGCATAAATTTTAAATCTCTTACACAATTCCACCTACTATAAAAAAATCATAATTCAATACCAATATCAAATATTAAATTTCTAATACGTAATTGAATTACTTGTGCATACCACTTTTGGTAAGACTAATTTCCACCCAACCTTGAGATTCCTCTCCCCAACTCCCCCGAGCAAAGACCAATTCCTCCAAGGTGTAGACAACCTCTTGTCAACCCAGGAATAACTTATTTAAGCTTGCTCTCTATTTATCATATTTATACAACCGTGTACCATTAATCAAGATGTTGCTTTCCTTTTTTTCCTAGGCTTTCCCCTCGTTGTTTTTTCCACAAAATTACTTTAAAAAATAGCTTTTTTCGTCTTTCTAGTTTTATTTCACCTCTTCTCAATAATTTCCACTTTACTAAGGTATCTTTTTAGATTTTTATCTCCAATCTAATATTTAAAATTTATTTTATTTTCTCCAAGGATTTTAGGAGAATTGGAAAGTCTTTGGAATCTTATCCATCCTCATGGACTTCAAATCCTTGTCTCCATATATACTCTAGTCTTCACACCATAATTCAAATTCCACATTTATTAAATTTAAAATAATAAAACATTTCCACATTAATTTTTTTTCCTTTAGGTACACTCCACCTTTAGGATTGTTCAAATGTCTAATAAAAACAATAAAAATAAGGATATTACATAGTGTGCCCTCCAATTGTTAATTTGTTTAAAATATTATGTTTCCATTATGTGATTATATGATCACCTTCTTATTATTTTTTTAGTATTAATGAGATCATTTTACTTTGATTACTTTCAAGAAATGTTATGGATAATGTTCTCCCGCTATGAGTTAGTGAATTCTATAAGTTTGAAACTATAGAGTATTTGCCAAGAACTGTATTTCCGGATATATTGAGGATTCTAATTTTCAAAGATTGTGTTGTAGGGATGTGTTTATTCCAATGAAAAGGATGACAAATATCGGTCTAATAAATATTTATTAAAGTTTTTGTAATGAAAGATTGATATTATGAAACTACTATTGTGTTCATGATAAAAGAAGAAATTTGTTGTCGATTTTTTTATTATTTAATATTTGTGCTAAAAAAGAGTGGAGATATAATTTGAAAATTGATTAATTTGAAGTCCATACGAATTTTGTGGGTAAGTGCCTCCAACTACCTAGTGCCAACAAATTGATATAAGGGACTAAGTGCTTCCTACTAGTAGGGGTCAATGAAACGGTGCAAGGGGGGTGGGCGGTTCCTACTAGTGGGTTCCAACAAAAATTTGTAAGTGAGTAGGTGATTCCTACTAGTGGGTTCTAGCGAAGCTTTGCAATGGAATGGGTGCTTCCTATGAGTCGGTGCTAGTGAACATATGCAAATAAAAATTTAAGTAGAGAAGAAAATGTATTGTGATTTTCTCCCTTAATGGGTTTTCGATTAAAAATATCTACGTTTTTTTATATGGTTATTTATGCCATGCATGATATTAATGATTATTTAATAAGTATTTTCTCTAAAAAGAAGCGTTAAAGTTTAATATATAATCAGAATAAATTTATACAAATACACCCCTCTTAGTATAAACAATATTTCAACAATTAAATTGTATATATATATATATATATATATATATATATATATATATATATATTGAATTTCTTCATTTTGAATACATATGGAAAACAAATAAATTGTTAGAAAGAAATATAGATAATAGAGAAATATATTTTCTAAAAATATTATTTTAACATTTATAGAGAAATATTTCAATATCATAAAGGGTAATTAAAACATGAAAATTTATATAAAAAATAATTTTAAAATATATAATGGATTCTAGGTTTTCTTAATTTGAATGTATAAATTCAAAAGCAAATGTCTAGTGAAGATATAGAAAAAATATGATTTATAAAATAAATTCTATAAAATTTAAAATAGTTTATATATTACATTTTAATTTAAGAAGTTATGTTATCTTTAAAATTAAAAGATAAGATTTATCAGAAACACTGAATTTCATATAAAAAAAACAAAATTAAGCTTAATTAAATTTTGTTTTCCGAATGACTAATATTATGGAATCATTTAATATAATGATGTAACATTAAATTATTTTTTATTCATTGTTGATATTGAATTTAGTACAAAGGAAAAACACTACCACAAGTATACATGTTTTTCATATTTTTTATATACAACTTAACGTATAACATAAATATGCAAGACAATAATATAGAAAGGAAATATATATATAGATATATTCTTTATCTCAAAACAAGAGCAAAGGTTTTCAAAATGTTAATTATTAATATTTTGGATAAATTTTATCATTAATTTTCAAAAAAATTTAAATATAAAATTAAATAATTATTTTGTAAATAATAAAATAATTTTTTACAATGTTTATCTTTTAGTTTAAATGTTATTAAATTAATTTAAAAATATTGAATTTAATTTAATGTTAAAGTTTACAATTTGGTCAATTTAGAAATCTGGTCAATTTAGAATTTATTCATTAATAAATAGAGGTAGTTTTATTATTTGTGATTAATCTACAAAACATTTATTTACTGTATGCATCATAAAATCGAGTAATTTTGTCATTTATAATTAAACATTATTTAAAAAATTATTAATTAATAATTAGTAAATTAAAACAGTTTTTTTTATTTGTAATTAAGCAATAATATGATGGAGAATCTAATCCAAATCAACCACAATAAGTCATTTTATTAGAATGTTACACGTTAAGATCATTTCTCACAACAAATAATTTACATAAATTATTTCTTTTGTTAAATTAAAGTAAAATTAAATTCCTCGTGGAAACTTTATTTTGTCAAAGCTCTTTCCGTGAAAATTCATAATTACACTTTTATATTTCAATATAATTAATTTCTTTGAACAGATTTTAACCTGAAATTTATTATTAAAAACATATACTTATTCTTAAAAAGCTATTTGAATGGTTTGAGAGTTTATATGCTATTTGGGATTATCTTGGATCATATGAAAAATATTTATGATATTTGACAAAATTAATAGGCGGTCAGCCTAAAAATCCAATGCGTAATAGCTGCCCAGACATAATAATTGAGGGGATTAACTTTTTAATCATTACCCTTACCAAACTTAGCTAAAATGGCCTCTCAATAGATCGTCAATAAACGTTGGAAAAAAAAACCTAAAATAATGCTAATGTAAAGGTAATAAAGAACAATGCCAATGTAAAGCTAAGAAAGAATAAAGTGGTAAGACTTAATAATAATTATATTTTATAACAGTGAGTAAGAGATGTAAAGAAATATTAAGGCTAGCTCTGTATATAACTCGGAAGAATTGAAGATTTGTTCATTGAAATTTGGTCTTATTTTACAGGACTTACATCTCTAAGTTGGGTAGGTTTTCTTAATATGATTTTTTTGGTTTGGGGTTACACTACTAGTATTTTATGTTCTCTCATCTTTTTATTAACGGTTGTTAATTAAATTTAGTAAAATTATATATAATATATATAAATATGTATTTTATTTTATAATATATTAATTGAAAAATAAAAAATATTATTGAATTTTTTAATATAATGATTAAATAAGTTAAAATATATTAAATGTTGTTTTATTATTGTTTTTTTAAATAAGTTTAAATTTTTTAATACATATATAAATTGAATTATGTAACATACTTTGCTAATTTCATAGGAAAATGCATGGAGTTACTAAATTACATTTTATATTCTTTCATTAACCATTAGAATAATCATCATTATCACCTAGAAAAATATTTAGTGAAAAGCATAGTGAGTTACACAACCATTGACTCTCTTTGTTATAGCATATTAACTTAAATTTCCCGCTATAACTATGCATCGATCCCATGATCGTTTTAACTAAATTACTAAATCATATAATTAACATCATGAAAATGACACAATGAATAATCACATCATTAGAAATTGATATACCCTGGAAACCTCATTGGGCGAAAACCAACAAATATCTAATTTAATTATTAAACATCGATGAGGGTTTTCACCTCTCACTCAATGGTTATAAGGCATTCCATCCCTTGCCCATTATCATAAAAATTACACAAAAACATAATCTTAAATGAAACATAACTAGCTATAAGTCGCTACAATCATCATGATACCATTTACCCATGGATCCTCAACCTCTGCCTTTGTCATTAGATTGTTTCCTTCAATGGGTCATCTTGTAGTTGGAACTCCTAAATCAGCATGGGCTAATGATGCTCTTTATCTTTCACAATGTTAAACTTCAAAAATCATTTTCTCAAGTCACCCTTCTCGTATTCCCAATGTTGTCGTCACCACACTTGATATCATGATTAGATAAAATATTAATAAACCAATAATCAATCTTTATTTGTGACAATTCCACAACTATTTATATGCATGTATAAAACATAAACAAATTGAAGTGAAATGTTTTCTTTAACATTTTTTTCACATGCATTAGAACAAATAAATCACCATCAAATCTCATATTTCCAAAAAACGCTAATAAAATATTGCATGCACTTTCATATTATTTCCAAAGGAAGGCTAACATATTATATAATAATATTATGCATGCAAATGCATAACACGTTTTCAAGATAACTATCCCAACAAGAAATTTCCTTTGTGCCTACTCCTATGTTTTTCTTTCCAAAGAGATTAACGCAATAGATTCTATACATATGCATGTGAATGCATGTTCTTTTCCAAAAACATATTTTACATACAAGAGCTATTTAGAATGGCTATTATGTATAACAATGCCAGCTCTAATTTTCGAACAAAGTTAACATACTAGTTATAATTTTAGCCATACAATAACATAGCTTATCTTCTTGCATGTAAAACATATATTGATTTCCAAATGAAACTAAATAAATATTTCATGGAAAAATAAACAAATTTATTGTCCAAGGGATCGAATGCATACCATTTATTCTTTCATGTAGGCAAAGGGACATTTCCCTCTCATAAAAAAAGATCTAACCCAATAACTATTCATAATATTCTCCCAAAATAAAGCTACTACCATAGCTAATCCCTTTAGGTTTGAAAAATACATATTATTTTACCCAAAAGAAGGCTAACATGATCAATATTATGTGATTGCATCTTCCTTTTCTCTAGAAATATAATACCCAAAACTATACTTTTTTCCATGCATGGAAGTGTATATGTTTATCTAAATAATCTTACATAATAAAGCATATGTTTACTAGTTTTCCTCTCCAATAATCTAATCGAATAATTCATACAAGGATATATTTTTCTCTTCAATTCTTTTTGAAGAGTTCTATCACAATAATTGCTTCCTTGCATACAAATATATATGTTTATTTTCCAATAAATTTAACACCCTAATTATTATTTTTCCAAAAGATAGGTAACTCACTAGATATTATTCATGAAATACAAAATATATTCTTATCATTTCACACATAAGAGAGATTTGTAATATTTCCTCAAGAAATAACATGGATAACAAATCCTTCTCAAGTAACACAACTAATTTCCTTTTACGAAAAGGTTTTATGTAAACTACTTCTCACAAAATTTATTTATATCTTTTTACATGACTCAAGTTCGTAAAATCACATAATCAATTCTAGTAGATCGAATATACTAGATAATTATTCATGTGCACCTAAACACATACCACCGTCAAGGGTCCAATATTTCTCTTTAAACATTTAATGCATATGCATCATGAGAACATTCTTGGTAATATCTTAAATGAAATAAATTAATTCCTTTTTAAATAATTATCAACATAATTATTACGTTTATATGTACATAAACAATTATCTTTATCCTATTGAAATATCAAATAAAAAACACTCTTTTTTACTCGTTTTTCTTATTCTAGTCATCCACTTTGGACGTGGCCTAGGAACATATGGAAATGAACTTTGGAAAACCAAAAGAGTTTTTTTTTGGAACAAATATGTTGAAGATACAGATCTCTCATTTTTTCATAGGTGTTACGATTTCGAAGATTTGAATGAATCTTTGCAACCAAATTTTCAAATTTAAATATTAAATAATTAATTATTTTTGTCATCAACTTTCGACACGATTTAAAAAAAAATTGACACTAGTTTTTGAAAACCCAAAGAAGTTATTTTTTTTAACGGGGTTCATTAAAAATAACCCCTCTTAGTTTTTTACATAGGTGTTACGGTTTGGGAGATTCGAAAAAACCTTTGCAACTCATTTTTCCACTTTTAAATATTAAATAATTTCTGTTTTTGTCATCAATTTTGGACACGGTTTTTGAGTCATGGGAAACAAATTTTTAAAATCCGAAATATAATTTTGGTCACAAAATCCTCTTTTACAAAACCATCTCTCACTTTTTACATATCTATCCCGGTTTGGGAGATACAAAGGCACATTTGGACCCTATTTTCCAATAACTCATGCAATTCGAGGAATTATTTAGTCATGAAAATATTTAATGAATTCAAAACACATGAAATATTCTAAGAATTCAATGAAAAAAAGAACTTATTCCTCTATCCATGAAATTATATAAAGGTTTTCTCAAGAAATAATCTTTATTCTTTATCATATTAGCTTTTTTATGCAAATAAATTCAATTATTATATCATCATGCCCCATATGCAAATAAAAGGATTTTCAAAAAACATAGTTACTTATACTTTGATGAATTTTTGAATCCATTCTTCCTTGGCTCCATTCTCCGTGTATTATCTCATTCCTTCCTCTATCTTTCTCATAGACTTACAATAAATATAATTATGAAAATTGAATAGCTTTTCTAAATCTTAAAAGCATTCCATAAAACACCCATAAATACGATTTTTTTCCTAAATCACAAAAGCACTCCATAAATATCTCATGTTTTTGTTTTCAAGGTAGATTTTATTTTGCCTTATGTTCCAAATATCACTTATCCATATTTTTTTCCAAATCTATTGCCCACTATTTCTAAAACTCATAAAAGGTAACAACTTGGAAATAAAATTTATTTCTATATAAGAATATAAATTCTTCTAAATAAAATAATTAAGAAACAATTCTTCCAATATACTTATAATTAAGAATTACAAGAGTATTCTTCATGTAATATCAATATAAGAATTTGTTAAACACCATGTTAAACACACACATGGTGTATGAGAAAGATAAACACACACACCAAGAGACTCAACACATAATGAAGAATAAGCGTATAGCTCTCATATTTTTCCGTTATACATGATGTGCATTTATAGTACAATGGTGTGACTCTTGGTTTCACATTGGACTCCATTGTGAATTTTGGCATTCCACACCTACCCATGGAGGATTAGGTGTTCCAACATTACCCCTTAATCCAAAGGGGTATGTGTGAGTCCAAGAAGAGAGTTGTAATACAAATATGCAAAGTATACATGGTAGCACTTGGGTTGAATCAACACCGTGAAATGTTGGAAAAAAGAGGTGGTTTAAGGATGACCACCAACACTCGGAACGCAATACTTGTTGCGGTGCCTAGAACTCTTCCAACCGGTAAGAAGCTAAAAAGCTTCGCTAGAGGAATTCTCCCTCATAAAAAAAGGGAGACCTTCAACCCAAAAGAAGGGAGGTCTATAACCTCGTGATGGTTTCGAGGATGACCAACAACACCGGAATGCTTGAAGCATTTCCTAGAACTCAACCAAAGCCGGAAAGAAGTCGAAGGCTTCGCTAGAGGAAGTGTCCCTCATATATGAAAGGGAGACCTTCAACGTAAAAGAAGGGAGGTCTACAACATGTGATGGTTTAAGGCTGTCCACCAACCAAAGATGATGGTTTAAGTCTCGTCCACCAATCGAAGGCATGCTCATGGGCATCCATGTCTCTCAGCTACAACTCGAATCCGGAATGACGAATTGTGGCTCGTGCTCCCTTGAACCGTTGTGGATCCGGCTACAACTCGAACATGGAATGAGAGATTGTGGCTCGTGCTCGCTTGATCTCGATGTCAAATCTTGTAGATGACCAACATTTCACTGTCGTGGACAAGGTGAGATTATGGCGAAAACTCAACTACAAGTTTGCTCAATATCCGAGAAGAATTTTTGACATGTGTCTTAAACATGTTCTCTGGGTCGTTGATGCCCATTGCCAAGAAGCGATCCATCCAAGATGAATCTTTGTTCTTGCAGGGAGGCTTGTTTCTAAAGCATCCGTTAGAATAATGGGTGTGCCGACCATAGTTCTTGCATGGATGAAGATCAAAACAATGATCTTTCATATCGCCAACTCGATCACGGTGTTGGAATTTTACAATCGTCGTTGTTGTGGAAGTGGAGCAGGATTCAAATACACTGCAGTGAACCGTCATATATGAATCCGCCACTCGAATTATGATGGGCTTGGTGTAGTCTAGAATATGAAAGGAAACATCCTTGCCATATCTAATACTAGTTCCGTGCTTGTTGTGGACAAGCTCTTCCCAAGGTCCGATGACGGGCTTGAGACGTGCAGCCGAGCCGCCGCATCCGCATGTAAATATTCTCTTGTACAAGGAACTCGAATGTGAATCAACTAAAAATTTATCTTCTTTCTTCTCTCGAAATTCCTTCACAATATTCTCGAACGAAATAGGTTTAGAATGGTGACTCTTTTTACCGAAGTTCATCTTACATTGCTGAGATTCCAACCGCAAAAACTCAATCTTTTCTTGTGCATCTTGCAGATAAATTTGAATGTTACAAAGAGCATTCTTGCACATTTTTATCATATCATCAACATTGGAATGAATGAGGTTATTCAACAACTCTAATGCCTCATTGATTTTAGCCATTTTCAACAACTTAGGCTCAAAATAAAGGGTCTCGACTTCAACCAAAAATGCACCCGTTTACAATGTGATTCAAATTTCTTTCAAGACATACAAATGACTCAAGAGAAATTCCAACTATGGAGTTCCCAAAGTATAAAATCTTCTCCCCAAATCATGGAGGACCTCAAGGTATAGACTTGAATGTCTAACCCAGGCAAGCAACAATGACTTACATCAACAATTTTCCAACAAATCAAATACTAATTGCAACTATGAATGAAGAAGCAATATTCACTCACAATACAATGTTAGTTCAATATAATATTTCTGCAAAAATATTTGTAAAAATGTGCAACGAAAAAACACTTGTGCAAGAAGCCTTTAAGGCAGCTGATTTTTTCTTCTTCAAGGAGTCGTTTTTAAAAATGATGGAAAAATTATCTTCACATTGTCAACCTCTTTCAAAAAATTACCCTTCAAATCACAATGCAAATTTCACTTTTCTCCTCTATGTGTATTTACTCATATGCCATTTCCTCTTTCATGCCGCTCATTTCCTCTTCTTCTCTCTCTCTCGTCATAAATAAAAAAAATAAAAAGAAAAAATTAAGGAAAATAGAGGTAAAACTCTGGGGAGGTTTTTAATGGGGGGAGGGTGAAACTAGGGGAAGTTATTTTCATCGGGGGAGGTTTTATCCGAGGAACATTTTACTAGGGAAGGTAAATCCAGTGGAAGGTATATTTGGGGTAGGCCAATCAGAAAATTGAATTTCTTAGGAAGGGAAATAATTTTAAAAAGGAGGTAGGAATTAATTTAAAAATGAGGCAGAATTAATTTAAACCGAATTTAAAAAATAGGAGGCCACGTTTAGGATGACCAGGACGAAAGGCCAAGAGTTGAGGTGTAAGGGGAAATGGAATGGGGATGAGGGCGAGTTGGGTGTATTGCAGTGGAGGGACAAGGGAGGATTGGCGAAGCAGTAGGGAGAGATGTGAGGGAGAGTGAGAGGAGGGCGTATGGCGAAGTCCGCGGGGGAGGGGAGTGAGGAGGGGGGCCGTATGGCCAAGGAGGGGAGCAGTGAGGTCGAGAGGAGGGCATAGCACGAGGGTGTTGGTAGAGTGGTGGATAGTGCGAGGTATGGGAGGGCCGTAAGGGGGTGAAGGGGATTTGAGGTATCGTGAGGGAGTGTTGTAGTAGAGGGATCGGGTAGCTACATAGGGAAGAGGCGAAGCCATGGGAGGAGGGCCGGAGTTAGGGGGGAGAGGGTCGTAGGCCAAGTGGCCGAGTGGAGTGGGATGAATGTTGTGGGATGAGCGATGGTGGAGGGGCCAAAGTTAGAGATGGGTAGGGGGGGGTATTGTTTTGGGTAGAGTGAGTTGTGTAAGTGGGGATGGGGTTGCAGGGGGTGAGGGATGTGAGGTAGTGAGGGCGTAGAGGAGGGTCGACTGTGCCCTAGTGCCCGAACAAAATTTTAATTATTTTTTTATTTTTTTTCTATAATCGTAGAACAACGAGAGGGAGTGGAATTAGAAATTTGTAGGAATTTTGTAATATAGAACATAGCGGCAGTAAAATACCGTAAATTTTTTTCTTTCAGAATAATTTTCGTGAAATTGCGAAACTTTTTCGTAAAACTCTACATAGAAACTCATAAATTTTTACTTAAAAAACCCGTAAATTTTCTTCTAAAACCACTTTAAACAAAGCATTTTCAGAGACTCTCTCCAAAATGGTGCAGAAATTAAAGTGCAAAAATTGTAGAATGATGTGTAGTGAGAAAAACTACGTAATGCACAATGCCGCTTTCTTCTTCAAAACCAATGCCGTCTCTTCTTCAAAACACATTTTTGAATGCAACAAATGTCCATCGCAGAAACTCTCTAAATGCTGCAAAAATGCTAAGAATTTTTTGCAGAATATGCATGAGCCATAAACAAAAATGGCTCACTCAAGGTTGAGTCGGTTATGAACGTACGCTCCGATACCATGTTAAACACCATGTTAAACACACACATGGTGTATGAGAAAGATAAACACACACACCAAGAGACTCAACACACAATGAAGGATAAGTGTGTAGCTCTCATATTTTTCCATTATACATGATGTACATTTATAGTACAATGGTGTGACTCTTGGTTTCACATTTTCAAGGTCACTTGGACCCATTGTGACTTTTTCACATTCCACACCTACCCATGGAGGATTAGGTGTTCCAAACGAATCAATAATATTTAATTATTTAACAACCCTAATTTTACGATATTTTTTATGGTGGCTTATGCCTAGGATATTACATACTCCCCCCTTAAAGAGAACATCGTCTCGATTTTATTCTCTTCTTGGAACATTAACCTTTACTTTTTATTACCAATTATTTAGGAAATGTAAAATATACTTCAATAATAATACTCGTTTTTGAAACTCAAGGAGCACTCACCTTTAATAATTAAAATTATAAGAAAATCTCTATCAATCGCATGTTGTATTTTATTTATGATTTACACTAGTATTTCATTCCCACTAGTGTTTTTTTCAAATTAATTTATTTCTCTCCCACGACAATTTCAATCAAAGTCAAGGAATTTATCTCCAACAATTTTCCTCTAGTCCGTTAGAATTTAGAGTTCAATAGCTCATTGTTTTTATCTAACATGAACTATTTCAATCGATATATATTTCAATTTATTTACTCTATGCATGAATATAGATAAGTCATTTCTCACATGTTAATTTTCTCATAAAAACCTACAAACACACCCTATTTCATCGAAATTGTTGCTTAGATAAATTAATATATCATTAATGCAAAACTATAACACATGAAAAAAATTTGAGACATGAAATCTAAAGTCTATTGTAACATCCAACATATTTAGATAATCTTGAACTCAATAATAAAACATAGACATAATTCCATCTAATCGTAGTTAATTTCTATGAATTATTTAAGAAGTGAGCATATTCCACACGGTTGTGAACTATCTCCAATAGTTCCCCTCCTAGATAAGACCTACTTGCCACTAGAATAAAAAACCTCATCGATTCCTTAGTGCTTTCTTCCTAGTATATTTTTAGCAGCATCCTCTTTTAAGGTTTGCCAACCTTTTGCTCTAGGCATTTTTGTTTTATATTTTTCGAAAAAATATACTCTTATTTTTTTTAAAGCACACATTTCTCTCCCGTTGTGCTTTAATTTAACCCATGTAGTATTTATCTCCAACCAAGTGATTAACATTATCTTTCTCTCCCATTATGTTAACATTTTCCTCTTTATTATTTTCTCCTAGGGATTTTTAGGAGACTTTTTAGGAAGGTCCATCTTGAACTTAACCACCAATATATTTTCATAAGTTGGCAAGAAGTCTTCTAACAATCTAGACTTATTTCCCAAATACCCCAACCAATGTCTTCATTAACACAATATAAAAATACTACATCGTCACATCAACCCCATCATGGCTTCCATAGCCATTGAATCCAATTAAAATTTAATGTCTAAAAATAGTCAATGTCTAAAAATCCATTGTAATTTACATAATTTTCCATTTGCATATCATATCTAAAGAAAATGAACATTTATGTACATCATGAATCTATACTTTACCCTCAACAAGTATCCCTACACTTTGTCAAAGTACATTAACAACAATTCATCACATGTAATATAGGTGGTCTACATTCCAAATTTCTCACATAATAACAATCATGCAACTTAAAAAGAAACATTAACATATCTTTCATACCATAGTATTATACTTTCTATAAGGTCTCTCCTTACCAACCATGAATATTATAGAGAAATAATAGTCCCATTAGAACACTAGGACATAAAATGCAAATTTTTTTTCCTTTACAATTAGCTTGAAATCATGTAAGTGATAAATCCATTGGGGAGTTTTGGGAAAAATAATTTGCAATCATGCAACCTACAACCAGCCGTAGCTTTTTTTATCCAATATTTTTCTAGCATACGAGATATAACTTACACATTCTAACAAAAATTTTTGCAAGCATGCAATCTACGATCAATGACACATTCTACCAAATAGTTGGAAAGCATACAATCTATTGCCATTGAGGAATTTTAACAACTAGTTAGCATGACATGAAATAAATTTCCATAAATATTTTTAAACTATTAGAGATATATTAAAACTATAATTTATAGAATAGCATGAATCATATTAATATCATCAATGGCAAAAATTCTGAAAAAATAATAGAACCAACAATCTATACAGGAACGTCTAATCAGAAAAACTCGACAAAATTATGGATCCAAGTTTAAACATAATTTTTTTTTGGAATCAACATGGAGGTTATGAGACCTACAAGTATTAATACCCCTTGATGCTATGATGAATCAAATCCAAAACTCCCACAACAAAACTTTGGATCTCATTTACCACTTTTTTTGAACACATGAAATGAAAACTTTCTTTGCACAACTCGTACATGAAGAAAGAAAAAACCACAATTATGTTACTATGAGTTTTTCATTGACTTTAAGTTCACTATGTGAGTTCCACTTCATTCATTGCTTATTTTTAACAACTAAAGAGATTCATTCATCTAAAACATTCCATTGTCCTCTACTAGGTCAACCCCAACTTTTAATTTATTTATTTATCACATCAACCACACATGCATTCATTCTTTATAATAAGTGCATCATAACTTTATTCATGTCTTTTTTTCTTTTTTCTTTTTCTTTTTCTTATGCACCATAATAATTGTTATATTAGTATGCATGCAAAGGTTGGTAATTAATTCCCAAGATAACGAGTGAGTGTTCACAATTGTTCATAGGTAGAATATAGGTTTCATTGTATTTTATCTGCATCCTAATTCAAGATCCATGAGCACAACATTTAAAGAACAATATCACTTTCTACTTTTTTCATGCGGGACTCAGTAATCATGCATCATGCATCTCATGTTAATTGTAGTCTACCGCAAGTTTAATTAAAATCATATGTGAGATGATGCCCACTAAAATCATACCTCTACTTCATTTTTTCCATAATTATTCCCGAAATGCACGAGTATTGCAACCTTTTTTCTTTGATACCATTTGTAACAAACCCCCGTGACTCTGCAGGGAAAAATGCATGGAGCTAGGAAATTTTTTCGCATTTACCAATGTGTAAATTTCTAAATTACTTCCTATATTCCCTCATTAGCCATTATAATAACCATCATCATAACCTAGATAAATATTTAGTAAAAATCGTAGTGAGTTAAACAACCATTAACTCATTAACTCTCTTTGTTGTAGCATATTAACTTAAATTTCCTTCCATAACTATGCATCGATCCCATGATCATTAAACACAATTAGTAAATCAAATAATTGATAATATAAACATCACATCATGAAATCAATTAACATCATGAAAATTACACAATGAAAGATCACATCATTAGACACCGACATACACTGGAAACTATGTAGGGTGAAAAAACCAAGTGAACGTTTAATTTTATTGTTAAACGCTCATGAGGGTTTTCACCCCTCAATTAATGGTTATTAAGGGAGTCCATCCCTTGACCATTGTAATAAAATTTACATATAAAAATAATCTTAAACGAAACATAACTAGCTATAAGTTATTACAATCATCATGATACCATTTACCCATGAATCATCAATCTCTGTCTTTGTATTCAGACTGTTTCCTTCAGGGGATCATTGTGCAATTGGAACTACTAAACCTGCATGGACTAACAACTCTTTATCTTCCACAATGTTAAACTTGAAATTTCATTTTCTCAAGTAATCCGTATTTCCTGCCATTACTGTCGTCAGCACACTTGATATCATGATTAGATAAAATATTAATAAACCAATAATCAATCTCTATTTGTGACACTTCAACAATTATTTGTATGCATGTATAAAACATAACCACATTGACATTAGTTTCCTTATTTAACATCATTTCACATGCATTAGTAACAAATAAATCACTATCAAGAATCATCTTTCCACCAAACACTAAGAAAATCTTGCATGCACTTTCATATTATTTCCAAAAGAAAGCTAACATACTATATAATAATACTGTGCATGCAAATGCATAACAATATTTTCAAGATAACTATCCCAACAAGCAATTTCTCTTTTTGCCTACTCATATGTTTTCTTTTCAATATGGATTAATGCAATAGATGTTATACTTATGCATGTGAATACATGTTCTTTTCCAAAAACATATTTTCCACCCAAGATCTATTCATAATGGTTATTATGTATAACAATGCCAACTCTATTTTAAACAAAGTTAACATACAAGTTATAGTTTTTTGCATGCAATAACATATCTTGTTCTTCCTGCATGTAAAACATATATTTCTTTCCAAAAGAAACCAAATAAATATTTCATGGAAAAATAAACACATTTCTTTTCCAAGGGTCAAACGCATACCACTTATCATTTCATGCATGCAAAGTGACATTTCCCTCTCATCCAAAAGATATAACCAATAAATATGCATAATATTCTCCCAAGATAAACCTAATACCGTAGCTAATCCCTTTAGGTTGGAAAAATACATATTATTTTGCCCAAAAGAGGGCTAACACAATAAATATTATGGGATTTCATCTTCGTTTTCTCTATAAATCTAATACTCAAAACTATATTTTTCCCATGCATAAAAGCATATATGTTTCTCTAAATAATATTACATAATAAAGCATGTGATTACCCTTTTTCCCCTCCAAGAATATAATCCAATAATGCATACAAAGATATATTTTTCTCTTCTATTCATTTTGAAGAGTTTTAACACAATAATTATTTCCTTGCATACAAGTATGTAATGTTCCAAATGGGAAAAAAATAGGCTCAGTAGGGAATATCTTAGGATATTCCACTATGGAATCACAGCAATATGGAATTACACCAATAGATCTAAACCAGAGATAGACTGGCAAGGAATTTACTAGATGCATCACCTTCACAAGGAAGAGTGAAATCCAGAGGCTTCCTGGCCCGTTCTAGACTCTGTCTATAGAAGAATGGTGAAACATAGAAAGTGTGGGAATGACACACTCCTCTTGGATATTTCTGATCTTAGGAACCTTAGATCTATATATCTAAACAATGGATCCAAAAGAGAAGTAAAAACCAACCAAGGAAGAAGCGGGAAATTCCACTCTCAGGAAAATCTGCAATAGGCTCAAGGAGGACATTGTATAAGCAAGCCAGTGTGAAAATAATGCAGAACAGGGCTGGGTTCCCTTATTTTAGGCTGTGTCAGACCTCAAGAAAAGTTTCAGCAAAAATAAATGAGTTTAGAGGTTTTAACAGATCTCCCACAATCAACACTAGCTGAAAATCAGCTAAAGGAGAGAGTTGGTAAATAGAGAAACCGTCCTTTAGGAATTGCATGGTTTCCACTGGAAGACACTGGAAATCAGCCATTAGACTCATGTTATAGTATGGCATCAAGAAATCAGATCTATAATCAAGTTCATCTGTAGAAGCATTGGATTTACTTGAAGCAAGAGTAACAATCCTTCAAAAATAATAGCAGAAACAATTGGAAAAGTTGTAGAAAGACTTGAAAACATTTTATATGAGGAGATTCAGCTACTGTAGGTTAATATTCAGATCTACAAATGATATATGGCTGAAAAATCAGATCCATACCAGATCTGGAACTACTCAGCCTTCTAAACAAGATCCCCCTAGGGTTTTATCAAAATAATGCATAAATAAGTGTAGATCTAGCTTTTAATACACTGAAATTTTTATTGCAAATAAATTCAATCATTATATAATCAGGGTCCATATGCAAACAAAGAGATTTTCAAATAATATGGTTACTCATCTCTTGATGCATGCTTGAAATACTCTCTTCCTCTTCCTTGGCTCCATTCTCCATGTATTCTCCCATTTTCCTCTTCTATTTCTCTCATGAGATTATATAGAATTAATTAAAATGGAATAGATTTTATACATCATAAAAGTATTCCAACTCTTTTCTAAATCATAAAAGAATTCCATCTTTTCTAATTCATAAAAGCATTCAAGCTTTTCTAAATCCTAAAAGTATTCCAGCTTTTTCTAAATCATAAAATAATTCCATATTTTCTAAATCATAAAAGCATTCCAGCTTTTCTAAATCACAAAAGAAATCCATAAAGCCTCCATAAATCTGATTTTTCCTAAATCGGAAAAGCATTCCATAAATCCCTCATGCTTTTATTTTTAAAGGTAGATTTTCTTTTTCCTTATGAGAAAAATATCACTTATCCATACTTTTTCCAAATCTATTACTCATTATCTCTAAAACTCATAAAATATACCAAATCGGAAATATAATTTATTTCCATGGAAGAATATAATTTATTATAAATAAAATAATTAAGAAATAATTCTTCCAAGATTCTTATAATCAATAATTACAAGAATATTCTTCATTTAATATCAATATAATAATTAATAATATTTAATTATTTAATAACCCTCATTTTATGAGAGTTTTTATGGTGGCTTATGCGAGGGATATTACAAACTCCCCCCCTTAAAGAGAACATCGTCCTCGATGTTCTTATCTTGTTGGAACATTAACCTTTAATTTTCATTTCCAATTATTTAGAAAATGTAAAATAATACTTAAGTCATAATACTTTCACAAAAACTCAGGGAGCACTTAGCCCTTTAATCATCAAAATGTTAAGAAAAAATTTATCAAGTGCACGTTGCATTTTATTTAGGAGTTACACTAGTCTTTCTCTCCCACTAGTGTTTTTGAAAATTACTGTCTTTCTCTCCCACAATAATTTCAATCTAATTCAAACTCATGGTATTTATCTCCAACCATTTCCTTTGCAAATTACTGTCTTTCTCTCCCACAGTAATTTCATTCAAATTTAAACTCATGTCATTAATCCCTAACCATGTTCCTCTAACATGTCAGGAATTTAAAGTTCAATAAATCATTATTTTATCTAACATGAGTTATTTCAGTCGCCTATATATTTCAATTAATTTCCTCAATGCATGCATATAGATCAGCCATTTATGACATGTTCAGTTGCTCATAAAAACACAACCTTTTTCATCTAAATTGTTGCTAAGATAATTTAATATATCATGCATGCAAAAATATAGCACATGCAACAAATTTGAGACATGAAATTTACAGTCTATTGTAACATCCAACATCTTTAGATAATTTGAAAATTTGTAACATAACATAGACAAAATTTCATCTAACCTTAGTTAATTTCTGGGAATTATTGAGAAAATCAGCATATTCCACCCAACCGTGAACTATCTCCAATAGTTACCCACCGAGCTAAGATTTACTTGCCACTAGAATCAACAACCTCATTGATTCCTTGGTGATTTCTTCACAGCAGATTTTTAGCAGCGTCCTGCTTTAAGGTCTGCCAACCTTTTTGCCTAGGCCTTTTTGTTTTATATTTTTCGAAAAAGATACTCTTCTTTTTCTTTAAAGCATGCCTTTATCTCCCGCTATGCTTTATTTTACGCCACTTAGTATTTATCTCCAACTAAGTCATTAACATAATCTTTCTCTCCCATTATGTTAATATTTTCTCCTAGGGATTTTTAGGAGACTTTTAGGGAAGGTCCATGTTGAAATTAACCACCAATAGCTTTCCATAAGCTCGCAAGAAGTCTTATAAAGCTCTAGAGTTATTTCCTGAATACCCCAACCAAAGTATTCATTAACTCTACAATAAAATAAAATATTACCTCATTACATCAATCCCATCATAGCTTCCATAGCCATTGAATCCAATAAAAATTCAATGTCTAAAAATAGTCAATGTCTACAATTCCACTGTAATTTACATAATTTTCCATTGCATATTATCATTAAGGCAAAGGAATATTTATGTACACCATGCATCTATACTTGACCCACAACATGGGGTCCACAATTTGTCAAAGCACATTGACAACAATTCATCGCATGTAATATAGGTGGTATACATTAAAAATTTCCACATAATAATAATAATCATGTAGCTTAGAAAAAAAAGACATTAACATATGTTGCATACCATAGCATGATACTTTATTTAAGGTATCACCTTAGCAACCATCAATATTGTAGAGAATTAACAGTCCCATTGAACACTAGGACACAAAATGTGATTCTTTTTTTTTTTTTTTCGCTTACCATTAGCTTGCAACCATATAAGCGACAACCATTGAGGAATTTTGTGAAAATAATTTGCAATCATGAAATCTACAATCACTGTAGACTTTTTTTTCAAATAGTGTGCAAGCATGCAATCTACAACCAATTCGACATTCCATCAAACAATTTTCAAGCATGCAATCTACATCCATTGAGGAATTTTAACAACAATTTTCAAGCATGCAATCTATGGTGGATAAGGCATTCTTCCAAATAGTTGGCAAGCATACAATCTACTACCATTGAGGGACTAGTTAGCAGAGATGAAATAAATTTCCATAAATATGTTTATACTATCATAGAGATAGTAAAACTAGAATTTCTATAACATCATGAATCATATTAATATCATCAATGGTAAAATTTCTGCTAATAACAGAACCAACAATCCCTACAACAGCGTCTAATCAGGAAATTTGACCAAATTATGGATCCATTTCTAAACATAACCTTTCCTTGGAATCACCATGGGGGTTACATGATCTCAAGGTATGAAAACCCCTTGATATTAAAGATTAATCACATCCAAAACTTGCACGGATGAAATTATTTAAAATAACAAAACCGTGGATCTCAATTACCACTTTTTGTCGAACACATGGAATGAAAAATTTCCTCTACAACTCTAAATGAAGAAAGAGAACCCACAATTATGCTACTATGATTTTTTTCATTGAATTTAAGTTCACTATGTGAGTTCTATTTCACTCGTTGCTTATTTTTAACAACTAAAGAGTTTCGTTCAAATATATATATATATATTTTGTTTTCAACATTCCATTGTCCTCTTCAGGGTCAAATCCAACTTCTATATTATTTAGTTATCACACCAACCATACGTGTATTCATTATTTATAGGTAGTGCATGATAAATTTTTCCATGTTTTTCCATCCTTTTTTTCTTATGCACCATAATCGTTTTTTCTCATATTATGCATGCAAAGGTTGGTAATTAATCTGCAATATAAACAGTGAGTGCTCAAGATGGTTCATAGGTACAATAGAAGTTTTATTGTCTTTTATCCACATCCATATTCAAATTTCATGAGCACAACTTTTAAAGAAACATTATAACTGTCTACTCTTTCATGCAGTCATTAATCATGCAACATGCATCTCATGTTAATTGTAGTATACTACAAGTTTAATTAAAATCATACCTGAGATGATGCCCACTAACATCATACCTCTACTTCCTTTTTGCATAAGGATTCCCAAAAGGCGCCAGTGTTGCAACCTTTTTCTCTGATACCATTTGTAACATACCCCGATAACCTCGCAGGAAAAATGCATGGAGTTAGGACTTTTTTTCAACATTTACGAATGTGTAACCTTATAAATTTCATTATATATTTTTGCATTAACCATTTAAATATACATTATCATCACTTAGAGAAATATTTAGCAAAAATCATAGTGAGTTACACAACCATTAATTGTCCTTGTTGTAGCATATTAACTTAAATTTCCTGCTATAACTATGCATCGATCCCATGATCATTTTAATTAAATTAGTAGATCACCTAATTGATAATATCAACGTCATATCATGAAAGAAATTAACATCATCAAAATGACAAAATGAACAATCACATAACTAGACACCGATATATCCTGGAAACCCCGTAGGGTGAAAACCAGCAAACGTTTAATTTTATTATTAAACGCTCGTGAGGGTTGTCACCCCTCACTCAATGGTTATAAGGGAGTCCATCCCTTGACCATTGTCATAAAATTTACATATAAAAATAATCTTAAACGAAACATAACTAGCTATAAGCTATTACAATCATCATGATACCATTTACCCATGAATCATCAATCTCTGTCTTTGTATTCAGACTGTTTCCTTCAGGGGATCATCGTGCAATTGGAACTACTAAACCTGCATGGACTAACAACGCTTTATCTTCCACAATGTTAAACTTGAAATTTCATTTTCTCAAGTCATCCTTCTTTCTTGCCATTGTTGTCGTCAGCACACTTGATATCATGATTAGATAAAATATTAATAAACCAATAATCAATCTCTATTTGTGACGCTTCAACAAATATTTGTATGCATGTATAAAACATAACCACATTGACATTAGTTTCCTTATTTAACATCATTTCACATGCATTAGTAACAAATAATCACTATCAAGCATCATCTTTCCACCAAACACTAACAAAATCTTGCATGCACTTTCATATTATTTCCAAAAGAAAGCTAACATACTATATAATAATACTGTGCATGCAAATGCATAACAAGATTTTCAAGATAACTATCCCAACAAGCAATTTCTCTTTTTGCCTACTCGTATTTTTTCTTTTCAATATGGATTAAAGCAATAGATGTTATACTTATGCATGTGAATACATGTTCTATTTCAAAAACATATTTTCCACCCAAGATCTATTCATAATGGTTATTATGTATAACAATGCCAACTCTATTTCAAACAAAGTTAACATACAAGTTATAGTTTTGTTCATGCAATAACATATCTTGTTCTTCCTACATGTAAAACATATATTTCTTTCCAAAAGAAACCAAATAAATATTTCATGGAAAAATAAACACATTTCTTTTCCAAGGGTCAAACGCATACCACTTATCATTTCATGCATGCAAAGTGACATTTCCCTCTCATCCAAAATATATAACCAATAACTATGCATAATATTCTCCCAAGATAAAGCTAATACCATAGCTAATCCCTTTAGGTTGGAAAAATACATACAACAAGCAATTTCTCTTTTTGCCTACTCGTATGTTTTATTTTCAATATGGATTAATGCAATAGATGTTATACTTATGCATGTGAATACATGTTCTTTTCCAAAAACATATTTTTCACCCAAGATCTATTCATAATGGTTACTATGTATAAAAATGCCAAGTCTATTTCAAACAAAGTTAACATACAAGTTATAGTTTTGTGCATGCAATAACATATCTTTTTCTTCCTGCATGTAAAACATATATTTCTTTCCAAAAGAAACCAAAGAAATATTTCATGGAAAAATAAACACATTTCTTTTCCAAGGGTCAAACGCATACCACTTATCATTTCATGCATGCAAAGTGACATTTCCCTCTCATCCAAAAGATATAATCAATAAACATCCATAATATTCTCCCAAGATAAAGCTAATACCATAGCTAATCCCTTTAGGTTGGAAAAATACATATTATTTTTCCCAAAAGAGGGCTAACACAATAAATATTATGTGATTTCATCTTCATTTTCTCTAGAAATCTAATACTCAAAACTATATTTTTCCCATGCATAAAAGCATATATGTTTCTCTAAATAACCTTAAATAATAAAGCATGTGATTACCCCTTTTCCTCTCCAAGAATATAATCCAATAATGCATACAAGGATATATTTTTCTCTTCTATTCATTTTGAAGAGTTTTAACAGAATAATTATTTCCTTGCATACAAGTATGTAATGTTCCAAATGGGAAAAAAATAGACTCAGTAGGGAATATCTTAAGATATTCCACTTTGGAATCATAGCAATATGGAATTACACCAATAGATCTAAACCAGAGATAGACTGGCAGGGCATTTACTAGATGCATCACCTTCACAAGGAAGGGTGAAATCCAGAGGCTTCCTGGCCCATTCCAGACTCTGTCTATAGAAGAATGGTGGAACACAGAAAGTGTGGGAATGACACACTCCTCTTAGATTTTTCTGATCTTAGGAACCTTATATCTATAGATCTAAACAATGGATCCAAAAGAGAAGTAAAAACCAACCAAGGAAGACGCGAAAAATTCCACTCTCAGGAAAATCTGCAATAGGCTCAAGGAGGACATTGTATAGGCGAACCAGTGCGAAAATAATGTAGAACAGGGTTGGGTTCCCTTATTTTAGGCTGTGTCAGACCTCAAGCAAAGTTTCAGCAAAAATAAATGAGTTTAGAGGTTTTAACAGATCTCCCACAATCAACACTAGCTGAAAATCAGCTAAAGGAGAGAGTTGGTAAATAGAGAAACCGTCCTTTAGAAAGTGCGCAGTTTCTGCTGGAAGACACTAGAAATCAGCCATTAGACTCATGTTATAGTATGGCATCAAGAAATCAGATCTATAATCAAGTTCCTTTGTAGAATCATTGGATTTACTTGAAGCAAGAGCAAGAATCCTTCAAAAATAATAGCAGAAACAATTGGAAAAGCTGCAGAAAGACTTGACAGCATTTTATATGAGGAGCTTCAGCTACTGTAGGTTAATATTCAGATCTACAACTGATATATGGCTGAAAAATCAGATCCATACCAGATCTGGAACTACTCAGCCTTCTAAACAAGATCCCCCTGGGGTTTTATCAAAATAATGCATAAATAAGTGTAGATCTATCTTTTAATACACTGAAATTTTTATTGCAAATAAATTCAATCATTATATAATCATGGTCCATATGCAAACAAAGATATTTTCAAAGGATATGGTTACTCATCTCTTGATGCATGCTTTAAATACTCTCTTCCTCTTCCTTGGCTCCATTCTCCATGTATTCTCCCCTTTTCCTCCTCTATTTCTCTCATAGGCTTATATAATAAAATAGAATTAATTAAAATGGAATAGATTTTATAAATCATAAAAGTATTCCAATTTTTTTCTAATTCATAAAAGCATTCCAGCTTTTCTAAATCCTAAAAGTATTCCAGCTTTTTTCTAAATCATAAAAGAATTCCATATTTTCTAAATCATAAAAGAATTCCAGCTTTTCTAAATCAAAAAAGCAATCCATAAAGCCTCCATAAATCTGATTTTTCCTAAATCAGAAAAGCATTCCATAAATCCCTCATGCTTTTATTTTTAAAGGTAGATTTTCTTTTTCCTTATGAGAAAAATATCACTTATCCATACTTTTTCCAAATATATTACTCATTATTTCTAAAAGTCATAAAATATACCAACTTTGAAATATAATTTATTTCCATGGAAGAATATAAATTATTATAAATAAAATAATTAAGAAATAATTCTTCCAATATTCTTATAATCAACAATTACAAGAATATTCTTCATTTAATATCAATATAATAATTAATAATATTTAATTATTTAATAACCCTCATTTTATGAGAGTTTTTATGGTGGCTTATGCGAGGGATATTACAAATGGTAACAATTAAACAATAAAATAATTTCCTAAACTATTACATTTTTATATTATTATAGTTATTATAAGGAAATTTATTAACATGTAATACTATAGCATTTAACTATTTACATTAATAGTTAATAATATATGAGTTGAATTCTACAATACAATAATTATTACTTTTAACTATTGTTAACTATTAATAGATTATTTTGCATTTAATTATAACTAATAATTTTTCCATATTAATACTGTCTCTTTTTTAATTATTTTATATGGACAACTATTAAAATCCACACTCTATTACATTTAACTATTATTAACTTGACTGTCATTAAACTTTTATGGATTTAATTATTTTTTTATAGAATATAAAAATAACCAACATCGCACAATTTGTATGTAAAAAATATATCGAACACATTTTTAATTATTTTAATACTAGCAATTGCACCATCACTAAATGTTGCAAAGGAAACACTGTAAGATTCTTAAAGAGATGAAATAGTTGCTAAGCAGGATATGTGAAGTGAAATCGATGTCTGTCTAATTTTGTGTGTAAATTTCCATACAACTTTACACCATTTCAATCCCTATCAACTTTGTTAGATTTGCAATTCAATGTCTACCCGAAAAGAGATGATATTCGTGCCTATTTGGCCACAATAGAATTTTCCAACCGCAATTCTCTTCGAAAAAAATTCTAAGTTTCAAAACCATTTTTTTGAGATCTTTACAAGAGATTTCAGGATGTCAATTTTAGTTCTCCACTTCTTTTCACCTATAGATAGGGAAAAATTAAAGTCATTGACTTGAATTTTCTGTGGTATTTGAATATATCATAAATCCAGCTAGTAGTATGATAAATATCTTCATGTTCTAAAAGTAACTAATAATAGGGCACCCATGTTTCTATGAGACATTCATTCTTTGAAGATTTTTATGGAGACCAACCAGTGGCACTTCATCAATGGCCTCCCTACTACACAAGAAGACAAAATGAATATTTTTTTTTTCAGTTTGCTAATTTTTCAAATTGAAAATTTTTCTGTCTTGTGATAAGACTACTAATGCATAGTGAGTTGTTACAAAAAGAAAACTCAAGGGTATTCCTAAAATTTGTAAGAAAATTCAAAGGGTAGCATGCTTGAAAGTGATCATGCATTAAAAAATGTTGGTCATAAACTGCCAATGCCACATTATTATTGAAATTCCTATTTCTGAAAGTGCGTTGTATGTCATTGCCATACATGTAATCAGTTAGAAAGGACCATCTCATTTTGTCAAAAATAAACACTTCAAAATGTAACACTGGGCATTAAAACTTCCCCCTCACTCTCTCCTTCCATAAAATACTCAGTTCAATCACTAAAATTAAAAATAAAGGATATGGCTAAAAAATAAACACTTAGTATAAATGTAACTACTTATTTCATTCATTAAAATTGGAAAAAAACATATGGCTCAAAAATAAACACTTAGTCTAAATGTAACACTGAACCTTAAAACTAACGAAACGATATGGCTCAAAAATAAACACTTCAATCTAAATGTAACACTCGGCATTTATGCAACAAATTGTCTCCTAACCAGATAGATGGAATTTCAATTGGATTGAAGCCTCCTACTCGGGGCATTCTTTCCTACATCAAGATACGATATTAGTCATTATATGGGAAAAATAGCATCTAAATAAAAATATTCAGAGATTCTTCACATTTCTCTGTCACTGAATAATCGACAGGTCCCAGTACCCAAATGTTTGAGAACCAATTACTACATTTGCAATCTAATATCTATGTGTCATGGATCGTCTTCATATACAAGCAATCAGACAAAAGTGCCCATCTCAATGAGTCTAGATAACAAAAAAATTAATGGTCATCTCATAGAGTCTAGATAAAAACATATATGTACATGAATTTTGCCTCTATATTTTAATGAATGAGAATGTGTAGGTACAGAAGTAATAACACCATAAAGAATTTTTTTTTAGATATGCTACAAATTGTATCGGAACCAGATAGAAGGATTTCCAATGGATTGAAGCCTCCTGTCAGGGGAATTCTTGCCTACATCAAGCTACTAAATTAGTAATTATATGGGAAAAATAGCATCTTCATAAAAATCTTCAGAGATTTTTCATAGTCTTCCCTGCAACTTAATAATCCCAAAGACGAGGTCCCCAAATCTTTTAGAACCAATTACTACATATTAATTCTACTATCCTATCTTCAGCCTTCGAGGAGGCTTCACAATAGAAAAAGAAAAAACAAAAAGTACTAAACAGTTTAATAGAGTGTACAAGCTAGACATAGGCCTGCAACATCAAAACTAAAACCACCATTCTTCTTGCTTGTTATGTATTTATAGCAAGCCTCAGCTGTAAGAACGAGGAATGCTTGGATAATGTAAACCTGAAATTGGCAGATCTTCCAAGAACCATTGTTCCAGGAGACACTGCTCATAGCAAATCATCGAAGAACCAATGTTCCAGGAAATAATTCATAAAGTTACTCAAAGCTTCCAGATGCCAAGACGAAGGAATAATGTAATCCAACCAAGATAATCTAGCAATTGTACCCATGGAAAGATAAATCAAACAGAAGAAGGGATTGTTTAATTTTGGTCAAGGGATGCCTTCCTTGTCGTGAATATTTTCCTTTACATTGTTAGATTTAAATTCTCACTAGTTTATAAATAAATAATTTGAATAGACGATTGTTGATAATTTGACCTTGGGAAAGTTCAATATCAGCTGCCGAGGTTCAGAGTTATTCACACTCTGGCTTGGGTGATCTTATTGCAGTGAACGCAAAAATTTTGGGTTGAAGCCAGAGCATTGCAGGTCTGTTAACTCTTAGTGATTTATTTTTAGAGAAATATATTTTTTTTTGATATTGAGTTGCACTTTTTCAATAAGATTTCTCATCTTTTTAGAATAATTGTACTACTGAGGCAGAAGCTCTAAAACCCTAGGTGGAAGAATATAGTTTTGGCATTAAGGAAAATCTTGGAGAAAATACAGAGATTTGTTGTTATTGAAAAACATATTTGAAATGGAAAATCAACCAGGGAGAAGTATTGATATTAACAGTAATTTTGGAACTTGGAATGAGTTCAAATAATAATCCACAACAATTCTATGCTAGATACCCTCATGCACCTCCCTTTCCATCTGCTCTACCACCACAAGCTCCATCAATAAATCTCCTTTTGAATATAAATCCAGAGAAAGAAACCTGGGCGATACTAATAATTATTATGGACACCAAGTTGGTTATCAATTTCAACCACCATCTTCACACCCACAATGTCATCAGCTATAACTACAACAACCAAAACTGGAAAGACTTGAAATAATGCAAGGCCAAAGGCCCCAGAGTGGAAGTGGGAATGGGGCTTTAGTTTTGCAGGATGACTACAAGCTTCCAGGATTTGTCACTCGATACGACAACGAAATTTTTTTTGTTATCAAATATTACAGCAAGGAGCACGTCCTTAGCATTATTAGACATGGAGTCTCGACAGGCACTTATAGTGGAAATGAAAAATTAAATGCCGCATAAACTGAGGCTGCCTCGATGGAGAAAAGGGATAGAGACCAAACAGAATCAAATACCAACAATAAAAAATAAACTCAAACAAAACTAAAAAAACAAAAATAAATAATAATTTTGTTATCAAAACTATCTCATACATTAGCATTGATATAAAAAATTCACAACAATAACCATAACAATTGTTTTTTCAAGTAAATATTTTTCTTATTCTAAAAAACAGTAAAACTCTTTTAAAAAAAATACTATACTACTAAATTAATTTTACAATCCTCCTACTACACTACAAATATGAATTTGTATCTAAACCGTTGTAAATTAATATAGATTAATATCATAACACTAACATAGACTACAATCAATTCCTTTCCTCCTTCTCTACAATAAATATTGTATTTAAAAAAATTATATAAATATGAATCATAACAACTACACAGACTATAGTCAATAATATAAAATTGTATATGAATATGGATCATAGAAACAACACAGACTACAGTCAATAATATAGTATGTTCAAAGATGAATACACGTGCTACTGGTATGCTCTAAGATAAGCATGGATACTCACTAATCCAAATACTTTATAAATAAAAATTTAGTTAACTAGAGAATATGATTCATAAAACCTTTTCATCATAACTGCAATGCAACCGATCACAATTGAAAGATTACCATTGACATCTTCAACGGAAATGTTTAATTAATTCCATTGCATTATAATTTCTCATTAAAAATAAACTCGATAAATTTTCAAATAAATGGCTGTCATTTTATTGAGAGAACATATAAGGTAACCTGGTAGAGAAATTAAGGAATAATGATTAGAAATAAGAGGATGTGGTTTAGTAGTTAAGTGGGACGTTTCACTTCACTGATTCTTGTGGTCTGAAAGTAAGGCATAATTGATTCAATTGAAAAAAAAAATCAATTAAAAAAAGCAACTTGAAAAAACTCAAAGCCAGGATTCCAAATCTTGTTTTACAAAATGAGATCAGATAACGCTGGTAGCTTCCTGAAGAAACAGAGAGAAGAAGAGGGCAAAGGGTGTCGGAGTTTTGGATGACAAAAGAAGTATAATACGAGGATAACATCAATCACTTGAAATGGAGTCACAAACAAACAAGTCCAATAATCAAGCAAAACATAACAAAAAAGGCAGTTGCACGAGCATCTCTCCAGCTGAGCAGAGCCTGGAGTCTCTCTCCCTGGCTATCCACATCCCCAAGCACAATATAAAATCAACTTGCCAGCGGTTTGAGCCTATCATATCCCATTTTCAAAGCTTCTACACTGACAGAGCAGGAGAGGGTGTCAAATTCAAATTCTTCCTCCAATTCATCTAGATTTATCATGCATGGATGGGATTCAATGGGATGAGATGATGGATTTTGATGCATAAATATGTATCTATAATGACAAAGGCCTCGGAAGAACATGGAGATGCAAATCATGGGAAGGATGAATTCTGGATAACATACTAGAATGAGCATCAACACTTTCACCACCACATTCTACAATGGACTCTTCCATTGACATAAATTGTTGACCCATTTAGTGGCATTGATCAGGGTAGACAAGACATTGACCATTCTGAACCAATGAACTCTGCTACATCGCATGCTCTAGAGACTCGAACATGTGTCCAACATATGATGCACTAGGTCTTATTTCATTGGAGGCTCCGACCTCGATAGCCTCAGGGCTACTATTTTCACGGCTGAATGTTTGAGTGCATATTGTTGTGCTATTCCTATAGGGTAGAGATAATGCATTTCCGGTAGAAGTGGAGTATAATACATAGGCAATACATTGAATAATCAAGAGCATGAGAAGCGTACCGCAAGTTGGACCTCACCCATTTTTTGAAGTCCAGTAGGTCTTAAAACCATCAAGGGGTAATTGTTTGTGTAGACTAAATCCATATCCATAGTAGAGACTTGGGTTCGAACCTTTCCCAATTGTGTTATACCTTTGTTTTCTAATACAGGAATAGTGGGTCCTACTAGTTCATTGTCGAATACTCCCAATGTGAAGACTGTGCAGGGATCATAAACCTCCCAAGTATACTGTTCATTCCATTTGGGGTTTAGGTTGTCCACAATGGTGTAGGTTCAAATCCACTTGCGACCGTAATTTTTGACACAAAAATGATCAGTGGTACCTACTCCCTCCCTGGTCTTCGTGGGAAAAAAATTCTTGGCACCCAGAATACCAACCTCCAGGATTCCAACACAAGGATGCCAAATCTCTTTTCATGTGCGACACAGATTGCTGGTTACATGGGAGGCCTCGTACAAAACATGGTAACCACCATCAAAACACAAGCAAAGATGAAGCCTCCCCTTGAATTCCACTTTATCGTCGCATAATTCTAGCCACCGAGGGCTCACCAATCTGTGATCCAGATGTTTTTCGATTGAATTAATCGAAAAATTAGCCCGACCCACTGTCTCAACCCCCTTCAGTCCTCTATTTTCCACGCTCAATGACAAAACATCCTCAAAGGGTTCGGCTGCAACAAAAACAAAATACTGATTCTAGAAAGGGTTCCAAAAACTCCGGCTCATCAAAATTCTTGTCGTCCTAATCTGAATTCCCACCTGTGCCTTCACAAAAAATTCAAGGTAACGCCCCTTTTTTGAAACCCTAAGCTCCTGGGCTTCGATGACATTGACAGTTAGATACTAGAGGTTGGGAGAAAGGTATACCTTGGAACGAAGTAACCCACCCAAGTAAGATTTCAATGCTTCTTGAAATGCTTCGTCGGCCTCTGTCCCAAGCCAAATGCTAAGCATGATGTTTCCATTCACCTTTACTCGCCCTTGAGCATCTTTGAATCTGTACCATTGAGGCGCCAATGGAATGTTAGGGAGTGCCTTTTTCATCTTGTCTCCATGGGCTTGCATGTGCATTTGAAAATTTGCATCGCACCTGAAACCCTTGATTCTTATCCATGCCTCGGAACCAACCACCTGTGTCAATAAATAACGACTTCAAATCAACGACCGAGGAGAATTTAATTTTCTAACAAAAGATCGAACGGTGCACATGAAGGACAGAAAGGCAAGAGGTATGTTATTTTCAAATAGCGATGCCTTACGACATAATAAAATAATAACGTGCAAATTGTACTTCAAAAACAATACAAACATTTATTTTAATTATTCCATATAAAATATAGTAAATATACATTTCGATGTAAACTTTAAATGAATTACATCTATTGTTTTTTTTTATTAATGTACATCACACTTCCGTACAATCAAAACAAAAATACTATTATTAAACATAAAAGTTCACAAATCAAAGACAAATATTATTGTTATACATTTGGATATCAACTTTACAAATAATTACACCTATTTTTATCTTTTACTAATGTACATCACACTTCCATACAATAAAAACACAAATATTATTATTAAACAAAAGGCTTCACACTTTTGCACAACAAAAACATAAATATTTGGCACAACCAAAACCCAAATATTATTATTGATTGAACAAAAATATTCACAATTTCCTACATTGAAAACAAAAATATTATTATTAAACAAAAAAAAAGTTCACATTTATGCAAAAAGAAAACACAAATATTATTATTAAACAAAAAATTCATATTTTGTACTACAAAAACACAAATATTATTATTAAACTAGTTAATAACTTTAATAATTAAACAACAACAATAGTTAAATATTTTCACTGATATTTAATAATTAATGAGTTAAACTATAATAATTAATGAGTTAAACTATAATAGCTATTACATTGAATTATTATTAACTTTACTATTAATAAACTATTCAGCATTTATTTATAGATATTAATTCTATGTGATTAATTCTTTATTTTAATAACTATTTGACATGAACAACTACTATAATTTTATAGCTATTAACTTTTTATTTATTAATATTTCATAATTAATTAGTTAAGTCCAAAATAAATTAGTTATTAAATTTAACTATTATTAATTATTAATAAACTCTACTATACACAATTATAGCTATTAATTATTTTCCATTAATGCTTTCTGATTTCCATAATTATTTTACATGGAAAAATTGAAAAAAATTCGAAAAAAATTCAAACCAAAACCAACAAAACTGAAGAAACACAACAAAACTGAAAAAAACCTCCATTAAAATTAGTTACTATTCTTGAGCAAGCAAGAAACTAAGTGCTGGAAAACTACCTCATGTGTGTAGCTTGGCGTGTGTGGAGATATATGTGTGCGAAAAGCTCTTAACAAGCAAAGCTCCGCACACTCTTGAATCTGAGCCCCTTTTTCAATGCCAATGTATACTCTTTAGCCATTCGTCTCTTTAAATTGGTTAAGCTCCACACCTCTTTTCAATGGAGGTTATACTCTTTAGCAATTAGACTATTTAAATTGGTTATTTCGATTTCACTGTTTTAGCACTGTCTACTCACTCTACGACCCTTTTACGATGCCAAAGAACCGCCTTTAGCCATTCAAAATCTTAAATTGGTTATTTAGATTTCAATAGTCAGCAGTGTCTCCTCACAATGAAAATGAAAGATAATATGCCCACATAATGAATTAACCATAAAATATAAACGAAACCATAACTAAGCATTATCTCTTAAAAATATAAACGAAAGCATAACTAAGCATCATCTTTTAAAAATATAAACAAAAGCATAACTAAGCACTATTGCACTATCTTTTAATAGTTATTAATTAACTATAAATCCAAAGTTAACTATGACGCTATAAATTATAATAGCAGAATATGAAATAGTAAAATGAATTATAATTATTAATAATTCTAATAATTAAATAATAATAATAGTTTTCCAAAACTACTATACTTTTATAATATTTTAGTTATTATAAGTAAACTTATTAACCTAAAATAATATAGTGATTAACTATTTTGATTAATAATTAATAAGTTACATTTTTCAATTGAATAATTATTATATTTAACTATTATTAATTTTATTATTAAGGAACGATTATATATTTTTCATAATAATTTTTTTACTTGGACAAATATTATAATATTATAACTATTATTTTTTTTAAAATAAGTAATGATATAAAATTTACAATAAATATTACATCTATTAATTATTAACTTGAATATTAATATACAATCATACATTTAGTTAGTTTTTAAACAATATAAGAATAACCAACATCACTCACACAATTTATGGGTAAGTAAACACCACTAATACATTTTTTAAATGTTTTTAATATGAAATACAATAACCATTTTCTTCAAAGTTGTGCTTAGAAAATAATACAAACATTTATTTTGATGATTTTGTATAAAATTTAAAATATAGTAAATATGTAATGTCAATATTGACTTTATTACGCCGTAAGGCGTTTTTATTTGAAAACAACTTCCCTAGCTTCCAATGTGTCCATGTCTAAGTCATTGGATCAAATGTTAGACGATTGAAATGTTTTGGGCCATTAGATCACAAGTAAATAGTTTTTTATATTTTTTTTATAATGTTAGTTTTTTCCTTTTCTTTTGATAAGTTAGATTGATTTTAGGTGTATAATATAAATGTTGTAATGTCATGTTTAACATTTTGACTAATTAAAATAATAATAAACTATAAAAAATAAAAACAACACATGGTATTCATGTGGAATATAGTTTATTTAAAGGAAAATAAAAGTAAATTAAATAAAGATATTGACATAATGTAATGAACATTTTAACTAGGTCAAAATACAATAAAAAATAAAAATAATAAAATAAAATAATAATAAACTATAAAAACAACCCATGGTATTGACCCATGGTATTGATGTGAAATATAGTTTATTTAAAGGGCTAAATTAAGATGGTCTAGATCAATCTTGACTCTGGATCTACCAAGAGCCAAGATGAATCAAATGTCTTCATATGCAAACCTCTTTTAGAGTGAAAAGAGAATTGATCCCTCTCATAAATAATATAGATCTAAACTAGCTACTTAATAAAATTATTTTTAATTCTTTATAACCATTATTCTTTTAAAATTTTATTAATAAAATGTATCTAAATTTTCATAAATCCAAATATACATAGTTGTGTAATTGTTTTATTATTCAAAAGTAGTATTTATTAATGTATAAAAAATTATATTTATAATTAAATTTTTTAAAATATGTGAAATTATTTCAGAGGACATGATTTATCTTGACCAATAATGATGATTATTCATAATTATCATTTCTTAAATAACACAAAATTTACCTTTAATTACTTAATTGTAATAGTTTGTGACTACATACATACTTGTTCTATTTTTGTTGTTAATGAATATCAAGTTTATTCTATTAAAAAAAACTATATACATATCTTTAATTACCTAATTGTAGCTAAAATATATTTTATGTTTTACTTAATAGTCATAAACAAATTTCATATTATATGATGTCAAACTTACTCAACTTTTTATCGTGAAATTTCAAACAAAGTTTTTCAGTGCATAATTTTAGTTTTTATAATTTTTTTATTTTTCAATTCAAACAAAACTTAGAAAAGAAAAAACCCACTCACTCACTATAGATTATAGTTTTACAAAATTGACACTATGTGATTAACAATAGAGTAAGTTGAGATAACCCTCAGGGGTTCTTTTATAAATTTTATGATAACCTTTCCCTCCATCCAATATATACTGTAGAGTCTTCTGAAGAGAGAGTGTATTCTCGTTTTTAACCTGATCCACAATAAAAGAAAATGACCAGGGATTTCACAAAGTATTAGTTTGTAACCTGACCCGCAATCAAATAAAATGGCCATGGATGTCACAAGTTTCATGGCCAGGGATGTCACAAGTTTCGTTCACACAGTGCAGTGATCTATTGACATTCTCAGTTGAAATGGATCCTATTAGATGGAGGGTGGCCAAAGAAACTAAAAATTAAAAATAGATATATGTTATGGCAGCCATATTATCTACAAACCATCCAAATTTCCCATCTTATACAACAATTTCTAAAAATAAATGCTCAATTTATTCTAAAATTTTTGAAACCCCCACCCAGGAGATCGGAGTGTAAAATCAAATGTTCCTATGGTTTTTTTAAAGGGTTCATAAACATGATAAAGTCAATATTGTGGTATAATAAGTGATGTTTGAATCATTGTGAAAAAAAAAACATCACATTAGCTCATAGAATATATATAATTCTATAAGGATCTAAGATAACAAAAATGTTTTGAATCATGATAACTAGGTGACAACCAAAAATAAGTTTTATCCACAAGAAAAAAAATCACAACAACTCACAAAATATATCCAAGGTTGTAATGAACCCCATACATAGTGATGGGCGTCATAATCTCTGAGAGTGCTAGAGTTGTTTTCTCAATGAACTTGTTTTTACTACTCTTGAACTGATGAAAGTCATCATTGTTTCACATAGGAGCATTTAGTTATGATAAGAAAATTGTGATAGTGTCTATTATCCCTTTTTAGTTTTTTAATGATTCAATTAAGATTAACATTTGTATGTTGTCATGAGGATATTTTTTATTTTTCATGTCAATTACCTTTTATAACTCTAGGAGATTCTTAAAATTGCCTTTGTTTTTAATAAATGGAACTCAATTATATATTTAAAAATATTATTAGTTAAGAGAATTTTAGGATTATAATTTTTTTTTGCAAGTTGACAATGAGAATTAAAATTTTATTGAGAAAATGTATCTAAATTTTCATACATCCAAATATACATAGTTTTTATAATTGTTTTATTATTCATGAGTAGTATTTCTTAAGATATAAAAAATTAAATTAATAATGAAATTTTTTTAAATATGTGAAATTATTTCAGAGGACATGATTTATCTTGACCAATAATGATGATTATTCATAATTCTCATTTCTTAAATAACACTATATTTACCTTTAATTACTTAATTTTAATAGTTTGTAACTACATACATACTCTTTCAATTTTTTTTTGTTAATGAATATCAATTTTCTTCTATTAGAAAAAAAACTATATACATATATTTAATTACCTAATTGTAGCTGAAATATATTATATGTTTTTACTTTATAATCATAAACAAATTTCATATTATATGATGTCAAACTTACTCAAATTTTTATTGTGAAATTTTAAACAAATCTTTTCACTACATAATTTTAGTTTTTATAATTTTTTTATTTTTCAATTCAAACAAAACTTACAAAAGAAAAAACCCACTTAGTCCTGACTGTAGATTATAGTTTTACAAAATTGACACTATGTGATTAACAATAGAGTAAGTTGAGATAACCCTAAGTGTTTCTTTTCTAAGTTTTATCATAACCTTTCCCTCCATCCAATATATATTGTAGAGTCTTCTTAAGAGAGAGTGTATTCTAGTTTTTAACCTGATCCACAATCAAAGAAAATGGCTAGGGATTTCAAAAAGTATTAGTTTGTAACCTGATCCATAATCAAAGAAAATGGCCAAGGATGTCACAAGTTTCATTCACACAATGATCTATTGACGTTCTCAGTTGAAATGGATCTTATTAGATGCATGGTGGCCAGAGACACTAAAAATTCAAAATAGATATCTGTTATGGCATCAATATTCTCTACAAACCATCCAAATTTCCCATCTTATACAACAATTTCTAACAATAACCGCTCAATTGACTCTAAAATTTTTGAAACCCCCACCCATGCTGGGGAGATCAGAGTGTAAAATCAAATGTTCCTGTGGTTTTTTTAAAGGGTTCATAAACAAAATAGACAATTATAAAGTCAATATTGTGGTATAGTAATTGATTTTTGAATCATTGTGACAAAAAGACATCACATTAGATCATAGAATATATCTAATGCTATAAGGACCTAAGATAATAATAATGTTTTGAATCATGATAACTAGGTGACAACCAAAAATAATTTTTATCCACAAGAAAAAAAAATCACAACAACTCATAGAATATATCCAAGGTTTTAATGAACCCCATACATAGTGATGGACATCATAATCTCTATCAGTGCTAGAGTTATCTTCTTAATGAACTTGTTTTTACTTCTATTCGACGCAGCCTGAGCTACATAAACCCACACATTTGATACAAAAATGAATATGTATACATTTTAAATCTGGCTTGCGCTTATCATTAATGCACCTTACACCGGTAATCTATCCACGCTCTATCTATCCGACGGTTATCGCACTCAGAGGAGTACGATAACCTACCCCTTTATAACGTGTTATAAGAATGGTTTCCATATGCTACGTGGCATCTCCACATTATTTCACATCTCTTCAAACTTTACCACTTACCTCTTTTATTCCATGTGAAAACCTGTCGTTGTTTTCTCAAAACCATTTCAACTTCCATTGCACCAATGATTCATGATTTCTGCTTTCATCCAACTCATGGTTCTGAAAAGAATAAGGTTCCAACACGAATATGGAATTCCACAATGATTATACCAAATTACGACATACGATATTTTGCAAAACTGATATCTCTTCTCTGTTATCTCTTTAAATTTCAATTGAATTTAAATTCTCTTGCAACCATTTAATTACTATCCATCACATAGATCATCTTCACTACAACTTGACTCAAATTACAATTCCAACCTTCATTCAGGGTTAACAACACATAGTTCTAGAACTCAAGAAATTAATTTGGTTACCCAATTTCATCATGTGATCGATAAACAGAGACTTAATTCCTTGGTTTCTCCTCAGATTATTAAACTGCTAGAATTTATCTTTACAACAATTAATCCGCTCCCCTTTATTGTCAATGTTGTCTAGACTATAAAGCAACTCCAGATTTAATACTCTAGTTTTCACCTGTAGATATGTCCTTCGAACTCTGCACCTGCTCTAAGTAAAACACATAGATTTTACCTAGCTACTCATTCATTAGGATTCTTCAAGTTGGGTTTTTTTACAATAATACCATATTTGTTCATATATATACCACTTAATACATAGAAGGAACAAAACCAATCACAATGAATTCAAATTTTCATTAATAAAATAATTTGTAAAGATACGAACAAAAACCTGCTTACAGTCAGGATTTGGCTTGATGTACCTTACATGGCCCTTTTCCTCTTCTTATCTGTCTAAATCTTGAATCCCCATTCCTATGCCTTGAGGCTTATGCTTTTATACAAAATTTTCTGGAACCAATTCTGGTTTCAGATACTCTATCTTCTCAACAAGATCTTGAATATCCTCTAAGTCCTATTTTGACTCAACTAATCCCTAAAGATCCTATCTCATCCACAAAATCATGAAACCAATTCCTAATCTAAGATTTTCAAATAATTCTAAAATTGCTCAATCTCTGAACTATCCTAATTCTTTCATGTTCTCCAATATTCGGTAACATTTACAAAATGACTCACAAATATTAATAAATTCCTATTCTAAATGTCTTTACTTAATTCACTCAAGATATTTGAAATTACATTAATTTAATACATAGGAAACCAAATTCCTTGAAAACAAAGGACCCCTATGTCTACTAAAATACAAAGAATTTTCTGAGCCTAATGCTCCGGTATCAGACTTCCAAGGTTGAAAATAATCATGATCTCCCGATCATGTGATTTTAGTCTTTGTCTTCATGGATCCCATACCATGTTCTGTAATTTGTTGTTTACTGCTGTTATTTGTTGATTTTATCTAGGTCTCCACACTTTATGTTCCTTTGCTCCACTAGCTATGCTTTTACAGTCTGCTACTCTCTTCCTCTTGTTGCTGCTTCTTTGCTTTCCTATTGTTGTCTTCTTCTGACACACTTTCATCATTATCCTTCTTATCAATTCAATTTCTTTATCCAATAGATATTTTGATTGCTGATTACTTTCATCTCTTGATTGATAAACTTTTATTCTTACTTTCGCCCTTTCATCCTTACCCTCTTTTTTATTGTTGTCTTGCACCTTTTTAGTTTTTTCTACATTGTCTTCCAAGAGAATCTTCTGCTTCTGTTTATTGCAACTGGTAACTTCTTCCTGATTGTCACTTATGACAATTTCTTCGTCTTCTTTCTTCAACAATTCCTTGGACTGATACATAATCTTCCATTTATTGCTATCTCCTTCTCTTTGCTTTAGTTTTTTGATGTTGTCATCTAACTCTTGAATTGATGAAATTCATGACTGCTTCATATAGGAGCATTTAGTTCTTATAAGAAAATTTTGACAATGTCTATTATCCCTTTTTAGTTTTTTAATGATTCAATTAAGATTAACTTTTGTATGTTGTCATGAGCATATTTTTTATTTTTCATGTCAATTACCTTTTATAACTCTAGGAGGTTCTTAATATTTCCTGTGTTTTTAATAAATGAAACTCAATTATATATTTAAAAATATGATTAGGTAAGAGAATTTTAGTATTATAAATTTTGTTTTTCCAAGTTGACAATGCAAATGTTTATTTACCTAAAGTTGGATCCCATGTTCAATACCTCCCCATCGGATTTGAATATAATAGGTAATGGAAATTCAACGACACATAAAACAAATAATTTATACATCAAAAAATGATTTTTATATATTATAGTGGTTCTCGGTTGAGTAATCTTTCTATTTGGCATTCAATTCTTTATTAATCAAGTTGTTTTAATTAGTAGGGAGTACAATGATTTTGTAATCAAATAATAGGAGAAAGCATATTCACAATATAATTTATTGTGAATAAATAGATGTGTGTAAAATAGTTTAATAAGAAACTAGATTTGTAATTATAAAATATAAAATTATAACTTAAAATTGTGAAATTAATTTGTATTTTTTGTTTTTTATCTATATAGAGAAATAATAAACCAAGTTTGGAGTTAAGAAAATGAACCATAACATAAAGAGAAATCTCCTTCCAAAAATGTCTCCATATTAAAATGACATTCACTTTCTTGTATACCAAGACTATTTTTATTCATATACAATATACAATTTGTGACAAGCATGCAATTAGAGCTCAGATATGTAGATGAACTTGGAGTAAACTCTATTTATGTTAATAAAAATTCTCTTGATTTACATCTATGCTAGATAGATTGTACTTGAATGTATTTAAGATATATTATATTATTTACATGGTTGTTTAGGATTATTAATCACCAAAGGATTTTTACCCCCAATTTCCTATATCAATATCTATACCAAATTTTTTATATATGTGAACAAATTATGTTGGTTTGTATGTATGTTTTCACCCACAATTGCCTATTTCAATATCTTTGAAACTTGTCTTCCATTCCTTCACGATGGCTTCTTCTCTGCAACAACTTATTTCTTCTAGGATACTCTTTCGTATGCTATTTCCTTACGGCGTTTCTTTTGCAACATGTGGTGCAATTGCTAGTTTTTATTTGTTAAAAAATAAAGTGAAGAAAGAGATTTGGATATCAATACAATATTTCAAAAAACCTATTGAGTTATAATACTACAACGATTAACTATTTCTTTTTAATATTTAACAATTAATAAGTTAAATTTTTCATTTCAATAGCTATTACATTTAACTATTATTAATTTAACTAGTAATATGTTAATGATCATTTAACTATAGATATTAATACTTTAGCATTAGTGTTATATTTAGATAATTATTTTTCATAGATAATTATTATCATATTATAAGTATCAAAGTTGCATATTAATAATTCATAATTAATCACTTAAACTAGATAGTGCAATAGCTATTACATTTAATTATTACTAACTTGACTAATAATAGATTACTTAATAACAATGAAAATAGAAATGATATTATTAAACTAATTAATAACTGTAATATTGAAACAACAACAATAGTTTCCTCAAACTATTACATTTTAATAATACTATAGCTATTACAAAGAAGCCTATTAACCTATAATACTATAGTGATTAACTATTTTTATTAATGGTTAATAATTAATGAACTAAACTTGGTACTTTAATAGCTATTACATTTAACTATTATAAACTTTAGCTATTAGAAAATTATTGTGCATTTAATTATAGGTATTAATTCTACCAAATTAAGTCTTTATTTTAATGATTATTTTATGTCGACAACTATTATAGTACTATAGCTATTAACTTTTTTAATTAATAGTTAATAATTAATGACTTAACCTAGTTAATAGTAGCCAACTAAACTAGTTAAATGTTATAGTAATTAATGAGTTAATTATTTTAATATAAAATATGGTAATAAATGTACTGCAAGTTGTTCTTAAAAGAAAAAGAAAACATTTATTTTAATGAATTCCTATACAATATACTAAATATGGAATGTCATTATTCACTTTATTTTTATTTATTAAAAAACAAAGTCATGAAGCAAGTTTGGATATCTATACTATAGTTTGTAAATAAGACTAATTCTATTAAGAAATCATATAGTACAAATTAAAGTTATAATCAAGAGACGCTAGATAGCAGGGAAGCCGGAAATGATAAAATACCAACCTCGGTCCCGTTAAGTAACTCAGAAATAAGAAAAAATGACCAAGAAGTGTAACGAGGAAACAAGAGGAGAAAGTCACTGGAATCTACAAAGAAATGGTCGAGTCCTCAATACTACAATTTTTTTCCTTCTTTTTGTTAACTTTAATCCAACCAGCCTGGTGCAGATGGACTGGAACCACTTAAAGACTATTGCTGACTGGGGGGAGAATCTCCTTATCAGAATCGAAGGAGCAGGACTTGTGAGTTTCTTTGTATTCGAAGAAACACTGGGTCCCTCAAGGCTAACCGAGGGTGTATATTTTGTTTGCTTTGAGGCGTCCACTTCTTCTTCAGTCTCCTCCTCATTAGAGCTGAAAGACTCAATGTCACCCATGCAGGGTGGATCACATGGTTTCTAGCTTTTAGATTTTCATTTGTGATTACTTTTCTTCTTTTTGGCAAGGAACGTGTTACATGAGTTCTGAAGGTGCCTTGTTTGATGGCAGTGGCAACAATGGAAGGTAGTGTTCTCATAGTCCAGGGTCTATGTCCACAGAAAATCACCAACTTTGAGATTGACTTGATCGGGTAGACCTTTAATTATGTCTATTTCAGCAAATATTCTACCATAGGTGTATATTCCTTTCTCCCCAATAGAGGGATCTATTGCCAGAAAGAGGACCAGGGTGTTTCCAATTCCTTCGAAGACAGAAAAGTGCCATAAATGCGTAGGTAATTTTGGAATTATGTTCCAAATAGGTAGCTTGGTAATGACTTTCGTAGAGTGGTAAAAGTATGGGAAGATAGTGTGAGGAATAGCCCTGCTATTCCCCAAAACCATGGACCTCCAGTTAAGGCTTTTTGATAATCTTCGGTGAAAGAAAACACAACTATGAAGAAACCCTTCGAGAAGAAGATAACCTTTTGGTTATTGGTCCCAATGGAGTGAATCCAATTGTAGAGATCTGCTTTGGGAGGGCATATTCCATTAAATCGACAGATAATGGCAGATTCTACATACATTTGAAGCTAATCTTCAAGAGTTGGATGGGAGATTTCTATAGAGGGGACTTCCTCTAGTTTATCAACCAGAAATGGCTTGGGAGGCTCGGAGGGTTTAGTAGCTTTCTTGGGAGGCTGTGCATGGACAGCATCCTTGTAGTAGAAAGATGGAGCAGAAGATGGCTACCTGGATTCTCCCCCTCGCAGACGAAGGATTAAAAGTATAGAAGCATATCTTTCAATATTTTAAAATGATAGGAGAAGAGAATCCTCTATTTCAATACCTCCATATAGAAATCTCTGAAGAGCTGAAGGAATCCTCAGCCTGCGTTCAAGGGTATACGAGAGGTTTGGCACCATATCCGTTGGGCGTACCCAATTTCGCATGGATTTGCTAGAGAGAAGCGAGATCTCAATATGATAAAAGGGGATGAGGGATCTAAGAAACCCTGGCTGCTAGAGCACTAGATTGACGATCCTGGTTGGCTTGCTGCAGTCCAAGGAAACCTCTTTTCTTTTTTCATTTCCCCTGGTGCAAAGGTCACTCTGACGGTTAAAATCCGAGGTAGCGCATTCGAGCAATGAACCATTGGAGCGGGCAGGATAGTACAATAGTTTCCTTGCTCGTTGGCTGACGTTGCGCAAAGGTTCATGGCATCCTTCAGGATGCCATATGGATAGGGGGCCATCCGAATCCGACTAGCATGCCTTACGAAGACATGCACATAAGAATAAGTCATTGCCAGATAGCCATCAGAGAGTGCGGCACATGCATTTAGCGCAATGCTTGCCTTCCTCACATTTTCGTCCGCAGAGCTGCGCTTGTCACTAGGCCTGAGTAAAATTGGGGGCGTGCTTGACCTCTGGACTCCATGATCCGCAAGTTCGAGCTGAGGCTTGACAACGGCGGAGAGATCAGAGTTACATGCGAAAAACCTATGGTTCATCTTGGCCTTGCAGCGATCCAACACCAATTAAATCGTGTAATTTGTTTCTATTAATTATAGCTAATAATTAATGAATTACATAGTGCAATAAATATTACATTTAATTATTAATAAAAAGATTATTAATAAATTATGTTGGACTTAATTATAGCTATTAAATTTCTCACATTAATACTTTAATACTTTATGATTTTAATAATTATTTTACATGGACAATTTTATAGATTGTTATGTCCTAAAAATTCATTCATTCACACTTATATTAGCTGTATTTCCACTAAATAGTCCCTCAGTAAAATAATTCCGAAAAATTTCAAACCACTACAATGAAATAGGAAAAAACAAACACAACATCGCTGAAAAAATACTCCATGAAACTAGTTATTATTACCCTCAAGTTCTTTAGGAAGAAACTAAGTGGTGTCAAACTACCTATTGCCCTAAGATTTACTTGCTCAAAGCTTTCCAAAACTAAGTGGTGATAAACTACGTCTTCTGCATAACTTGGATTGTGTGAAGCTCTGGTTGTGCAAAAGAATTTACGAAAAAAAGCTCGCAACATTGCGGAATCTATATCACTTTTCAATGCCTACTCACACTTTTTACCTATTTGAGATTTTCAATTCTCTTTAGACATTTAAGTTTTTAAATTCATTGGCTTTAGTAGTGCCACTAAACAATGAAAATGAAAGCAGGAATATCGACACATTGCTACTAACCCGAAACCCGTTATCAATGTCAACGCACAATATTTAACCATTCCACTTTAAAAAAAATTATTTCGATTTCAAACGTTTTAGCACTGTCTCCCTATATTGAAAATGAAAGAAAAAATTCCACACAATGCATTAACTATAAAAATATAAATAAATGAAACCATAAAGAAGAACTATTTACGTTTTAGCACTGCCTCCCTATATTGAAAATGAAAGAAAAAATTCCACACAATGCATTAACTATAAAAATATAAATAAATGAAACCATAAAGAAGAACTATTTTTTAATAGGTAATATTTATTAATTAATCAGTGTTCAGCGTTTAACTAGGAAGCTATAAATTACAGTATAGTAATAAAAAAATATCCCGTAACTATTAATAATTGTTAAGAAAAGTTTCCTGAAACTATTACGTTTTTATGATATTGTAGCTGAAACCTATAAATTTATGATACTACAATTTCATTAAAATGAGTTAAACAATGTATTGTGATAGCTATTTTAATTTTAACTATTATTAATCTGATTATTAAAAATTACATATTAGCTATTATTAACATGATTATTGCTAAATTATCATGCATTTAATTGTTTTTTTTAATAGAATATAAAAATAAGCAACATCACTCAATTTGTATGTAAAGAAATTTTCGAAAAGAGTTTTTTAAAATTATTTTAATATAAAATATAGTAACCAGCTTTTTTCAAGTTGTCGTTCAAAAGAAATACAATTTTTTATCTTAATGATTTCATATGAAATATATAATGTTTTTATAGACTTTATTTTTATTTATTAAAAAATGCAGTTATGAAACAAGTTTGGATATCTATACTATAGCTATTACAAGGAAACCGATTAAGTTATAATACTGTAGGGATTATCTATTATCGTTAATAGTAAATAATTTATGAATTAAGTTTCATATTTTTATAGGTATTATATTTAGCTATTATTAACTTCATTATTAATAGATTATTGTATATTTAATTCTAACTATTAGTTCTCTCACATTATAGCTTTTTTTTAACAATTATTTTAGATAGAAAACTATCATAACACTATAACTATTAAATTATTTTAATTAATAGTTAATAATTAATAAGTTAAATTCATCACTACAATAGTTATTACACTTAACTATTATTAACTTGACTATTAATAAACTATTGTACATTGAATTAATTTTTTTATAGAATAGAGAAATAACTAAAACCATACAATTTGTATGCAAAAAACATTGCTAACATGAACATTTTTTTATAATTTTTTTTTTATCTAAAATAATTCAATTTATTTAATATAAAATATAGTAAGAAACATCCTCTTAGTTGTACTTAAAAATCAATGCAAAAATATATTTTAATGATTTCATCTAAAATATTGTAAATATGTAATGCCATTATTCACTTTATTTATATTTATTAAAAAATAAAGTCATGAAGCAAGTTTGGATATAGACTATACATTTGGTTTAGGTTTATTAGTAATATTTTACTAATCCATATTATTATTGTTGTTGTTAAACAAAATTTTCAGAATCAGAACACAGTATTATTATTAAACAAATTTCACACAACAAAAACACAACACAAAGAAAACACAAATATTATTGTTAAACAAAAATTTTGAGACTTCCACACAATGTAAACACAAATGTTGTTATTAAACTAAAACTTTCACACTTCAACGAAACTTATTATTAAACAAAATTGTTCACACTTCCACACAACAAAGACCTAAATATTATTCTTAAATAAACATTTTCACACTTCCACATAAAGAATAAAAATTATTTAAGTTAGATAGGTTGGAGGGAAGAACAAACAATGGATCAAGCACAAAGATAACAAAACGGGTTTGGGTGAAATGTTAGTTGTGAAATAAGATGTGGAGGAAGTTGTGTGGAGGTGTATGTTGGGAGGAAGCAGTGCGGAGATGGTTGTACGGAGGAAGTATGTGTGGGTACAGAAATGTAAGTGCATGATAAATTAATTAACCATAGTGGTGGATGAGGGGACTATCCTGCATTGCAAATATTTGTATTGTTTATATCACCTAGGTATTTATTGTTTATTACAAAATTTAGTTTAAAAGCATGAAAATCAAATGAATTTTAATAAATAAATAAAATTAATATATATATATATATATATATATATATATATATATATATATATATATATATATAGATATATATAATTACTAAATACAAATAAGAAATCGATGAAAAATTGTTAATAATAAAACAAAATTTTATGAATTCAAACAAAAAATATCTAAGCCAATAAAGATATCATGCAAAGAGCAACTCTGAATGAAATTGTTGATTTTTCATTAATATAGAACATGGATACATTCAAGGAGAGGAAGGTCATTTGGTTTCATCTCCCAATGTCTCTTCATCTTCTAGCTTCCCTTATTTTTTCTATTTACAATATTTACATAAGTTTTCCCAATCCCAAATATTAGGTTTCAACATTCACCCCCTTAATATAAGGGGATATTGGTGAGTCCAAACATCATTCTAAATCTTTCAAACTTTTCCTAAGTCCAAACACTTTGGTGAAGATGTTTGAAATTTTCTCATTTGTGGAAAAATGTTGTAGGTGGATTTTCTTGCCCTCAACATGATGTACAATTAGATAGTATTTCGTATCGATGTGCTTCCCTCAATCATGGAAATTTGTGTTGCTGACCAACTTTATTGAAGAAGTGTTTGAATTAAGAGTGTTGTCAAACAAGAGAGGAGTTGAATGCACTCGTTTCTCTTGCAAATCTTCTAGAATTTTTTTGAGCCACACAATTTCTTTTGTTGCTTTAGTTGTTTCCATGTATCTTGCCTAAATTGTGGAATTTTCTTTAGCTTATTATTTAGGTGACCTAGAGGAGACAACTCTTCATCCAATAGACAACATAGCCTAAATTAGATACTTCAATTTATTTATCTCCATTTAAAACTGAATCGGAGTATCCAATCATGATGAAGTCACCCACTTGTATATACTTGAGTCCAAAGTCTTCAGTTCCCTTCAAGTAATTTATAACTAATTTTGAACCATACCAATGAGCCTCACAAGGCTTTTTCATAACCCTAGAGGGGAATCTAACAACAAATTAAATTTCCTTTATGGTATTAGTTAGGTATTTGATACTTCCTACAAGATATTTATAATTTGTTGCATCCTCAAATTATTTTCCCTCTATGGATATGAGGTTTAAATTTTGTTCCAATGGAGTAGTAAAATAATTTCACTCAACCATTCCAAACCTATTCAATAGATATCCAATGTAATTCTTCTCATAAAGGAATATTAAGTTTGGACGTTGGGTTACTTCAATGCCAAGATAGTTGTGAACATAGCCGAAATTTGTCATTTTGAAACCTTTCCTCAATTCTTTCTTTATGGATTGGTTGTAGTTACCATTATTCCTTCTCATAAAAATATGATCTACATACACCACAAAATATGAAATTTTCTCACCAACTTTCTTGACAAAAAAAATTTCATCATAAAGATCATAATGTTTAATATTTGGTTTCAGAAGATGCTCAATCAACTTCTCATACCAGGATTGTGGTGATTTCTTAAGGCCATACAATGATTTCAAAAGCTTGCATACTTTGTGTTATTGAAACTTCATAACAAATCCTTTTGGTTGTGACATAAAAACACTATCTTTCAAATCTATATTCAAGAAAGCAGTTTTTACATCCATTTAATGGAATTTCCAACTATTTTGAGCTACGATTGTAAAATGTGTCTAGATGGTACCCAATTTTGTTGTGGGGTAAAACTCTCTTCCTAATCAGCCCCTTCCTTCTATGAATTTTTTTTTACAAAAGCTTGAGTTTATGCTTTTCAAGTGAGCCATCTATTTTATGATTTTTTTTTAAGACCAACTTGGATCCAAAAGGTTTGGTTCCCAATGGAGGATCAAGCAACATCAAGGAGCCATTATTTATCAAATAATTATATTATTTTTTCATCTCTTCTTTCCATTCATCATGAGAAGTGACTTCTTTGAAGGAATTCGGTTCAAAATCTGTAGAAAAAATTAGTTCACAATCATAACAGACATCCATATCAACAAGTAAATCGGGACCATCTACATCACCTCCATTCTCTCTAGTCGAGGTTCTTTTTCCTTATTTCACACCTCATGAAGAAGCACACTTTCAAATTTCCTTGTCATTGATTTTGGTTTACCTTTCTAAGATGGCCCAGGTTTCTCAGTTGAATAAGATGGGGCTGAATGAATATTTAGCCTCTCAATTATGTCAATCACATCACTCAAACTTTCATAAGTGGTTGGAACTTCATGTGAGGAAGAGAGTGCTTTAGAGGGAGATTCCATATATTGATCCAGTATATGGATCCCCCCATCAAGATTTTTAATCTCATTATCAAACTCTTGAAAATAATTTTCATGTACAAACTTATCCAGGTGATCAAGTTGCCACTCAAAAACATTGTCGATCTTGGAATATTGAAGAAAGATCACATATCTAGCTATTATAAAATTCTTATTCACTTCATCATATAGATAGTATGCTTTGGACTTATTTGAGTACCCTAAGAAGATACATTTGTGACTCCTTGCACCTAGTTTATTTCATTTTTCCCTAGGTAATAAGGCATAATAGTGGAATGAAAAACCCTAAGATGCCTCACCAATGGAATGTGGTCATACCACTTTTCATAGGAAGTCTTTTTTTTATAGCATGATATGGACACCTATAATTTATATACATAGCCCATAGAATTGCATCATCCAAAAAATGACTTAAAACTCTTGAAAAACATAATTGATCTTACCATATTTAAGATTGTCCTTTTCATTCTATTAGCTACTCCATTCTATTGGCGATTATAAGGCATGACTGTTTAATGTTTGATCCCATGCTGAAGAATATATTTTTCAAACTCATTCGAAGTATAATATTTTCCATTATTAGTATGAATAAATGTAATATGATATTGTGCATCATTTTCAATGCATCTATCAAAGTTATTGAATGTTTCAAAATATTCATATTTTTTCTTCAATAAATAAAACCAAAACATTCTAGTGGAGTCATAAATAAGTTTCATGTTATATTTATTACCATTTGTCGAAGGAAAAAAAATTAGGACATATAAATAAGAATGTATGATTTTAAATTTTCTATGTGTTGTGAAATGAGAATTATAAAAATATTGTTCGATCTGTTTTCCTAAGATACAAGCATCACATCGCTTAAGTTTCCTAGGAATAGTAGGCAAACAAATAATACCATTTTTCTTTAACAAATGAAGGTTGTGATAGTTCAAGTGCCTAAATATAGTATGCCATAAAAGACTTAATGGAAGTTTACCTTCATCATAGTGAGAATTGTATGAAATTTTTTTTGCATGAGAAGACATTACTTGTAGTTTGAGAAGGATTTTTTCTTCTATCACAATCATGACAAGTGAGTCATAATATTCTTTGTTGAACTCAACCTTTCCATCAAATATATGAATGGAGTGTCCTTACTGGAGGATGTGGACCAAATATAGAAAATTTCTCTTCAACACCGGGAGGTATAGAACATCGTGTAGAAGAAAGTATGGAAGGCTAGGAAGTTTGAGCCTGATGATGTTATGCCTTGATGGCTTGATTTTTTACTCGTTTTCAATGTATAGTGCTACATCAACATTATTAGTGACTTTTTCAAATAAATATCTTCTGAAATTCATGTGGAAAGTTTCTGCTAAATCAATATATCAAGCATATATCCATAGAGCAAGTGAAGCATTAAATAATTCATAAGTTACTCCATTGTTGCAATTTCCCCCAACATAATGCACAGACTCAAGTGATTTTCATTTCCCTTTACTATTTAATTTACCTTTTCCGTCATTTCTTTCCTACTCAATTATATCCCAAGGAAGCTTAGATGTGGAACCATCATGTCCATCTCTATTGCATCATATGTAGTGAATATCAAACGTTTCTCCTTGGAAAAATGTTCCCCCTTTCTTAAAAAATAAGACTAGGAGAAATAAAGAGTGGGGAATATGATGTAATAATTAATTAAAAATAAAAAATTTAGTTTATAAAGAATTATGAAGAATTTATTACTAAGTTACATAGGAGATTATACATAACTAGGTAAAATATAAGAATATAAATATGAAGAGTGTAAAAGACAAAATCTAGGGACAAATAAGACTATACAAAAGAAGATAAAGGGGGTGAATGAAAAGAAGAAAATGGGAGACCACGAAAAACAAGGGGGGGAAATTGTTTTTTTATCTAGAGAGAGTTTGAGTCCACATTTTACTCAACTTCCAACCATCATCCCTGTTGAGATTCTTAGCATGCCACTCAATCTAATTGAGATAAGGCAAGATAATCATCATTTTTCAACTCAATTTTGAATAACTTGATCATCAATTTAACAACTTCAAGCTTAGTGCGAGTCATAAAATTCCTTAAAGTTATTTAAGGCTTGAAAAGCATTTGAAAATGAAGAAATATGACGACTCACCCCTTCATTTACTGATGCTACAATAAAGACATAGGCCTTTCTTTTCTTATTTTACCAAATAAAAAGTCTGATGTCTGAAGTAGGTTTTTTAGGTGCATTGTCTCCTACTTCTTCACAAACCCCTTTCCACAAACATTTGAAAATCAAGATGTGTCTTACTTTTTGATACCACTCATAATAATTTTTTTTTCAAAAAAATTAATCCCACCATAAAAATTATGGACTACATCATTTAAAAAAAAACTGTAATTGCAAACACACTTTCTTCCCTATTACAAAATCGATCACTACCAACTTCACTCTACACTCTATAATGTCAATATGTTAATGTAAATATAAAGATCCACTCATGAAAAATAATTCTCTCAACTTATACATTATATCACCATATTTTTGTATATTCTTTTAGCACTCAACATTGCATATTTCAAAAATTTATGAACTCCATCTATGATACCAACGTATGTCTCAACATATAAGGTTCAACATGTGTCATATTCCATCCACATGGCATTTAAAAGGGACTTAATGCACAACATTCAATATTCTTTTAATAAAAACAGTAGGGAGCATACAACATAACACTAATAAATATAAATCAACATAGGATCCAACGCATGACTTCAAAACATAAGGATTTAACGCACTTTTTAATACTTCAACACTAGAATATAATATGTACCATTCAATGAAGCCATTAACACACAGTTCCAACGCACATGTTTCAACCAAATGCAAAGTTCAGCACCATCGTTCACGTCCTCATGCCCACGAAAGTCATGATCACGCTCTTCTCAATTTAAAATCCTCATTTTCAGGTCTTTCCTAGAATATGGCCAGCTTTAGTATCTATATCCTCTTAATGGAAATGAATGCCCAAAAATAACAAGTGAATTCCTGCAATTACTCTTCGTCTCCTTCTACTCCAGCCAAAATTGCAAGAGGAAGACTGTGAAGGTGAATTGCAGAAGGAGCTGAACCGAATACCAAAAGAAAAACATGAAACACCACTGCAGCTTCTGCTTATCAGGGCTCAAACGATTCCAAATGAATCAATTATCATGAGTCAAAAGTTCGAAACACACAGAGTCCAAATTGGATTTTTCAACACGGATATCAGAGCCATGCTCACCTATCAGGAGATTCGCATGGCAACAAGAATCGAAAAAAAACGAGATACACAGGTAGACACTTCAAATTCGATAGAGGGACAGAAAATAACGACACGGAAAAAATGAGGATAATGGCAGCAACACACAGGAGTTATAGCAGCCAAAAAAACTAATTTGGGAGTTGGCACTTATACACGAGAAATTCCTAATGAAATTGTTGTTTTTGTATTTAGATAAAACATGAATATATATGGAGAGGGATACCATTGAGTTTCATTTCTTAATGTTCACTAGTTTTCTAACTTCATATATTTTTTATATTTACAATATTCACATTAGTTTTCTTTATTTCAAATATTAAGGATGAATAAAAATAATTTCATTTTTAATATTTATATTTAAAAAAATATATATATTTAACATATATTTCATATATATATCTATCTATATTTTACATAACAAATAAAAAAATTACTAAAGAATCTTTTCATCAAAAACATTATGAATATAACTTAAGAAATTATTTTTGTTATTGGGTAGAATTAGATTCTCCACCTCCATAATTTAGAATTACAAATAATTACAAAATAATTAATGTATAAGTAAAATATATATATATATATATATATATATATATATATATATATATATATATATAAAAACATGGAACAAGATTGTTAATAATGGAGATTTGTTCCTACATTAATATGGAAATTGTTAATCCGTAAATGGGTTTTGTTACAATAATATGAACCAATGTCATGACTTATAAATATTATATGCCCAAACCACTACAACTTACTTCATATGATACTAGTTCATATGGCATTTTTTTAACTAATCAATTTAATTAAAAAAGTAGAAACGGCATAATTACTTTCCAGATAAATCTCAACCTTTGATTTGTGTAGCTATTACATATATTATAGAATATTTTGTGGAATTAAAATTCCTACCATATATCTAACAATTATTAATAATTAAGGATAAATTTTAGAAGCCATATTTCAAAATAGGCATGCACAAAAATAGGTTTCTAGCGTGAAAATTAAGCCAAAGAAAGAATTCTCCACCTTGTATATATTTATATTGATTTATTTTTTCATAAAAACTATCAATGAACAATTCAAAATTATCAATTCCTTCCAAAAAAAAATATTTTAAGGCATAAGTTAATATTATGTAAATTTATTCCCTGTGGGAAATAGAAGTAATGTGAAATTTGTGTAAACTAAGAGATTCAAAGATCAAATCCCCCTCTATGTTACCTCATTTATAGAGAAGAGGACAAGCTCTAGACCTCCATAGGTTTTCTAGTAGTTACATGTTAGGGGAACTGTTTGGTTCCTCTTGGTCACAAAAAAAAAAATTATTATGTTAATTTTTGAGGTGTAAATCAACAATGTTTCAAATCTCATTAGAGTGATTGTGAAAACACTCACACATTTTCAGGAAATAAACTTTATGAAGCTTCACACAATCCTAGTGATATAATTCCATTGGTATGTATTTCATTATTTCATCAAACATTGGAGCTACCTATGTAACTTCCTCTCCTAAAATAATTTACCTTAAAAAGAAAAAATATTTTTACTCACCATATTAAATAGTAAAACCCCTTGAATCATAAATGCAATATCCAAAATACAATCTGCATGGAAACCTTTGATACATACATATCATTGTTTATGATGTAGTTATTTCACTATACTATGAATAGGACAAAGCAAATAAATTATGGTTTGATTATTGTTATGAATTACAACAAAATCATTGTTAATTCGCCGGGCAACTGAGAGTAAAATTAATGTTCACAATAAACAATATATTGCATAATCCCTACGCATGACACAGCTATCATATCTCGGGAATTCCCACAAGGGTTTGGAGCTTTAACATTAATCATCTGCAAGAGATTTTAAGTCGAATCTAATCAATTAACCTGGTTCTGATATGGCATTTATGGTAATTTAACCCGGTTATTGCATTAACACTCCACTTGGTGATTTTACTATGCATCCGTGGTTTTTGTGTCAATACCCACCATTATTGTTTGTACCGCGACTTACTCCACAAGTCACAGTTGTATCGCATTGGATTCTGATTGCTTGATTTTTCGAGGGAAAACTTGGGTAACACTGCAGTCGAGCCAAAAGTAAAGGTTTGTTTTTCATGCACTCCGACGATTCCAGAGCTCGGCTCCTTTCCGGTTAACACAGTCTCAAAACCCTTAAAAGGTTTGCCCCTCCACTTAGCTAGTGTTGCAGTTCTGTTATCATGCTCAGCTATATATATTTATCGTTTTCTCTATTATAAATGTTGTTCTCCGACGCTTCTAACAGAACTTCATTATATGAATTTAGTTTTACAGAGATGATAAATACTTTGAGATCGAGCCAGCTATGGCAGATGCAAGAAATTCCTTATCGTGCGAAATCCATAGGTATAGACGGCTTCAGTCCCTTTTTATTTTATTGCATAGCATTTAGTGTATTAAATCATCAATTTTCTTATCGGCGCTAATATGTTCTAATTATTTGTGGTTTATCTTTGCACAGAGCGACCCATTTGGAAAGATTTACCCTTCAACAGGTATTGAACTTTCCACAAGGGTTTTGAGGTTATTTATTTCTTAACTCGATTATATAATTCTATGTAACAATAGATGTTAAATCGTTCCTTTGTTTTTGGTTGCAGGTTCGACTTTAATCCTCCACCTACAGTTGCAAGCTTTGGCTCAGGGTTAACACTGTCGCTTCGACCCCAGATAATATTACTTCCATGAACCTACAGGTACCTTAACGACCCTCGATGAAAGGCCGTTCCCTTACTTTTGCTCCAGATCTAGGATATATTTAAGCAATCCTTTCTTATCAGAGGAATGTGAAAATCACGAGCATTGTAAACCCCTTTTATATTTTCCAAGCAACACTGAGATTTCTTCTTTGTATTATGATGTAGGGTTTGAGTTGAATCTTTATTTTTTTTTAATGGGTTCAAAATGCTTTGATTCAAACCCTCAAACTCTTCGTAGTTATATTTGATAAAATATAAATTATCGTTGTGCGATTATATTTGCTCTACACCAACTGTATGTTTTGAATCTGTATAGGAACGATTATGGTTTAACTATGATGTATCTTTTCCCTTCGTTGTTTATGCTTACAAGGGATTCTTGTCATTTCTTGGCATATCTTTGTTCTGCATGCATTTATTTCTTAGAAAGAAATATCAGAGAAATGGTTTTGGGTTTTGCCATTTGAAGAAAAGGATAGCTTTTATCGTTTTTCCCTTTAAAGAAATAATACTCATTGTTAGTTCTGTTACCAGTATTTCTTTGTTGTCATTATAAATATATGTCTAGTCTCTAATAAGTAATTATGGAAGCCAGCGCTCCTTTCATTACTTGATTTACAGTCTTACGGTCTCTATACTCTTTATTGTTTTCGTAGGATTATCCCTACGGTGCCTGGGCCACCAAAAGATAGAAGCCCGTATTAGCTAGGGTTTCCAGCCACGGACGATGAACTCCTATCTTAGGCTTGACCCTAGGACTAGGTTCAACAGTCCGTTGGCTTCATCCCTACCCTTCAGTTGATTAAACTAGACATGCATTATCTTCTTGTTCATCATGCTTTAACAGTAAGAGTAAATTATACCAATAATTTTCATATTAACTAAGAGATAATAGTGGTATATTACTCATTACTTTCACATTGTTCACGTAGCCGTCCTATAACAGTCACCCTATTCAATAAAATATATTTTTTATACATTTACTTTAATGAGGATTTTAAACCCTTTTATCATTTCACACAGTATAGGACTGAAAGCAGTGGATTCTATCACATTATGATAATATTAATTCATCATATTTTTCTATTCAATTCCCATACTCAGATTTATAAATTATCTACAGACTTGGTTTCCTATCTCAATCATTTTTAAATGAACAGAATAACCATATTCAAACTTTCATCTTTCAGCAATCTCAGCTGTGAAACTGTAAAACAATTCCTTCTAATTAACCTGTATAAAGAAATTCACTATAATACTTATATGGATTAAGTAGACTAAGCTGTGGTCCTCCCAACCATTGAAGGGAGGAAATTACATCCTCTGCTTGTCCCCGAGCTCTAGAATTTGGTCGGTGCCATGGGTCAGCAGTGGAAATATTTATCTTTCTACTATGACCTCTAGATGGCCAATCCAGTCAAATTTTGAAAGTCTGGTTTTACAAGGTTATCCTTGAGTTATTTTCAACTGATCATAGCCAGCTCTAGAAAATACTCTCCTTTACCAATGAAAATTGTATAGAACGCCTACTCCTCTCCTAGGATTCAACTTTATCCTCAGAGGAGTAGGTAACTATTTTCCAACTGTCCCCAACCACCTCCTATTCTTGGAAACTTTTTACCAATAGCTTAAAATATTTTCTTTTCATTCATTAGTTCCTCCTATTAACTTGATAATAAAAAAAAAAAAAAAATTTGTTTCATAAACAATAACAATTAAGTCTTTCTTGCCATAAAATAAAAATAAGCAAATTGTCTTTGACTAGCTAATACTAGTTAACTCTTAATGAGGTTGTCACATCTTCGCCCCCTGGAAGTAACATCGTCCTCAGTGTTTCAGTCCAGCTCTGCAAAGAGCTCCGGGTAGGCTTCCCGCATAAATTTCTCATCCTCCCAAGTAGCTTCATCTGGTCCGAAGTGCTTCCATTGCACTTTCACCTGGATAACTACTCTTTTGTGGAGTTCAATTTCTCTTCGGTCAAGTATGCATTCCGGCTCTACCAGAAACTCTCCATCTGGTTCTACCTGAAAAAACAAAAAAAAATTTCAAGTCAGTATGCTTAAATTTATTCAAAACTTCAAGTTAGGATTTTTACCCTTTTTCCTACCTAAATATTTTGCCAATGAATTACATGTTTTTCATCATGTACATATCACTTCAGCAAAGACACATGGAACACATTATGTACTTGAATATGGCTAGGTAAAGCCAATCTATAGGCTACTGGTCCCACCCTTTCCAATATTTGGAAAGGTCCACAGTACTGGGGAGCCAATTTGGCACAAGAGGTCCATCTCATGGTACTTCTCTTGGGCTTAATTCTTACGTATACATGGTCCCCTACCACAAGTTCACGGTAAGTGTCATGTCTCCCTCTTCAAAACATTTTTTTTTTTTCCATACGAACTTATTTCACATAATGGTAACATTTCTTAACATGCTCTCATATATTGTTCCTCATATTTATGGAAGGACTATATACTTGGTTTCTCTTTAACCTCACTTTCTCCTTTTCTCGTTTCTTCTACGAGGTTTCTTATGTGTATATGTTTATATATATATATATATATATTAGAATTCATATGCGAGTATGGTCTAAACCATATAAAGAATCTTTGTTAGAGATTTAGATCCATTACATTGTTAATTTGTAATGTGCAATGAGCGTTCTCACTTGCCTCCTGGTCTCACGTGACCTTAGGCATCTTGGTGTTATTAAATAATATACCATCGTAATGGCACTCGTCGTATGACTTGATTTTATACATATTTTGTTGGTACATTTGATTTCGCTACATTACTTTGGTGGTACACTCATATCATTGGCATGGATTCATCTTCAGGGTTCTCGCCTCCACTTCTACATTTCCATGTTGTTGATTTTCCTTTGTAGTTAGTTTTACATACGTTTCTATACTCCTCATTTATGGCATTTATTCCCTGGTGTAACTCTTCGTCGGCCTCCATTTGACATTTTTTTGATTTCCCCACTGTGAATCATCGATCCATTGAACGTTGTCTCGATGCATGACACTTGTTGGGTCAAGATGCAGGAGGGTTTCGCTCTGGCTTATGGTTCCTTTTGTTTACATACTTTGGCACATGATTCATTTTCCTTTCTCCTGCATGGTCTTTGCTCTGGTCGTATGCTCTGAGGTTGTTCATCTGGCATCCATGGAACTCTCCACGAGCTCTCCCACAACGTAGACTTATATGCCTTCTTACTCTCGTGGTAAGTTTTTCCTCTGATACATAATTTTTCTTTCATTATAGGGTGTACGCTCTTGCAGAGCCGAGCTTGGGATTTAACTGTATGCCTATTTCTCTTTGCGCAGAATGCGTTTGAGTTTATATGGTTGTTTTTATTTTCTCTTCTATAGCTTAAAATCCACATTCGAACGTTTCTATGGTTTCAAAGTTCATACAATTCCTCCCTATCGTTCCTTAGCTTTATCTATGTTCTGCGTTTGTAATACCAGATCGATTCGTTGATTTAACCAATTGCCTTGTTCTTCTACCTTCTTGTCTTGATTAAGGCAATCATTCGAATTCTCTAGTCTCGGCATTTCCATCGCCAGCGTGGCGAAGGATTCCTATTCATAGGTAATTTCTCTTTGGTTCCTTTTTCTATAGATGCACTGGATATCAACAATTTTCCTCAAGGTTTAACACAGAATCATTTCTTTTGATTTTCTCAAGCCTCGGTTTACCTCGGCGTAGGATTTGACCAGACCAGGTAACTATTTATTCTTGCATTCAGGATATTACTTTGTTCATCTTGGAAGATTTCATAACACGGAATTAAATTTAGTTTTCGTGCTTATGTCTTATATAGGTATTGTCACGTTGTAACTCTACTCATGAACTTGTTTTTCCCGCCTATTCGCCTTCTTCGGGTAGGTGAACTGAATTATATTTTTTTCTTCTGACATACCAGGTCTTCGGCCTCCCCGGAGGTCATGTGAGAGTTTTGGAGTTTACAATTCATACTCAGCCTCGCCCATGTTTTATTGGAAATTTTATAAGTTTGTCATAATATTGTTTTTATGACTATTATACTCGTTTACACAAGGAATTGGTGATGTCGTTACGACAGTGGCCTGATAAGTTAATTTCTGGTGTTATTTCCTTGACTTGCAAATTGGTTTACGATATATTGTATATTGAGGATGAGTTCACATGGGTCTCCGTGCCAGGAATGTTGATTTTAGTATTAATTTATATGATTATTCTTGGGACTGTGGTGACGTATATATATTTTTTGACTACAGAATGATGCCACTAATTACACATACTGTGTATTCGTGCCATATATAAATTCTGTGGGATAATATTGCTCCTTCCATAACAGTTTTACTAATGCTCCCTTAAAACTGAATACTAATTTTCATGGCAGTTAAAATTTTTCTCTTCTCCCTTTTTATTTTACACTAAATGATGCACAGTTAGTAAGAGCTTGGAGTCCTGGAATAATTATGACTTTTAACAGTTAGCTGATCCTATGTTTATTTTGGAGTCTACTTTCAGTTTACATAATTTCTTTCACTCCTGTTTGTTTACTCTATAACCTACTGATGCAGTATCTTAAATACTCCTCATGTATTAACCAGAGTATAGAGATAAAAGTTTATGTGTACAGAATGTGGGTCTTCACATTTGTTCAACCATATGGTTACATTGTTGAAATTATGACAGGAGTTGTTATCACTGATACACTCCAGATATTTTCTAAATTGTTTTTCAATAAAATCTTCCATTTACATGTATTATAATCACACATGAGTATCTGTCTTTATATATATATATATATATATATATATATATATATATATATATATATATATATATATATATAATGTCACCTATTTAAGTTGCATGTTACCTTTCAACTTCCTGACACAGGATTTTGGTCTATTAGTTGGCAGTCTCCAGATGAGTTTTATCTTTAAATGTCAAAATACTTATCATGTATATGTATAACAATAACATAGTAGTAATTGATAGTTTTTTGTTCTCACTATTGCTATCGATAATGTAGATCAAAATATATCTATTTACAAGTAACTGGTAGATTTTTATTAAATACCCCCATTTGTATGCAGATTTATAGAGGAATGCTCTACTTGTTTCCTCACTGTGCATTCTTCTTTCTCATAATAACCCTAGTCATTTTATTATTGTTTTGGTGTTAATGTTCTGCATACTGTAATCAACTTTATACTTGCACTGGTATACGCTTATTTGATTAATGCATTTCTCACAGGGAATAAATTCCAGAGTATGTTTAGTTTCAGTCATACCTATTGCTCATGGGATTATCATACTTTCTCTTACTATATGTAACTGATATTTTATTAGTCTCAGAAGCATATTAAAGTTAAATCACTAATTTATCTGTGGACTAACATGCATCCTTATATTTAAACCAACATTGGTTTAGATACTCTACTGGATTCGCCCCACATATTTTTGTTCCTCCAACTCTACAGAATTAAGAGAGTTAATTCCTTCTAAACAATTTTGTTAAATGTAGGAACTAACAATTCCAATATTTTAATAAACAATTTTCGATAGCCATTTTGTATAGGAATATGTACTAAACACCATTCAAAACTTAGATACATACCACTACTGCAATTGACCAACCTCCCAACCTTAGAGTTCTTTTGTCTCTCAGAACTCACCCCCGAGCTGAGATCCTTTCCTAGAACAGACGAACCTCTAATCTATTTAGGGATATATTATTTAAGCTCTTACTCCCCAAAACCTGTTTCTAATTCTGCATCCAGAATTACAGGATTCTTTTATTCCTGTTTGCCTAGGCTTCCCTTAATTAGGGACTTTTAAAGTTGCTTTTTGCTTTTCCATCTTTTTACCTCTTCCCAACTACTCTCCACCTCTTTGGGGAAAATCTAGATTTTTCCTCAAAAATCTAAATTAGAAATAAATTATTTCAAGGATTTTTGAAAGATTTTTGGGGAAAGTATTTTCCTCTTTCCATCCTCATGGATTTGGCAAGTGATCTCATAATTCTCATTTGGTCAATCTGCACAAAATTATTTTATTTAATTTTCCATAATTAAATACTTAATTACATCCACAAAATACTTATCCATTGGGGTCCACTCCCCTTTGGATTAAAGTTCAAACGTATAGCTTCCAGAAACATAAAAATAGGGTGTTACATATTCCCCCTCTGAAAGAAAACACCGTCCTCGGTGTTGATAACTAGTTAATAGAGTTCATTTTTCAAACAAAAATGGATATTTCTCCATCATTTCAGCTTCTCTTTCCCAGGTAGCTTCTTCAGCAGTAAAGTGCTTCCACTGCACCTTTACTCTTTCTACCATTCGATTCCTCAATTCAATTTCTTCCCACTCCAATATTTGAAGCGGCTCGGGAAGGAACTCCCCTTCTGCTTCCACCTGTATCACATTCCAATCAACAATGTGAGAAGCATCATGTACATATCTTTTTAATAATGAAACATGAAACACATCATGAACTCTAACATGGGGCGGTAAGGCCAGCTTATAAGCCACTGGTCCCACCCTTTCTAACACCTCAAAAGGCCCACAATATCTAGGAGCCAATTTTGCACATCTTCCAATATAAATTCTACTCTTTTCAAGTTCTATACGGAAATACACATGCTCCCCCAATTTGAATTCTCGATGTACCCTCTTCTTATCAGCATAGTTTTTCTGTCGATCTTGTGCGGTCTTGAAGTTTCTTTGTATTTGTTTAACAATTATTTCCATCTCTTGTAAAGCATCTGGTCCCAACATCAGCTTATCCTCTGGTTGACTCCAACTCAAAGGAGTACGACACTTCCTTCGATAGAGTGCTTCGAAGGGACTCATTCTCATGGAGGATTGATAGCTGTTATTGTAGGAAAATTCCGCTAAATGAAAGTAGTCTTCCCATTTTTATGGTCTATCCATCACATACATTCTCAACATATCCTCCAAAATCTGATTTGTTCTTTTTGTCTGACCGTCGGTTTGAGGGTGATAGGCAGTGCTGAAATTCAGCTTAGTGCCCATGCCCCCAAATAGCCCTTTCCAAAAAGATGCTGTGAATTTAGCATCTCTATATGAAACAATCATTTTTGGGACCCCATGTAACCTCACTATATCTTTTAGGAACACATCTGCTACTTGGTCTTTCCCGAAAGTAGATTTTACAAGTATAAAGTGTGCAGCTTTTGTTAAGGTGTCTACTACTACCATAACTGAGTCATGATGGTACTTGGTTCTAGGTAACCCTGTTATGAAATATATAGAAACGATATCCCATTTCCATTCTGCAACTGGCAATGGATTTAACATACCAGTTGGGTGTTGATGTTCAACTTTGACTAGTTGGCATTCCATGCACCTAGCTAAATATTCTACTACATCCTTTTTCATTCCTGGCCAAAACAACTTCTTTTTTCAGGGCTGTAAGAATTTTCTAATATCCAGGATGCCCTGCATATGGCTGTTTGTGATATTCATCTAAGATTTATTTTTTCAAAGTTTCTACATTGGGGATATACAATCTATTTTTGTAGTAGATCAGCCCTTTTTGGTTTTGAGTGTATTCAGCCATCTCCTTCTTTAGTAATTTCACCTGTAGTATCTCATAATTTGGATCCTGGTCTGCCTCCTTTTTCACTAGATCTTCTAAATCAAAATTAGCACTGCTTCCAATGTTGTTTATGTTTTGGCAAGCATTTCTGCTCAGTGCATCAGCAATTTTATTTTCTTTCCCTCTAATATGTTTTATGTCCATATCAAATTCACTCAGAAAATACAACCATCTAGCTTGTCGGGCATTCAAATCAGTTTGGGAAAAGAAATACTTAAGACTAATATGATCTGTCATCAATGTAAATTTCTTTCCAAGAAGATAGTGTCGCCACATGTTCAAGGCATGGATTACAGCAACCAATTGCAAATCATAAGCACTATAATTTTTTTCATGTGTCTTAAGTTTCCTAGAATCATATGCAATAACTGAATTTTCTTGCAACAGGACTCCTCCCAACCCCTGTCTACAGGCATCCGTACATACAACAAGTTCTTTATCAGGATCTGTAATCTTCAGTATAGGGGCTATAATGAGTTTTAATTTTAATTGTTCAAAACTGTTTTGGCATTTTTTAGTCCACTCAAACTTGACCCCCTTTATTTGTAGTGAGGTTATGGGATATGATATGGCAAAAAATCTCTCCAAAAATCTGCAATAGTAACCTGCAATCCCCATGAATGATCTCACTGCTAACACATCAGTTGGCACCGGCCATTCTCTAATAGCCTTTATCTTTTCCGGGTCAACAGCCAACCCTTGTTCAGAAATAATATGACCCAAGTATTGGATCTTGTCCTTATAGAATTCACATTTACTGAACTTGGCATATAACTGGTTTTCTTTCAAAGTTTGCAACACTATTCTCAAGTGCTCTTTGTGCTCCTCCTCGCTTTTTGAATAAACTAAAATATCGTTTATGAACACTAGTACAAATTTATCCAAGTACTTATTTAAAACACTGTTCATTAAGCACATAAAGGTGGTAGGGGCATTTGTCAAAATGAAAGGTAGGACTACAAATTTGTAGTGACCATACCTGGTTCGAAAAGTTGTTTTGCTAATGTCTTCCTCTTTAATTCTAAGTTGGTGATAGCCAGTCCTTAAATCAATCTTAGAAAATACTGAGGCTCCTCGTACTTGATTAAAAAGATCATCAATTCTGGGCAATGGGTATCTATTCTTAATTGTCAACTTATTCAGTTGACGGTAGTCAATGCACATTCTAAAAGTTCCATCCTTATCTTTCACAAACAACATAGGTGCTACCCAAGGTGACACACTGGGTCTAATATACCCTTTATCCAACAACTCTTGCAACTGCGTTTTCAACTCCATGAGTTCGGGGGGACTCATTCAATAAGGGGCTCTGGAAACAGGTGTTGCTCCAGGCACCAAATCGATCGAAAAATCAATCTCTCTTCTAGGGGGAAGATGAGGAATCTCATGTGGAAAGACTTCCTTAAACTCTCTTACCAGTGGAAGCGTGTCCAACAGATTTTCTTCAGGTTGTTGTCCTAATTCTTCAACGTGGATAACATATACTTGATATCCCTTCCTAGTTGTCCTCTTTAATTGCAGAGCTGATATTTTTCTGACAAAAATTGGTTCTGGTTTTCCTTTGAGTATAAAGGGTCTCCCTTCCTCATCTATGCATTGCAAAGTTTTATCCCAACAGTTCATAATAACCTTTCTCTTTTCTAATCAGTCCATTCCTGACAACATGTCATATGAACCTAAGGGAAGAATGTTTAAGTTTACTTCTGTCTGAACATCATCCAATTTAATTATTGTTTGAGGTAACTTATGAGTCACTTTTTGCTTGGTTCCAGTGGCTAGCTGGACCAACCAAGACTGCTGAAATTTTTCAGTTTTGAGATTGCATTTCTCTACAACTTGTGGACTAATGTAACTCAAAGAAGCACCTGGATCAATTAAAATTGTAACAGATTGGTCAAAAATCTTACCTTCTATTTCAACCATGGTAGCTTGGTGTTCCGCTTATCGATTCTCCAAGGCTGCACTGATAGTGGGTATATTTCTTGCTATGTCATTCACTGTGGTAGCTTCTCGATCCCTCATAATCATCTAAATGTTTCAGTGTGGACAATCCCTCAACAGATGAGGTTCTCCACAACCCCAACATTTCAACGGCTCCCTCATTTTAACTATGCCTACCTTCTTATTTTCTCCATATAGTTGTTTGGAACCAACTTGGGACTGAGTAGTTTGTCTTTCTTTTGGTTTATTAAACTTTTTCCGCTGATGATCCCTACCAAAATTATTTAAGTAAGCTGGTTTCTGTTTCTTTCCCTTTATTTCACCTTTGTTTATCCAACCTTTTCCATGCTCACCCTTTCCTTTGAACTGCTAGTAGCATAATCTAGCTTTTCTTACTGCTTTGTCCATAGTTTTTTGGTTATCAAACTCTATCTTCTCTTTGTACACATCAGGTAAACAGTTCAAAAACCTTTGCACCTTTACCTTCTCTTCCCGAATGTAAGGGACATATCTTAACAGATTTGTAAACTTAGTGAAAAAATCATCAATAGTGAGCTGTCCCAGTCTAAGTTCACGAAATTCCTTTGCTTTATCATCATAATAACGTTCGTTTAAATAGCGGTTTTTAAAATTGACTTGGAAATCTTCCCAAGTCACAGTTTTTTCATCAATGGCATGGACCATTTTCGTCTCCTCCCACCACCAGGTAGCCTTACCTTGTAGCTGGTAGACAACTAACCTAGCCTTCATATTGCTTTCATATTCATAGACCTGGAAATACTTAATCATGTTCAACAACTAGGCTTCAGCATCTTCCTCCTTCTTCCCATCATAGGAGGGAGGTTTGATCTTTCGGAATTCCCCCTGTAATTCCTTTTTCTTCTTATACTGATGCCTAGTAGCATCATCTTCCTTAGAATCATCATTCTTCCTCTTTCTGGAACCTTCACCCTCTTGGCTGTTCTGCGAAGTTAATTATCTGATGAGTTTTTCTTGCTCCTCACTCGCTAATGACAATCTGTCATTCTGGCTTTTTAGCTCAGCCATTTCTCGTTGCAACCTGTGTAACATAGCCATCACCAGAGCGTTGGGATCTGGTGTATTATCTTCCTCACGCAGATCAACATAAATTTCATCACTTCCAGCCATTGGAATTGTCTGTTTCAGCACCACACTGTACACTAAACAACACATATCACGTGACCTTAGGCATCTTGGTGTTATTAAATAATATACCATCGTAATGGCACTCATCGCATGAGTTGATTGTATAAAGATTTTGGTGGTACATTTGATTTCTCTACATTAATTTGGTCGTACGCTCATATCGTTGGCATGGATTCATCTTCAGGGTTCCCGCCTAAACTTCTACATTTCTGTGTTGATGATTGTCCTTTGTAGTCGGTTTTACATACGTTTCTATCCTCCTCATTTATGGCATTTATTCCCTGGTGTAACTCTTCTTCGGCCTCAATTTGACATTGTTTTGATTTCCCCACTACGAATCATCGATCCGTTGAACGTTGTCTCGATGCATGACACTTGTAGGGTCAAGATGCACGAGGGTTTCGCTCCAACTTATGGTTCTTTTTTTTTACATACTTTGGCACATGATTCATTTGCCTTTCTCCTTTGTGGTATTTGCTCTGGTCGTATGCTCTGAGGTTGTTCATCTGACGTCCATGGAACTCTCCACGAGCTCTCCCACAATGTAGACTTATACGCCTTCATACTCTCGTGGTAATTTTTACCTCTGATACATAATTTTTCTTTCGTTATAGGGCGCACGCACTTGCAGAGCCGAGCTTGGGATTTAATTGTATGCCTATTTATCTTTGCGCAGAATGCGTTTGAGTTTATATGGTTGTTTTTTTTTCTCTTCTATAGCTTGAAATTCACATTCAAACATTTCTATGGTTTCAAAGTTCATATAATTCCTCCCTATCATTCGTTACCTTTATCTATGTTCTGTGTTTTTAATACCAGATCGATTCGTTGATTTAACCAATTACCTTGTGCTTCTACCTTCTCATCTTGATTAAAGTAATCGTTTGAATTCTCTGGTCTCGGAATTTCCATCATCAGCGTGGCGAAGGATTCCTATTCATAGCTAATTTATCTCTGGTTCATTTTTCTATAGATGCACTGGATATCAACAAATTTCCTCAAGGTTTAACGCAAAATCATTTCCTCTCAGGCCTCGGTTTACCTCGGTGTAGGATTTCACCAGACGAGGTAAATATTTATTCTTGCGTTCAGGATATTACTTTGTTCATCTTGGAAGATTTCATAACACAGAATTAAATTTAGGTTTCATGCTTATGTCTTATAAAAGTATTGTCACGTTGTAACTTTTCTCACGAACTTGTTTTTCCTGCCTATTCGCCTTCTTCGGGTAGGTGAACTGAATTATATTTTTTTCTTCTGACATACCAGGTCCTTGGCCTCCCTGGAGGTCATGCGAGGGTTTTTGAGTTTACAATTCGTACTCAACCTCGCCTGTGTTTTATTGGAAATTTTATAAGTTTGTCATAATATTGTTTTTATGACTATTATACTCCTTTACACAAGGACTTGGTGATGTCATTACGACAGTGGCCTGATAAGTTAATTTATGGTGTTATTTCCTTGACTTGCAAGCTCTTTTAGGATATATTGTATATTGAGGACGAGTTCACATGGGTCTCCATGCCAGGAGTGTTGATTTTAGTATTGATTTATATGATTATTCTTGGGACTGTGGTGACGTATATATTTTTTTTTACTACAGAATGATGCCACTAATTACACATACTATGTATTCGTGCCATATATAAATTCTGTGGGATAATACTGCTCCTTCCATAATAGTTTTACTAATGCTCCCTTAAAACGGAATACTAATTTTCATGGCAATTAAAATTTTTCTCTTCTCCCTTTTCCTTTTACACTAAATGATGGACAGTTAGTAAGAGCTTGGCGTCCTGGAATAATTATGAATTTTAACAGTTAGTTGATCCTATGTTTATTTCAGAGTCTACATTCAGTTTACATAATTTCCTTCACTCTTGTTTGTTTACTCTATAACCTACTCATGCAGTATCTTAAATACCCCTCATGTATTAACCAGAGTATAGAGACAAAAGTTTATGTGTACATGCTGTGGGTCTTCACATTTTTTCAACCATATGCTTACATTGTTGAAATTCTGACAGGACTTGTTATCACTGATACACTCCAAATTTTTTCTGAATTGTTTTTCAATAAAATCTTTCATTTACATGTATTAGAATCACACATGAGTATCTGTCTTGATGCCGGTATATATATATATATATATATATATATATATATATATATATATATATATATATATATGTCTGTATGTATGTATGTATATATAATATCACCTATTTAAGTTGCATGTTACCTTTTAGCTTCCTGACACAGGATTTTGGTCTATTAGTTGGCAGTCTCTAAATGAGTTTTATCTTTAAATGTCAAAATACTTATCATGCATATGTATAACAGTAACATAGTAGTAATTGACAGTTTTCTTTTCTCACTATTGCTATCCATAATGCAGATCAAAATATATCTATTTACAAGTAACTGGTATATTTTTATTAAACACCCTCATTTGTATGCAGATTTATAGAGGAATGCTCTACTTGTTTCCTCATTGTGCATTCTGCTTTCTCATAATAACCCTAGTCATTTTATTACTGTTTTGGTGTTAATTTTCTGCATACTGTAATCAACTTTATACTTGCACTGGTATACACTTATTTGATTAATGCATTTCTCATAGGGAATAAATTCTAGAGTATGTTTAGTTTCAGTCATACCTATTGCTTATGGGATTATCATACTTTCTCTTACTATATGTAACAGATATTTTATTAGTCTTAGAAGCAGATTAAAGTTAAATCACTAATTTATCTCTGGACTAACATGCATCCTCAGATTTAAACCAACATTGGTTTAGAGACTCTCATGGATTCTCCCCACATATTTCTATTCCTCCAACTCCGCAGAATTAAGAGGGTTAATTCCTTCTAAACAATTCTGTTAAATGTAGGAATTAACAATTCCAATAATTTAATAAACAATTTTAGATAACCATTTTGTACAGGAATATGTAATAAACACCATTCAAAACGTAGAGACATACCACTGCTACAATTGACCAACCTCCCAACCTTAGATTTCTTTTGTCTCTCAGAACTTACCCCCGAGCTGAGATCCTCTCCTAGAACAGACCAACCTCTAATCTGTTCAGGAATAGCTTATTTAAGCTTTTTCTCCCCAAAGTCTGTTTCTAATTCTGCGTCCAGAATTACAGGATGCTTTTATTCCTATTTTCCTAGGCTTCCCTTAATTAGCGACTTTTAAAGTTGCTTTCTTCTTTTCCAGCTTTTTACCTCTTCCCAACTACTCTCCACCTCATTCGGGAAAATCTATATTTTTCCTCAAAAATCTAAATTAGAAATAAATTCTTTCAAGGATTTTGGAAATATTTTTGGGGAAAGTATTTGCCTCTTTCCATCCTCATGGATTTGGCAAGTGATCTCATAATTCTCATTTGGTCAATATGCACAAAATTATCTTATTTAATTTTCCATAATTAAATACTTAATTACATCCACAAAATACTTATCCATTGGGGTTGACTCCCCTTTGGATTAAAGTTCAAATGTCTAGCTTGCAGGAACATAAAACTAGGGGTGTTACAGTAAGACCTTTTCTTGTCTGCGTAAATATTTTGTCGATCTTGTGCAGCCTTCAGATTTTGCCTTATTCTTTTTACCTCAGCTTCCATTTTAGCCTACAATTCAGGTCCCAACAATAATTTTGTCTCTGGACTACTCCAGTTTATAGGTGTTCGACATTGCCTACCATATAATGCCTCAAAGGGACTCATTTTCAGGGATTCTTGATACCCGTTGTTATAGGAAAACTCAACAAGGTGCAAGCAATTCTCCCACTTGGTGGGCTGCTGCATCACATGCATGCGCAACATGTCTTCCATTACTTGATTTACCCGCTTTGTTTGTCCATTAGTCTAAGAATGATAGGTGGTGCTGAAATGTATTTGTGTTCCCAGCCCGGAAAACAAGGTTTTCAAGAATGCGGATGTGAACTTAACATCCCGATCTGAAATCACAGTCTTAGGTATGCCATGAAACCTAAATATTTCCTTCATAAATATATTTGCAATCTGTACTGTCTTGTAGGTAGACTGTATAGGTATAAAATGGGCAGATTTGCTTAATTTGTCTACCACTACCATAATAGAGTCATTCTGTCTTTTTGTTTGTGGTAAACCCATGATGCAATCTAAGTAGATAACCTCCCACTTCCACTCAGGAATGGGTATGTGCTGCAATAGCCTTGCAGGATGTTGTTTCTCCACCTTAACCTGCTGACATTCCAAACATTTTCTTAGATAATCTGCAATATTCTTACGCATACCTGGCCAGTAATATACCTTTCTTATTGCAGTGAGCATATTTTGATATCCTAGATGGCCAGCATAATTGTTGCGGTGGAACTCATTCAGTATTAACTCCTTTAGACTTGTTCGATTGGGCACATAAATTCTTCCTTGAAAATTTAATACCTGATCTTCATTCTTTCCAAACTTGGATGTTTTTCCTTGCTTATTATCTTCTTCCATTTGGTGCCACAAGAATTTGTACTCTGGGTCTTTCTGTGCTTCTTCTTTTAGCTGTTTCAACAGTTGGATTTCTAGTTGATTATAGTATAATGCATAAATACCATGCAGTTTTCTGCTCAACGCATCTACAACGCGATTTTCCTTTCCCTTAACATGTTGTATGTCCATATCAACATTCACTCAAAAAGGAATTCCATCTTGCCTGTCTAGAATTTAAATCTACTTGCTTAAAATAATTAGTCAAACTTCTATGATCTGTTTTAAGTACAAACCTCTTACCCAACAGATAATGCCTCCACACCCGGAGAGCATGCACCATGGCTGTAAGCTCCAGATCATAAGAAGAATATTTTTGTTCATGATCTTTCAGTTCTCTAGACTCGTAGGCTATTACTTTATCTTCTTTAGTTAATATTTCTCCCACTCCTTCGTTGCTAGAATTAGTAAAAACTTCATAGTCTTTGTCAGGGTCAGCTACATTCAGTACTGGTGCTATATTCAATAGTTTTTTCAGCTTTTCAAAGCTGTTCTGACATTCATTTGTCCATTTGAAAGGCTTTCCTTTCTTCTACAAAGATGTAATAGGAAAAGAAATTTTAGAAAATCCTTCTATAAACCTTCTACAATATCTAGCTAGACTCATAAAGGATCTAATGTTAGCCACATTCTGAGGTACTCGCCACTCCATAATAGTTTTGATATTTTCTGGATCAACATCTATTCCTTCAGTTGATATAACATGTCCCAGATATTGGATTTCTGTTTTAAAGAAATCACACTTGCTAAACTTAGCATAAATTTGATGCTTTCTCAGCATTTCAAAAACTATCCTTAAATGTTCTTTTTGTTCCACCGAGTTATCCAAATACTGATGAAATATGCCATGCATCAACCTCATAAAGGTTGCTAGCACATTTTTCAATCCAAAGGGCAGCACTACGAATTCATAATGCCCATAATGAGTGCGGAATGTTTTTTTGCAAATATCTTCATCTTTAATCTGAATTTGATGATATCCGGATCTTAAATCTATCTTAGAAAATAGCTTAGCCCCTCTTACTTGATCGAATAAGTCATCGATTCTTGTTAAGGCGTATTTTTTCTTAACAGTAAGCTTATTAAGCTACCTGTAATTCATACACATGCGTAAGGTTCCGTCTTTCTTCTTAACAAATAGGACTGGTGCTCCCCATGGAGACACCCTTGGACGGATATAACCTTTGTCTAACAGTTCTTGTAGCTATCTCTTTAGTTCTATTAGTTCTAGCACACCCATTCTATAAGAAGCTCTTGACACCGAAGAGGCTCCTAGCAACAATTCAATGGTGAAGTCAATATCCCTCTTGGCTGGGAAACCGGGAATGTTTTCTAGAAATACATCCAAGAATTCCTGTACCACAGGAATATCCTCCATTATTGGAGCCTTTTCCTTGGATTCTACATATCCTACTTTAAGTGCATACAGTTGACATCCTTTTTAGATACACTTTCCCATTTGGGATGTTGTTATTGGGCGTAATTGCACAAGATTTTTAATTCCTTGAATCTCTTTACACGTGCCATATTTCATTATGAAGTAAATAATATTTTGTTTGCAGTCCACTAGAGTCCAATGTCCTTCCAACGAGTCCATACCCAGTAATAGATCGTAATATCCCAGTGGTAAGATATTTATATCTACTTTTAACTGTTGTTCTACCACTTCCAGCACACAGTTAGGAACTTTTGCTGTTCCCTTTAATTTTTCCCCGATAGCTAACTGAACTAACCAGGAATTATTAAATTTATAATCTTTTAATTTGCATAATTCCACTATTTTAGGACTTACATAACTCAAACTTGCTCCAGGATCTACTAAAATTGAAACAGGTTTAGTGAGTAAAGTACCTTCTATCTCAATCATTATGGGATGAAAATCAGCCTGCCAGTCTTCCAAGGCTACATTTATACGAGGTATATTGCGCACCACATCCCCCATTGTAGATGCTTCCTGAATATTTGTTACAGCTTCATTTTTATTTCGTTGGCGACAGTTTTTATAATAATGGGCTTCCCCACATCCCCAACACTGTAGGGGAGGTTTAGAAATATGTCCCTGATCTGGATTACTAGATGCTTCTGTGGGTTTCTCCTTCGCTGTCCACCTGGTTCTTTGGTGGTTCCTTCCAAATTTCTTGCTGATCGAGTTCTGTGCTGAGCCTTTAAAATTTCTGCTTTTGTTTCTTTTAAAAGTGGAGATATTTTTCTAATTTTTCTTTGGCTGCCAGCTTTTTCCTCCTTCACCCTTGACCTTATTCTGCTTATTGCACATTCGTGATTTATGGATGGCTTGATCCATGGTTTGAGGATTAACAAACTCTATTCGTTCTCTCATATAAGTACGTAAACTACTTAAGAACCTCTGCACTTTGGCTTTTTCTTCTCGGAGGTAGGGAATGTAACGTAACAGGGAAGTGAATTTAGTGACGTAATCATCCATAGTCATTTGTCCCAATTGAATATCGTGGAATTCCTTGGCCTTGTCATCATAAAGCCTTTCCGTTAAGTACTTTTCTTTAAAGTACTGCTAAAACAACTCCCATGTAATGTCGTGTTCATCAATACTGCGCACATTTTTCACTTCTTCCCACCACTGGGTGGCATTTTTCCATAACTAGTATATAGTGAATCTGGCCTTCAGATTGCTACTATATTCATACACCTGGAAGTACTTATTTATATTAATTAACCAGGCTTCAGCCATCTCCTTGGTTTCACCATCAAAAGTTGGTGGTTTAATTTTGCGAAACTCCCCCTACAATTCCACTTTCTGTCTCTTATTGTCTTGCTGGTCAGAGAAATTTCCCGACTCCACCTCATTATAATTCTTGTTTTTTATTTTCTGGGCCGGACTCTTTTCATCTCTTCCTGTAGTGTTGTTTCTATTTTGCTGATATTCTTGTTCTACTGATAATTCTTTTTCAGCACTGGGATGTCCCATCTCCTGATTTTGTTTGTTTGATAAACTCTTTAAAATTTTCTCCTGATCTTGCAACAATCGCTCATTATCCTTTCTGAGTCTTAACATTTCCTCTTGTAATTGTTGCACTATGTTCAACAAAAAACCAGTTTGGTGCTATTGTTCTTCGAGCAACTGACTAGTTTTTTGATGCTGTTATACACTTAATTGAACCCACATTTCCGGATTCATGACTGTTGGTGCTTGATTTTCCTCTGGTTGAGATGGTGATGCCATAGCTCCTCTTATTATCACTGGTTTTCTCTCTCAGTGCACTATCACATACATAGCTTCACTGCTAGTAGACCCTTAGGGTCCCGGCATAGAAACATAGCTCTGATACCACTTGTAACTTCTTCTCCTAAAAAAATTTACCTTAAAAAAAGAAAATAGTTTTACTCACCATATTAAATACTAAAACCCCTTGAATCATAAATACAATATGCATGGAAACATTCGATACATACATATCATTGTTTCTGATACAGTTATTTCACTATACTATGAATAGGACGAAGCATATAAATTATGGTTTGATTATTGTTATGAGTTACAAAAAAATCATTGTTAATTCGTCAGACAACTGAGAGTAAAATTAATGTTCATAATAAACAATATATTGCATAATCCCTACGCATGACACAACTGTCATATCTCAGGAATTCCAACAAGGGTTTGGAGCTTTGACATTAATCATATGCAAGATATTTTAAGCCGAATCTAATCAATTAACCCGGTTCTGATATGGAGTTTATGGTAATTTAACCCACTTATTGCATTAACACTCCACTTGGCGATTTTACTATGCATCCATGGTGTTTATGTCAATACCCACCATTATTGTTTGTATTGCAACCAACTCCACAAGTCACAGCTGTATCGCATTGGATTCTGATTACTTGATTTTTCGAGGGAAAACCTGGGTAACACTGCAGTCGAGCCGAGAGTGAAGGTTTCTTTGTCATGCGCTCCAACGATTCCAAAGCTCAGCTCCTTTCCAATTAACACAGTCTCAAAACCCTTAAAAGTTCACCCTTCCACTTAGCTAGCTCTGCAGTTCTGTTATCATGCTCAGCTATATATATTTATTGTTTTCTCTATTAGAAATGTTGTTCTTCGACGCTTCTAATAGAACCTCATTATATGAATTTTGTTTTACAGAGATGATAAATATTGTGAGATTGAGCCAAATATGGCGGATGCAAGAAATTCCTTATCATGTGAAGTCCATAGGAATATATGGCTTCAGTCCCTTTTTATTTTATTGCACAGCATTTAATGTATTAAATTGTCGATTTTCTTCTCCGCGCTAATATGTTCTAATTCTTTGTGGTTTATCTTTGCACAGAGCGACCCATTTGGAAATATTTACCCTTCAACAGGTACTGAAATTTCCACAGGGGTTTTTAGGTTATTCATTTGTTAACTCGATTATATAATCCTATGTAACAATAAATGTTAACTCGTTCCTCTGCTTTTGGTTGCAGGTTTGACTCTAACCCTCCACCTACAGTTGCAAGCTTTGGCTCAGGGTTAACACAGTCACTTCGACCCCAACTACTATTACTTCCATGTACCTACAGGTACCTTAATGACCCTTGATGAAAGGTCATTCCTTTACTTCTGCTCCGGATCTAGGATATATTTAAGCAATCCTTTCTTATGAGAGGAATGTGAAAATGACGAGGGTTGTAAACCCCTTTTATATTTTTCAAGAAGCACTGAGATTGCTCCTTTGTATTACGATGTAGGGTTTGAGTCGAATCTCTATTTTTGTATAATGGGTTCAAAACATTTTGATTCTAACCCTAAAACTCTTTGTAGTTATATTTGATAAAATATAAATTATCGTTGTGTGATTTTATTTACTCTACACAGACTGTATGTTTTGAATCTGTACAGGAACGATTATGGTTTAAATATGATGTCTATTTTCCCTTCGTTGTTTATGTTTACAAGGGATTCTTGTCATTTCTCGGCATACCTTTGTCCTGCATGCATTTATTTCTTAGAAAGAAATATTAGAGAAATGGTTCTGGGTTTTGCCTTTTTAAGATAAGGATAGCTTTTATCGTTTGGCCCTTTAAAGAAATAATACTCATTGTTAGTTCTGTTACCAGTATTTCTTTGCTGTTGTTATAAATATATGTCTAGTCTCTACCAAGTAATTATGGAAGCGAATGCTCCTTTCATTACTTGATTTATAGTCTTTTGTTCTCTATACTTTTTATTGTTTTCGTAGGATTCTCCCTACGATGCCCGGGCCACCAAAATATTGAAGCCTGTATTAGCCAGGGTTTCCAGCCACAGACGATGAACTCTTCTCTTGGGCTTGACCCTAGGACTAGGATCAACAGTTCATTGGCTTCATCCCTACCCTTCAGTTGACTAAACTAGACATGCATTATCTTATTGTTCATCATGCTTTAACAATAAGAGTAAATTATACAAATAATTTCCATATTAACAAAGAGATTATAGTAGTATATTACTCGTTACTTTCACATTGTTCACATAGCCGTTCTATAACAGTCACCCTATTCAATAAAATATCTATGTTATACATTTAATTTAATAAGGGTTTTAAACCATTTTATCATTTCACACAGTATAGGACTGAAAGCAGTGGATTTTGTCACATTACGATAATATTAATTCATCATATTTAGCTATTCAATTCCAAAACTCATATTTATAAATTATCTATAGAATTGGTTTCCTGTCTCAATCATTTGTAAATGAACAGAATAACCATATTGAAAATTTCATCTTTGAGTAATCTCAGCTCTGAAACTGTAAAACAATTCCTTCTAATTAACCTGTAGAAAGAAATTCACTGTAATACTTATTTGGATTAAGTAGACTAAGTTGTGGTCCTCACAACCATTTAAGGGAGGAAATTACGTCCTCCGCTTGCTCCTTAGCTCTAGAATCTGGATGGTGCCACGGGTCAACAATGGAAATATTTATCTTTCTACTATGACCTCTGGATGGCCAATCTAGTCAAATTCAGAAAGTATGGTTTTACAAGGTTTTCCTTGAGTTATTTTCAATTGATCGTAACTAGCTCTATAAAATACTCTGCTTTACCAAAGAATATTACATACAAAACCCATACTCCTCTCCTGGAATTCAATTTTATCCTCGGAGAAGTAGGTAAATTTTTTCCAACTGTCCCCAATCACCTCCTATTATTTGAAACTTTTAACCAACAGCTTGAAAGATTTCATTTTCATTCATTAGTTCCTCCTATTAACTCAATAACAAAAATAAAATAATAATTTTTTTCATAAACAATAACAATTAAGTCTTTCTTGCCAGAAAATAAAAATAAGCAAATTGTCTTTGACTAGTTAATACTAGTTAACTCTTAATGAGGCTGTCACAGCCTAACAGTGAGATCCACCTAATTTGAAAAAAAAAATTCATATAAAAATAAAAAATAAATTTAAAATAAATTCTATTATAATTATTAATGATACGATTCGATTTATTCCTATGTTATTGCATAATTCATACTTATAAATAATGTAATGAGAAGGAGTTATTTAATAGATAAATATACTTAATGTATAATCTATTTAAAAGAAAAACAAGATAAGAGTTTAAATTAAAATACAAGGCATTTATAATTTAGTTAAAGATATGATTATTATTGAGCGTTTAATATTAAATGGTTATACAAATTCTATTCGTTATTTACTTAGAATTGCATTTTAACTTTTTTTTCAATTATTTTAGAAAGATACAAAATTACATTTTTACATGATCAATTTTAAAATTTCTTTTTTTTCTATATATTTTTTTGAAATATTTCAAAATTTTATTAAAATTAAAAGGCAAATATAAAACTATTTTTCTTAACTTTGTTATATTTAATGATTTAAGGGGAACAAAATCATTTTGTCCACATCGAGATATGCCATTAGAAGAAATACATCATTAAAGGAGTGCACCATATCATCTTTAGGAAAATGGTGCAGTGGAAGCTTTTAATAAGATATTGGAGAACATGTTCATTAAGATATGCAATGCTAACTGAAATTATTGAGATGTGCTCGTGCCTGCGATTCTGTGGGCATACATGACCACATACAAGAAGTTGACATGGGAGACACCTTTCAGAATGGTGTATGGGTAGGAAGCTATTATTCCAATGGAGTATATTGTCCAAATTTTGCGCATTTTAGCAACCACTTATATGGCCGAGCATGATATTATGGAAGAACGATTATCACAGTTGGTCGCGCTCGAAGAGGACCGATTCATTGCATGTTTCCATCAAAAGGTACAAAAAGCACGTGAAATTGTTTAGCATGAAAGGCACATTAGTCAGAAGATTTTTAAGGAATATTATTTGGTTTTGTTATATGATAGCAAGTTTGCATGCTACCCATGGAAATTCAAAATGCATTGGCTCATACCCTATGTGGTTAAGGAGATTACAAAGGGAGGTGCGGTCCGACTGGCCACTTTATAAAGTAATGACCTTCCCAAGTATGTAAATGAAAGTTAGTTAAAACCTTAAAGGGATATCCATATCCCTGGACGTGCTAAATGGCTATATGGAAGAAGGAGTGTCTTAGTGCCCCAAAAAATTGTGAGAGGGCATAGGACCGTAAAACAGTTTGTTAAGAATTAGGGAAGCTGGTATGCGCGACACGAACAACGTATGCACAGAGAGGTGTGACAACTGTCTAGAAGTTGCGCTAGCATGGTGAACAAGTCGTAACAGTGCTAAAAAGTAGCTATTGGAACAATAAATCTAGATAAGGATCAACAGAAAGATACAAACAAAGAAACATAGAAATATCCTCAAGAAAACGATGCAGAGACAAAATTGTTAAAATTCCTATCCAACCATATAATTTAAACTAAATAATTATAACATTAAAAAATATCAATAATTAATATTAATTAATTTAATATCTTTACTTATACTAAAATTATACCTCAAATGTATACTTATTCATACCCTTAGTTATGTCTCAACCATTCTAGACAACCTCCATCACTACGATAGTAGATATAAAGACAAATATTTTAACCAAAATATAATGTTAATGAGGGCATTCCATAAATAGTACTAGGTAATATAACACCACATATTCACTTGGTATATTTAAGCAAAGTCAAAATTTCAAGGGGTTAGTGTCTATCCATAATTCGCTCCTAAGGGCATGCTGACCACAAGCATTATAATGCCATGAACATATGAGTTTCCAGTCGCATTGGAAAAGAGAGAAGAGATTAATACGATAGAGATGGAAAGTACAAGTAGCTAAGGTAGATTACTTGTATTTTCTTTTCATCCTTTCCCTTTATGGTTTTCTCTTGGATTCTTATTTAGCGAGTGGTTAATTAATTAAGGTAAATGTAGTAAATTTATTTAATATTTTATAAAAAATAATATATTAAATTTTTTAATTTATTTCTTTTAATTAAAAATATATATTAATTTTAATTGCAAAATTTTATAAATATATATAAATTTTATATTTAAAAAATATTACATATATAATTTTAATAAATTTATATTAAAATATATATTTATATTTGTTTGGTTAAAAATTATATATCTTCCAAACATAGTTTTTATGAATATTATAAAGATAATACATGTTCGACATATATTATATAAGAGTTAACCTAATATATTTATTAAGAAATGGTCATCATGTGTGGAGAGGGAAAACTAATTATCTTCACAATCATTCGAGGTAAATCACAATACCCTTCATGATGTAGCTTTATCTTATTATTAAGAGAGAAATGTTAGCTTTTGTAAAAGATATAAGAGATTATATTATATTTTATCTATTATATTTTGTTTAGAAATTTTATATCTTCAACTTCAAATTCTATATAATTACATTATTTTATATTTTCCAACAATAATAATAATAAAGAAATTTAAAAAAAATTATTATTAATTGAGAAATAATTACAATGATTTTACGATAAAATCAAAATCACATTATAAATTAAAAAAAAATTGTTAAAAATAAATTATTATATCATTAGAAATATGGCTTCTGGTCCATAACAAATAACTAAATAAATAGATAATATAAAAATGTGAAATAAACAAAATAATTTATTTATAAATTAAAAATTAGTTCTATCAAATTCATATTAAAACTAAAGATAAAAATAAATATTAAAAATAAAATTGAATTGTTATATTTTCACAAATATGGTATATGGTGTCAAGTGCATAGAAACTATTTAAATAAATAAATCATATAAAAATAATGTGTAAGTCTCTTTTATATATATCAAAATTATATTTTCATAAAAAAAATATTGAAAATGAATTGTTATATTTTTAAAGTAATTGTGCATATTGTATGAAAAATAGTTTTTAAAAAAAAATACTTAATAAAAATTAAGTCAAACCTTCAATATATTTTTCACTCTACCAAATTACAACTTTAAAATAAAGGTTTTATTTGTTGTGCTTAATATTCTATTCACATTTATCTCGCACGAGATTGACTATCATTTTGGGCAAATATGTAGAAAGGAATAATTTATGTATTACTATTTCACTATAAATTCAATGTTGTATGCAAATTTCTTTGATCAACTTGTAAAAAAGAAGTTATGTATTCATGTGGGAGGTGAGAATGGTGGTAAAAAATGGATTAAATTTAATTTGTACACTAAATATTATTTTTTATCAGAATTTAGTTATACAATTTAAAACAAAAATATGATTTTTTTTCTTTAAAATATATTTTTGAATGCGTAAATAAAATTTATCTCTATGAAAAA